>OX016542.1:23079982-23128323 GCA_943590905.1 Sphaerophoria taeniata | reverse complement strand
AGCAGATCGTACATCATTGATCGCTTTTACAACGCCAGCTGCTCCACCTGTTAGCGATCCCACAGCAGATAAACCAGCTAGAATAGGAGCTAGAAAGTGGTAGAAAACCACCACTTTTCGGAAGTGGAATTACTCTCGGTGTTTGAATTAAGAAGAAAAAAAAAGAAAAAGTCCAAGACCATTTTTATATGGTTTTAAGAACAGCCCATTTCCTTGAATAGCAACTGACTCCATAGCCTTATTATGACGCTTATTTTCTTCAAACTGTCTTTTAGCAGATCGTACATCATTGATCGCTTTTACAACGCCAGCTGCTCCACCTGTTAGCGATCCCACAGCAGATAAACCAGCTAGAATAGGAGCTAGAAGTGGTAGAAAAACCACCACTTTTCGGAAGTGGAATTACTCTCGGTGTTTGAATTAAGAAGAAAAAAAAAGAAGTGGTTACTGTGCAACGAACCAGAGCCGATGCAATTAAAAACAACATATATATATATTTTTTTTTTTTTTTTAATATTTATTAAATATTGACATTTTACTATTTTAATTTTAATAAAAGGAAGACATCTCGAGGGATGTCCGGATTTCGTCAAATGTTAGGGAGGCCTGCTCCCATAGCGCCAAGACGAGGGCTGCCACCACCCCTCGCTTTTCTTAAGTCCACCTGTTGATTTATTGATGCATGGCAGCAGCACTTCTCGACCGCCTCTATTGCCGCCCTGATTTCTCCGACTTTTTCGGGAAAATCCCAGATTTGCTCCTCGAATTCTTCTAGAAATTTATTAACTTCCGTGTAACATTTTTATTTAAGAAAAGGATGCACACAAACTGAATTGTAGAAGCTAAGAACATTTTGCTTTTATACCCTCAAATATCATTGAAAATGATCTTATCCCACACACATATTCCCAATAGTAATTGGGAATACACAAATGTGTAATGCACTATCACAATTACTTTAAAAGTTGATCTCAAATCCGGAAGACCTTTTTTTTTTTTTTTTTTATACCTATGTCTTTTAAAAACACCTAATTTCTAATTCAAAACCCAACGATTGTTTGTTCCTTGAGTTTGCAACCAAATTTTATAACGGAACATAAATTACCCCAGAGCCTAGAACATAAAGTACTTATTTTACTATCGACAAACCAACAAAATTGTCACTCGTGTCGATCTTACGATTAAAATAGGGCTATGATTTAATTCTTTCTTTACACAAGTGTACATCTTTTGTTACAAGTACCCATCGTTAAAAACATGCTCACACAAGTGTTGATCTTACAAACATAAAATTTGATTGCTTAACAATAATTACTATATGTTATTTTTTATAGCCTCCCTAACCGATGCATTTGCCTCAATACCAATTGACATTGCCATTTAGCTCGCACTTGCAGAAAAAAAAAAATAGAAACATTATCAGAAGAGCCGATCTTTATTTCATTGCTCACCCAAATGACCATGACAAGTAGCATCCATGATCATCGAAAAATCCAAACAATCCAAAAATTCAATCTGGGATCCTTACGTGTTGATCCTATCAAATACCTACAAGGTGGGATTCGTATGTGTTGATCTTATCAAATACGTACGGGAACCTTACGTGTTGATCCTACGAAGAAAATATTTTCATGTTCATTCAGGAGAACAATGTTAATTCAAAACGAATTTTCTGAATGTTTTATTTGTTATTCATACGAATGAACAGTTAAGGAGGCGCATACATACATTTTTATAATAAGTGTAATTGTGCTGCACGTAGAAACGGGGCTGCCTGAGCTCTTTATAAAAACGTTCAAATCGCATATTGACTATGTAATAAAAGTGATGCTTCTACCGAATGAAAGGCTGCCTAAAACAACTGTTCTGTATGCCTTGCAACGAAAATCATTGTGGTTTGAAGAATGGTTCAACTTAGCAACGGTAATGTGGAGTTCAACTGAATCTTACGTTAGAAAACGTGGGCACATGGAAGGTACAAATGTATGAAATGGTGAAGTGCTTGGAACAAAAATGGAATGTATATGGAAAGCGAGGACGTCAATGCATCGATCTATATACGTAAACCTGCAGCACATTCTCGAAGATAGGAACTACTTCCAAATCAACTTTAGTGTGAAAAAAATATCCACAATTCAAAGATGAGAGGAGAGCTGCAAAAGCTTAACTATCAGCCGCATAGAGACAATTTGAGAGTTGAATGTACAATGTGTAACCCAGTGATCACTTATACCAAGATTGGAAAGCTTGCTGTCAAAGTGACATTTGCCTACAAGCTAAGGGAGCAGCTTAGCTGAAACAGTATGCGTGTAATACAAACTAAAGGGGCAGGTTAGCTGTAAGAGTATGCGTGTTTTTGTAATAAAGATACAGTTGCCTACATAATAATAAGAAGTTAGCTGTAAGAGTATGTGTGCATGAAAAAAAAAAAACTTTTGCGGTATTTGGAAAGTAAAACGTAGGTAGGTTTCCAATCTTGTTATAAAGTGATCACTGGTGTAACCTAGGAACGAGGGAAGATGTATTCCACTTCTTGGGGTGTGTGCCCTGTCTTGAAGGAAATCAGAAGAGCTTACTTCGGGAAAAATGGGGAACGTAACTTTATGTTCTTAGCCTCGTTCACAACGTGGTTTGGGTTTTCATATTATGTTCTTAACCTCGTTCACAACGTGTTTTGGGTTTTTATATTATGTTCTTAACTGCGTTCACGAACGTGGTTTGGGTTTTTATATTACGTTCTAAACCTCGTTCACAACGTGTTTTGGGTTTTTATATTATGTTCTTAACTGCGTTCACAACGTGGTTTGGGTTTTTATATTACGTTCTAAACCTCGTTGATAACGTGTTTTTGGCGTTTGTATATTATGTTCTAAGCCTCGCTCATAACATGTATTGCGACTTGGGTTTATGTAAATATTATAGAATCCCACATTGTATAGGTATTTGATTAAGTATCATTTGTAAGGATAAAAATGAATCAATTTTTTTAAATTATCAACTTCCTTTCAATGGTAACAAAAAAAGTTACAGTGAACAATTACACTTATGACAGAGATAGATAGAGATAGATAGATAATTTTATTTATTTTTTCAACCATATTGTTTTTTACAATTTTACAGTTTCTAAATTATATAAGCCGTCTGCCAGGGTTTGCTCTATTTTAATACAATGCGTGAAAAAAAAAATGTACATAAAAAAAAAAAAAAAAAAAATAATAACATTTAATAAGCATAAATAGTAACATAGTTATAATAAATCACACAGTGTTCATAGTTTTTTCTCTGTAAATTCTATTTGTGTACTTAATTGCATTTCAAAACAGCCATTTATTATTTGAAATCTGTATCTTTCTGCTTTCGAAGTGTAACAAAATAGTTTTTCCCAAACTTTTCCATTTAGTAGTTCCATCATTTCAACTTCACTCAAAACATTTTTCCGAAGTAAGCTCTTCTGATTTCCTTCAAGACAGGGCACACACCCAAGAAGTGGAATACATCTTCCCTCGTTCCTAGGTTACACCAGTGATCACTTTATAACAAGATTGGAAACCTACCTACGTTTTACTTTCCAAATACCGCAAAAGTTTTTTTTTTTCATGCACACATACTCTTACAGCTAACTTCTTATTATTATGTAGGCAACTGTATCTTTATTACAAAAACACGCATACTCTTACAGCTAACCTGCCCCTTTAGTTTGTATTACACGCATACTGTTTCAGCTAAGCTGCTCCCTTAGCTTGTAGGCAAATGTCACTTTGACAGCAAGCTTTCCAATCTTGGTATAAGTGATCACTGGGTTACACATTGTACATTCAACTCTCAAATTGTCTCTATGCGGCTGATAGTTAAGCTTTTGCAGCTCTCCTCTCATCTTTGAATTGTGGATATTTTTTTCACACTAAAGTTGATTTGGAAGTAGTTCCTATCTTCGAGAATGTGCTGCAGGTTTACGTATATAGATCGATGCATTGACGTCCTCGCTTTCCATATACATTCCATTTTTGTTCCAAGCACTTCACCATTTCATACATTTGTACCTTCCATGTGCCCACGTTTTCTAACGTAAGATTCAGTTGAACTCCACATACCGTTGCTAAGTTGAACCATTCTTCAAACCACAATGATTTTCGTTGCAAGGCATACAGAACAGTTGTTTTAGGCAGCCTTTCATTCGGTAGAAGCATCACTTTTATTACATAGTCAATATGCGATTTGAACGTTTTTATAAAGAGCTCAGGCAGCCCCGTTTCTACGTGCAGCACAATTACACTTATTATAAAAATGTATGTATGCGCCTCCTTAACTGTTCATTCGTATGAATAACAAATAAAACATTCAGAAAATTCGTTTTGAATTAACATTGTTCTCCTGAATGAACATGAAAATATTTTCTTCGTAGGATCAACACGTAAGGTTCCCGTACGTATTTGATAAGATCAACACATACGAATCCCACCTTGTAGGTATTTGATAGGATCAACACGTAAGGATCCCAGATTGAATTTTTGGATTGTTTGGATTTTTCGATGATCATGGATGCTACTTGTCATGGTCATTTGGGTGAGCAATGAAATAAAGATCGGCTCTTCTGATAATGTTTCTATTTTTTTTTTCTGCAAGTGCGAGCTAAATGGCAATGTCAATTGGTAGTGAGGCAAATGCATCGGTTAGGGAGGCTATAAAAAATAACATATAGTAATTATTGTTAAGCAATCAAATTTTATGTTTGTAAGATCAACACTTGTGTGAGCATGTTTTTAACGATGGGTACTTGTAACAAAAGATGTACACTTGTGTAAAGAAAGAATTAAATCATAGCCCTATTTTAATCGTAAGATCGACACGAGTGACAATTTTGTTGGTTTGTCGATAGTAAAATAAGTACTTTATGTTCTAGGCTCTGGGGTAATTTATGTTCCGTTATAAAATTTGGTTGCAAACTCAAGGAACAAACAATCGTTGGGTTTTGAATTAGAAATTAGGTGTTTTTAAAAGACATAGGTATAAAAAAAAAAAAAAAAAAGGTCTTCCGGATTTGAGATCAACTTTTAAAGTAATTGTGATAGTGCATTACACATTTGTGTATTCCCAATTACTATTGGGAATATGTGTGTGGGATAAGATCATTTTCAATGATATTTGAGGGTATAAAAGCAAAATGTTCTTAGCTTCTACAATTCAGTTTGTGTGCATCCTTTTCTTAAATAAAAATGTTCACGGGAGTTAATAAATTTCTAGAAGAATTCGAGGAGCAAATCTGGGATTTTCCCGAAAAAGTCGGAGAAATCAGGGCGGCAATAGAGGCGGTCGAGAAGTGCTGCTGCCATGCATCAATAAATCAACAGGTGGACTTAAGAAAAGCGAGGGTGGTGGCAGCCCTCGTCTTGGCGCTATGGGAGCAGGCCTCCCTAACATTTGACGAAATCCCGGACATCCCTCGAGATGTCTTCCTTTTATTAAAATTAAAATAGTAAAATGTCAAATATTTAATAAATATTAAAAAAAAAAAAATATATATATATATGTTGTTTTTAATTGCATCGGCTCTGGTTCGTTGCACAGTAACCACTTCTTTTTTTTCTTCTTAATTCAAACACCGAGAGTAATTCCACTTCCGAAAAGTGGTGGTTTTCTACCACTTCTAGCTCCTATTCTAGCTGGTTTATCTGCTGTGGGATCGCTAACAGGTGGAGCAGCTGGCGTTGTAAAAGCGATCAATGATGTACGATCTGCTAAAAGACAGTTTGAAGAAAATAAGCGTCATAATAAGGCTATGGAGTCAGTTGCTATTCAAGGAAATGGGCTGTTCTTAAAACCATATAAAAATGGTCTTGGACTTTTTCTTTTTTTTCTTCTTAATTCAAACACCGAGAGTAATTCCACTTCCGAAAAGTGGTGGTTTTCTACCACTTCTAGCTCCTATTCTAGCTGGTTTATCTGCTGTGGGATCGCTAACAGGTGGAGCAGCTGGCGTTGTAAAAGCGATCAATGATGTACGATCTGCTAAAAGACAGTTTGAAGAAAATAAGCGTCATAATAAGGCTATGGAGTCAGTTGCTATTCAAGGAAATGGGCTGTTCTTAAAACCATATAAAAATGGTCTTGGACTTTTTTTGAACTCAACAAATACAAAAATCTAATTGAATTGCTACCTAACAATCCTTTAAGCAATTTTGAAATTCACCAGTTTGGAAAGAAACACTTGAAGCATTTTAGAGGAGTTTTTATGCGAAACTCTAAAGTTTTCAAAATCTAAAATAAAATATAAATAAATATCGTAAAAAAAAACAAATGTGTCTTTTAATCAAACTCTTCTGACATAATCTTGCATTGTTCACAATTCTAGCCAGCACAACCAACAGAAGTAAGTATTTTGGAATGCTAGTTTCTATTTGATCCTAAGCATATGAACATCCTAATAAGAATATGTTTAGCCAATGCACTATGCAGTATGCACATATCAATTTTATATTGAATGCAATGTTGTGCGAATGTTGTGCCGGAAATTACCCAACTATATGTTGCCGGTGTCCTGGGAGTGACATGGATTTTGAGTTGGATGGAGTAGGAGCTACCCAGCCAAATCAGCACGATTCCAACAAGAATTTAATTTTTATTAAATTAAACTGGAAACTTGGTATGCATTCCAATTGGGAAGTGCCGCTGTCCTGGGAGTGACATGGATTTTGAGTTGGATGGAGTAGGAGCTACCCAACCAAATCATTCCGATTCCAACAAGAATTAAATTTTTGAACTAGAAATACGAACAGTACCAAGCACAACCCAACCATATCCAACTAGAAAAGTGTATCTCACAACCAATTTATCACTCGATTTCCAATCCCACAACCAATATTCCAATGAAAATACAGAAATCCAACCAGAGACAATTAATCCCAATTAGCATCAAAATTGAAACTTGGTAGAAATCCCAATTGGGATGGCACCGCCGTGCCGTGCCGATGCCAAGGTTGGTGCCGATTTGGAGTGGGAGTTACGAATAACCACTACTTAATAACTTGACAGTCGCATTAATAACTACTGGATAGTAACAAAATAACTGTTCATGGCTCATAAACGAGAACCGGAGTAAATAAGATCCATTGTTCAAGTTTCGGCAACGTGCTCAGGTGAAGAATTTTCTGTTGTGAAATTAATGAATAGAGGAAGTAATTATTTTGAACTTGCTTAAATCACGATAAATGAAAACTAAACGATTTGTTATAACTTAGGAACTGAAAGAAAACATGATTAAAAGCAACGCAATGTTTCAAGAAACAGAAGAATCCATTCAATCTAGAAACATTTCTTTGCATTCTCCATTACCTCAAACTTCGTTTTGCGAAGAGCTTCAGAGATAATAATAGAACAAAAAAAATAGTTAAAGGTTAAGCACCCCTTCTTGTTTCGAATGCAATAATTATACAACACAAAAAAACTATATCAGATGTCAATTCATATCATTTTTATCTCCAGTGGAAATTTTGATCAAATTTCATTTTTAAGGATATAATCACAATTTAATCTTTAAAACGTTCATTATTTTCAACCACATCATTAAAAGTAAACACATACAAAACAACACATTTTTAACATAAACATTGACAGGAAATCATTTTGAGTGATTGTCAGTCATAAAATTTAAAATTCTCTACAGACCTAATTGCTTTCAAGCAGGATATCCCACATGTACTTAAAATACACAAGACTTAAAAAAGTACATTTCAAAATTATTTTGATATATTATCATGTCAAAATAACTAATTGCCGCAATCATATTAACTTACCACAGAGGCAGGACCAATTTTAACATTTCATTGCCATTATAACTTTTAAATGTTTACTTTCCTCTACCACCTTTTCCGCCACAGTCATACCATTACGTTGCGCACCAAGCCACCATAGCGAGTTTAATAATTAAAACAAATATGAGAGCAGTGTTAATAATGACGCTGATTGCATGTCCCAACAGTTAACCATCAGAACAGCCCTCAATATGTCCCACAATGGACGGTATTTTCTGAAAATTCATTAAGTCTAATTAGTAGAGCTTAAAAATTATATTGTGCAGGTAGAAAAATCAGTAAAAATCATTTATTTCTTATTTTCAATTTTTTATTTAATTGTTTGGGTTGATTAAAAGCCAAAGAAACGAAAAAAATGTAACTGCATGCAAATATAAGTGATGTCGAAAAGTATTTTCATTTAATTATAATACCTGAAATGTCAGTGCAGCCACCATTTTTTATTTATTCACAAAATTAACTCGAAAGCAAGTTACATAAATTTTAAGTTAACTATGCTTCGGGGGAGATGTAAGGATCGACATCTCTCAAAAATGTGTTTAAAATTTCGGGTAATTGGTTAATGAAACGACTGATTTTTGTTTAGATTTGTTTTTAGAAAATTAACACAATTATGAAAGTATTATGTAAATCGAGAGTAATGACATTTGAAATAATTTCTTTGCGGCTTCTGGGAAAAAAGCTTAAAATAATAATTTCAATTAAATTCGAAAACGATTTCAAAATTCTGTCAAACTCAATTGATAGTCACACCAACATAAATTGTAGGTGTAGGTATTCCATGTTAAACGACAAGAGCTTCAAGAGCATAGTTGATTGAATTAAATCCTTTTACTCACTTCTCTGAAATAGACAACAATATTTTAGGACTAAGCCAAACCCTATTGAATTTAATTTAAACTGACTTGTAGACTTCTTAATTGAATTATTTCAAAGAGGATACCTACCTCTCATTAATAATATCTCTTTCCTTTCGCTTTATTTATATTTGCGCAGCAAAGATCGTACATAACGACAAATGATAATACTTTTCATACAAATTTTGGTTTTTCATTTTCCCCGGGCGTACTTTCAGATAAGCAAGACAACAAGAATAACAATTAAGCCCGTGTCCCTAGGGAAAGGCTTTCGGAATATAATTGTATTGTTTTTGACAGAAGTCGCATATTCGTGTGTGCGTGTAGAAAGTGATATTTGCATATTGAATTTGTCAACCTTCTGTTTTGATAAGATTAAAGGCTTTGTATCCAAATATGAAGTGAAATTGATGCAAATGATAGGGCGTAGAACACGAGTTATGAGGTTAAGTTTGAATTGATAATAATGATGAAAGATAATGACATTTATGATTTGGTTTTAATGATAAGACAATAACTTTCTTTGGTCTTTTAATAGAAATCTGATATTCTTGGAAAGTTATCATTCTGATTTTCTGTCACAATTGGTCGGGTTCACAAGGTCTTAAAATGAAGAGAACTTCAAAGGAAGATGATAAGTCAACGTTTATTTTGAGATGTTTCAATATGTTTAAGAAAAATAGAAAAAAAAGTCACCCCTCTCAACAAATAGAAAATCTTTCACATCTTTTCTAAATAGAAGGTACGTATACGCCGTAGTGGATACCTTTTTTTTATTACAACATAGAAAGTGTCTAGCAGTTTTTTTTTTTTTTTTTTGAATTGGAATACAAAATCCGAAAACTATAGTCTGTCGATTCTATCCGTATTTCTGTTCGTGTTCTCAGCGCAGCGGTAGCCTTAGCCATTGGTTCGATTGACTTCAAGTTTGGTACCATTTATTTTGTAATTTTTTTTTTAATATCAAAACTTAGATACGGTTGCTTCTATGTATATTTTTGTAAAAAATCTAAAATTCAAATTTTCCCAAAAACGCCTCCAACACTTTTTTTCTTTTTAATTAAGGAAATTTGTTTTCTCAAAATCACCACCATTCCCACTAACATTCCTTCTTAAAAGCTGTTGATGAATTCAAAAGATTCAAGAGAGAGCTTTAATCAAAATCTTTAAGAGCGTAAGACTAAAGACATTTTTAAACCCAACACTCATTCATCTACCACCCAAAATCTTTTTGACTACAAATAGAAAAGAGTCTAAATGAAACAATTTCAAAAACTATTTCCAAATAAAATGAAAACACGTCTCTGAAAAGATATCCCTCTTCCATTTACCAGGTCAGTACCATGGAAACTTATTTCCCAATGTTCTTTGTCTAATCGATAAAAGTAAAGAGCTTCTACTTCCTTCGAGGGTACATTTTTCTTTCATTTCATTTCAAAAGAAAAGAAGAAAGAATTCAACCGCGTTCAACAATACACTCTCTCTCGCATAATTAATCAAGTTCTTATATTCTTCTTATTTTCTTCCTAACATAAAATCACAAAAAAAAAATAAAAAATGAGCAAACTTGAGGACCTTCTGGGCAAAAAGAAAACCGTTGTTCCAGTTTTGGATCTCAGCAAAACTATCATCCAATCTAAAGAGGAAATCAAACGCCAGATGGAAAAAGTACCCGACCATAAAGTACGCCCTATTAAAGTTCGTACCGATGAAATAAAAATCAAAGATAAGGACTTTTCATTCAAGACACCAAGAAAAGAAGTGCGAAAATTACTTAAACACAATGGCGAACGCGAACCATTGTATACGTATATGAATCCAACGCCCAATGAAATGCGGGACGTTGATCTAGCGGAACTTTGTGCAACTCCCATTGATTGGAAAATGCTGACCTCACTGCGGCCAAAATCGAAAATTGAGGAGGAGTACTTCAGTCGTTTGGTGGAAATGGGCAAGTTGCAGCTTAAAACGGAAGCACGTGACAAGAGAGAATTCACCCTTAACAGTGGCATCAAGAAAACAAAAAACAAGTCCGGGGTCGTTGAGACTAAACAGCTGACATGTCCTGAATGTGGCGAGGAGCTTTGCTATGGTTTGTATGAATATTCTTATTTTTTGTTTAACTCACACGACCTCTGATTTCTGAAAATGGAAAATGGGAATGAATGTTAGATAACATTTTTGTGTGATGTGATGAAAATTTTCAAATGTTGCACTCTAATTTCTTCCTTTTTTCGGTTCAATTTTTGTTGTTTTTGTTTTAACTTGTAAATGTTTCCTTTGCAATCATTCCAGGACGCACATGCATGGATTTCAATTATGATTTGTTTGTGAGAGTTGAACTGAAACCACCGAAACCAAAACCGCCGCCAAACAATTCCGTAGATAAAGGAAAGAGTATCCTGAGGATACAGGAAGAAATCTGCTGCAGCTGCGGCTAGTTCTGGCAAACAAAAAAACCGCAAACATAGCACGAGCAAAAAGGGCACAACCGACTAGGAGAACTCATGTTGGACTGCAAAGGAGATCCTTAGCTCTGGGATTCTCATGCCGTTGCAGTGGATATTCAGTTGTGCACTGCGAACTAGAATGAAATAAAATTCAAATTAATAACATTTTGTAAAACAGAAAAATATAAAAGAAAGTTTGTTTGTGTGGAAGTTTTATCTACGTGTTGTGGGATGCGATCAACAAACGTTGGTTGGTTTAATGCTGAAGAAGTGAGGTTGCGGTTAGAATTCAACTTGAGACTACTTTAAAGAAGTTATTATTTGAAAATTTAGTATCTTGCACTAAATAAATATAATATGTTGAAAAAAATAACTTTTTCAAAGGCAATGTTCAATGGAAAAATGATTTCAAAAAGTCACACATATTTGCGATTTTCGAGTGGAAAGTGATTTTGTTTAAGACATTATCATGTTGTAATTTGTTTAATTACTTTGCGCGATTTCAATGTTTCTAAGATTTTCAGCAAATTTCCGGTTTTCCATGGCAGTATGCATTTATTGATGCTTGTTAATAATAGCTCGACCATTCCGTTTACGTTTTTATTCCTCCCAAAACCAATAAAATTGTTTTTATCGTTTATTTGTTGCCAAACACATGTCAAGCTAAATTTATACAAAACAATAACTTTATGTCAAGCTAACTCTAAACATAAACATCTCCCTTTTTGCATCTTTGTGTGAGTTTTTGTCCCCAGAAAAAAAAACGACAAATAAAAACCAAAAACATATTTGAACAGAAGAATCCGGAGTAACGATACCATCCGTTTTATTGTGGTTTGGTGCTCATTTTCAGTATAACCATATGCACAATTTTATGGCCACCATTTAGCATAAGACACAATGTAAACGTTTTGTTTGATTTGAATCTTTGATGTCCATACAGATACCTTTACATTATATCTGAAGCAGATATTATCTCATCTTCTTCAACAACGACCGCAAACAGCACAAACAATACGGCTTCTCTACGATTATACCGGAAGCAGTAAAATTCAGATTTAAAACGACAAAACAATGAAAAGCTCATAAAAACAGGTGTAGCAATTTAAATAACCTCTATATTTTATTCCACAGTTGAAGATCTGTCCTGACCTAAATTTTCATTCTTATATCTACACATTGTGTAGAAGAAACATATACAACGGTGGCCCGAAAAACAAAACTTTTTTGCGATATGTTTTATGTAGCCTCCTCTTAATTGGATACACTTGACCCAATTATAATCTACTACACGTTTGTGGGGAACGATACCAGACCTAACAACACAACACAAAACATTAAAAGACAAACCTTAAGAACATATTACTACTTATCATTACACTAAACAATACTTACCCTACATTTATTACAACAAAACAACATAAATATATTAACCACGTAAAATACTTACCTACAACACTGACAATAACACACGATACAACACTATAAAACTACTGTACACTAAACTACCTTGCTAAAACTAACGCTATGAAATTTTTTTTGATCGAGTACGTTGGGAAAACGTAAACAAACTCGAAAAAGAAAAAAACTTAAATTTTTGAATTCAGTTGATAATTTTTTCTCAGAGATGTAAACAGTAAGCAGCTTGTGTGTTTTTATGTTAGTGTGTATTGGAAAATTTTTCTCATTCATAAAGAAAGTTCTTGAACATTTTGTTTGAAAAAAGTAAAAACAGTAAATAGAGATCAATTGAAACCAAAATAAAAGAGTTAAAGGAAGAAGAGAAGAAAACTGAAACATAAAACGAAAATATTTGACACGAAGAAATATTCGACACGATAAATTTAAATTGTAAAGAAACTGAAAGAAAAAGTGCATAGTACTGAAGAAAAAAAATATATGTACTTACCTGTGTCTGTGTACCCATGTGTCCATGTGAGTAAAATGTTAAAAACTTAAAAAAATAACTGAAAAGTCAATAGAACTGAAGAAAACTAAATTTATACTTACCCGCGCTCATATGTGCCCCTGTGTAGTGTAAATAAACTAAATGGTTCTAAGTCCCTGAAAAGAAAAAAAATTAACCTGAAAAAAAATAAAAGGAAATATATTCACCTGTGTCCCTGTGTCCATTCCCTGAAAAAAAAGAAAAGAGAAAAAAATTCCCTAATTGCAAAAAAAAAAAAACGAATTACCAGTGATGTTATGTGTGTTCTTGTGAAAAAAACTCAATCCTTATCTCAGCCTGTATCTAAAAAACAAAATAAGAAGATAATCGTCAAAAAACTAATAATTAAAAACAATATTACCTACCTGTGTTCCTGCTAATAAAAAGAAAAAAACTTACTTACGAAACTCTGTACCTGAAAAAAAGAAGAAAGAAGAAAAAGAAAATAACTTCCATTCCATCAATCAGTAGTTTTATTTTTTTTGTTTACAAAATTGTTTTCATAGATTCAATATATATATATGAGTGCTTATTCTTGTGATGTTAGTGTAGTGTATATACGTATAAAAACTATCCCTGATCCTTTTCTTAAATAATAATTTTCCCTAACAGCAAACCAAAATTAACAAGAATAATCAACAGGGTGCACCTTGGCGGATTATAAGGTAATGTTTTTTTTTATTCTTTTTACTTTTCTTAACTTTATTTCACATTTGGATCGGGAAATAGAAATCTATACTTTTGTAATTTTACATTAAATAAATAAATAAAAAAAAATTCATTAGATTAATATCTTTATCGTTTTTTCCATATCTATATTAAGTTTTCGTTGGCATTAATTTGTACATATATCTATCTATAGAATGCTACTGTATTATATTACTTCTTTAGTTATTCAATAAATTTTGTAAAAAAACATACAAAATGTATTGGTTACGATTTTTTTAAAATTTATGGAAATCTGTATGATGGCTGGACTATAAATTGAAAAGGCTCAGAGGTGGAGGTGACATGAGACATATGTGTCTGTAGACAGGAGAGCCGGTAAGTTGTTCCGGTTTTGGGGCTGCTGCGTGAATAGGAGGAAGCAGCAGCCATGGTGGTATCCTATTGGGGTACATAGGGTGGGAAATCCTCCGAGGGTCTTCATCACCTTGACCCTCCCCTTCGGTAACACGCCCTTCCCCTCATCAATGCTTCGGGTCCCTGGAACTTTTCAGAACCCTTTTGTCTTTTTTATTCTCCGGCATGAAAAAACGTAACACCATCCAGTGCTGCGGCTATAAGAACCCCCCCCTCCCGGTCGAGCAAGCCTTTGGCAATGCAAGCATGCCGCGTAGCCGTAGCCTGGATACCTTCTCCATCCTGCTGCCTGGATCGGCCTTAGGGTCCTGTAGTCCTAAGGTCGTAAAGGTGGTATAGGATGGAGAGGGGGAACACTGGTTCCGTTACACGTTTGAAAACAGGTAGGCTTCCGTGGCGAATATGTTCTCATTTGACTGATGTTTCTACCCAGCAAGTCACTTTTTCAAGTTTGGCATGATGGCTGAATCTGCGTCGAATTAGCGCAATGATTTGGCATAATACAGCCTTGTGACCGTTTTACCCTTTCCTAGGTAATCGATGTATATTACACGGCTGATCTACAGTCTTCACATTTTTCGGAGCACGCTCGTCGGCTTATGTTCACTTTTCGGCTGTTCCTTGGTCTCTGGTGGCGGTGGGTCGGCTGTCACAACACGAGCAGAAACTTTTTTGAATGACTTTTATACAGCGTCAAAAACTTCTCACGGGCAGGTGGCCATGGCACAGAGGATAGAGTAGTTGACTCAGTCGATCTCTGACTTTCGTGCAGGAAAGACTTTGGCAGTGGAGTATTATTTACAAGTGTGTGAAAAGTTAGAAAGTTTTAAATAGCTAGTTAGTTGCTATATTTTCAACTGATCGAATAGCACAGTGCTAGTGTGTAGGCTCGAGAACTCAGGGTCGTGAGTTCGAGCCCCAGTATTGATTGAGCTTTTTTATTTCAATTATAAGTCGAAATGATTAATTTAATCAAATAGAAGGCGGCAGAGGCATCGAAAAATGCTTCTGCGAAGACATCGACATCAGTTGCTAACCAAGTAGCGGAGAAGGAGAAAAATCCCGCAAGCGACAGCAACAAAAGTAAGAAAAAGAGGCGGAGAGTTAATCCAATGCCAAATTTAGACACCAAAAGACAAGCCACCACCTTAGCCAAGCTGCAAGCTGAGGCTAAGAAACGGCATCGAAGAAGATTCAACGGCAGTTGGAAGAATACTCTTCTTCTTCTTCTGATGATACCATAGAGATAGAGTACATGTCCGGAGAGGGGGAAGGACTGTACAGGTCCGGCGGCAGTAATAGGTTCGAGGATCTGTCCATTGAATTAACAGATGAGGAGGTAGAAGAAGCCCTCCTCACAAAGCAAACCAGCATAGATAAATGCGAAAAAATGCTCAATACGCTGAAGGAGGAAATAAAGCCCCTGCTGCTCCGCCTGAAGCAAAAACAAGAGGCGCGCCGGGAAGAAGAGGCAGCCGAGTTTAAACGGAGGCAAATCCAGAGGCAGCAGCAAATACAGCAGCAAAAACAAAAACAACAACCACAACAGCAAAAACAACAACAACAACCACAGCAGCAAAAACAACAAAAACAACCACAGCAGCCGCAACAGCAAATGCAAGTTGCCAATAACCAACAACAAAAACAGCCGCCTAGACCCATCACAGGGGCGGCACAACCAGGCCCCAGCACATCGGGGGCCCCCAAACAAATGGCGGCCGCAGCACCAAAAATGCCCGCAGCACCAGCTGTAGTACCAGCAGCAGCACCAACAGCAGCACCAGCAGCAGGAAAACCAGCATCACCACCACCAGCAGCATCAACATCGGCAGCAGCGATGCAGCAACTCCAGCAACACCAGAAGCAGCCACAGTCCACAAGAAATGTGCCACCAATAAGGACCCACAAAATTGACCTGGACGACGTAAAAGAGGTATGCAAGTCGGCCACAAATGGTAATTTTTACATTAAAATCATTAATGAAAAAGAAAAAAGGTATTCGGTGCACTGCTTCACATTGCCCGAATACAACACTGTTAAAGATGTCTTGACGGAGGCCACAGCTGAGTTCTTCAGCTTCACGCCAATGTTCCTAGTAACATTATCGCCCCAATGCAAACTGGAAAGTCTAAGGAGTTTTCCGTCCTAGACTTCCAAGTTGTAAGATGGGAAAAATTAATGAGGCACGATGACATGCTACAATGCATACGCTGCCAGAGGTTCGGCCATGCCGCAGC
Source organism: Sphaerophoria taeniata (assembly GCA_943590905.1). Classification (NCBI taxonomy): domain Eukaryota; kingdom Metazoa; phylum Arthropoda; class Insecta; order Diptera; family Syrphidae; genus Sphaerophoria; species Sphaerophoria taeniata. The sequence goes on along the minus strand of OX016542.1, from coordinate 23,111,940 downwards.
CAACTGCCAAATGCAGGAGCGCTGCGTCAAGTGCGAAGAAACCCACATAAGCGGGGAATGCAGGTTAGGAACGGAGCGGGTTGAAGACTTAACCCAGCTCAAGTGCATTATCTGTGGAAACGAGGGGCACCCTGCTAATTACAGGGGCTGCCCTAAGGTCCAACAAATCAAAGAAAAACAGGCCAGTCAGAAGGCCGTAGAAAGTCGACCACTACGACAAGCTCCAAAAGCAAATTCATTCGTAAGGCCCGATATTTCTAACCCGAACTCTGCGAAAGGAATGGGTAACACGAAACAGGCTCCACCACCGGTCGCCCCACAGGCCCAAGTGCCTAAGGCACCGGAGGGGCAGCCAGACATTGTGGCCTTGTTGGTTGCCATTCAAGGACAACTAGCAGGACTGCAAAGTCAAATCTTGGAGCAAGCCGGAAGAGTAGATAAACTCTACTCTATGATGGCTGGTCAAGCGCAAATTCAAGGTTAAGGGCGCGCTGCCGGAGACGCGCCTAAAGATCCTAGCTGTGAATGTAAATTCACTGATTAGGATTGAACATCGAGCTAATTTGTTCCAGATGTTTAAAGACCACAGTCCCGATGTGTTCATGGCTAGCGAAACCAAGCTAAACCAGAAACATAAACTGACTAACAACAATTACAATATCGTAAGAAGGGATCGACCCGACTCTACTCAAGGAGGCGGTGTTGCCATCTTCATACGAAAGGGCATTAATTATAAAGTCATATACAATAATGATTTGCGAATGCTCAGGACGCTAGAAGTTTGCGTCTTATGCATCTCTCTCACTCAAGGAAAGCGGATGTTTATGATTGCGGCTTATGCAGCTGACGCTCCGCAGCCTGCTACCTTTATTTCAGAGCTCGAGATTCTTTTCAGAGTACTAAAACTGAGCTTGGAAGAAAACTACTTCATTATGGCCGGAGATTGGAACGCGAAACATGGAGATTGGGGAAATCAAACAAATAATCCAAGAGGTAATCATCTTTTTAATTTGATGAATCTTCACAGTGTTGAATATGGTGTCGACCTGCTGGCTACTAAAAGCCATCGTTCCCAAGGAGCGATTCCTTCCTGGACCTTTTGCTGTACGATACCAGACTGACAATAACGGACAAAGTGGGTAATCACCCTCGAAACTGTTTACAGACAATCGAGTACGACAGTGATCACTGTGGCTTGGCTGCTGTAATTCAGATGAATACGTTCCAACATATTCTTACAATTACAGTAAGATGCGCTGGCTTCGTTTCACCAAGGCCCTAGCGAGAGAACTCCGTTCGAGTGACATAGCCCCACCAAATAACAGAAACTTAACGAACAACGAAATCGACCAACATTTACAACAGATGGACGAAACGATAAAACGAACGATGGAACGGACAATACCGAAATACAAGGAACTCGACCAAAACGACGTCTACAGAAACGCGACTATAGACGCACTTCACAGACATAAAAGTGGACTACTGACAAGACTGAAAAACTTGTACAGACGCTTCACAGACCCACACGACCTGGAGATTAGGGAGCTGAAGTCGTCGATCAAAAACATCAACCAACTGATTAAAGAAAACTATAGACTTTCTATCAATTTGATTTGGGACAACAAAATTCGGGCCGTTAATTCTAGTGACCCGAGTATGTTTCCCCAAATCAATAAGATATTTAGAAAAAATAATCAGAACGACCTTCCGTGCCTGAAACTCCAGAGAACTATAGAGAACAGAGACGTACTCCTGACAGCGCAAATTGATCCTGAGGAAGCCGTCTTGGACGATGACTACTTTGTGATTGAAGATCCGCAGGAGAAAGTGGAGACAGTTGGTGCTGCTTTCCAGCAAGTGTATAAGGTGAATGCTTGCACTCGCCCGAACCACGACCTGGAGAACAGAGCCTTACTTCATCACTTCTACCTGAGGAATGATATTTCGCAGTGGCGATCCGAGAACCGTGGGCCCAACGAACGGGCCCAAGTCCCTTGCTCATCACGAAGGTAGAACTCCTGCTCATTTTCGATTCAATAAAGAACAAGAAGTCAGCAGGTGTCGACGGTATATCCAACATTGTACTAAGACACTTACTGATTGAGGCAATAGACATCTACACCACTCATAGTATCCAGAGCGTTGGAAGACAGCTGTGGTTCATCCTCTCTCGAAAAAGGGAAAGGACAACTCCAATCCGTCAAATCTTCGGTCGATAAGTCTTCTTCCAAGCATCAGCAAAGTACTCGAAAAGATAATCAATAGGGCTCTGAATGATTGGGCTGCGGACAACAAAATAATTCCGGATAACCAGTTCGGGTTCAAGGCGGGACATGACACCATTCATGCCGCGTCTAAGCTCGTTTCTGATATCCAATGGAATAAGTCCAAGAAAAAATGCACGGGTGCTGTTCTGGTTGATTTAGAGAAGGCCTTCGACACCGTATGGTTAGAAGGTTTGTACCTAAAACTCACCAGACTAGGTATCAGTAAACCATTGTTGTATGTGCTTCATGATATGCTCAACGGTAGAAAGTTTGTTGTCAAAAGTGGCAATGTAACTTCTACCACCACCTTTGAAATTAAAAACGGTCTTCAACAGGGAGCGGTGAACTCGCCGATCCTCTTCAGCATTTACACCAGCGATCTGATAGGTAGCCTTTCCCAGGTAATTGCGTATGCCGATGACCTAAATGCGTACAGAACTGCCCCAAAGGTCGAAGTCATTAGAATTCTCTTGCAACGTGACTTCGAGAAGATTCAGCGATATTGCGATGACTGGAAACTGAAAATAAATGTCCAGAAATGCGAAACAATTCTGTTCCAGACCTCGTTGGCCGGGGCCACGAGGGATAAGCGCAAGAATTGGCGCAAGATGGTCATCGTTGGGCCTCACGGACAGCGATTAACGAGCAAAAGTGAAATGAAGTAACTCGGTATCTGGTTGGACCAGTATCTGTATTTCGACAGACATATAGATGCTGCTCTGACTAAGGCCAGAGGAGCCTTCGCTCTGACGAAATGGCTGTTTTACAGCAGTCGGCTTGACCCCAGAGTGAAGGTAATTTGCTACATGGCCCTCATACGGCCGATGATCGTTTATGGCTGTCCAGTGTGGTTCAACGTTGTACCATCTCAAATCTAGAAGTTTCGGGTGTTCGAGAGGCAGTGTCTTCGGCGCTGTCTCGGTTTTTATCGGACACCGGAATCTTCTTATGTACATTACTATTCTAACAAGGTTCTGTACAACGAGGCTCGGATTAACAGAATTGACAATTTCGTGATAAAACTTATTCGGGGTCACATTGCGAGAGCTATGACTTCGACGAATAATTTGATCTTTGGGGCGTTCTATCCGAACGACGAATATTTTGATAGTGCACGCTCGAGCGGCTTCATTCCACCAGAGGCATTCCTCCACCTAGATAAATGCGGTCTGATACAGGACAGATTGGCGATCCCGCTAATCTACCACGTCAGGCGGAGAACCGTCGATCGGCGGCTCCTTTACCATCGAGACGTCCTCACACAGGACGGAGCAGAGCTCCTCCGGTTCAGTAGGGCTGTGTCCGAACGGGACCGAATTGATAGGGTGAAGTAGGAGCACCAGTTCTGGTGGCTTCAGTCAGCACTTGATAATGGGTAGTCGGGGTGGGGTTTTAAGCCTTGGCCGGCTTGTATACTTGTTTTAGTCTTAGGGTTTTGGGTTTAGGTTTAAGTAGAGTAGGCATGGTGGCACACATTGAAAAAGACAACAAATAAAAAATACAGAAAAAAAAGAAATAAAAAGAAAAAGTAAAAAAAAAAAAAGTGAAATGAAAAAAAAAGAAGTTAGATTTGCTGCTGTGGCTGTTCTAGTTTGTAAGTAGTTGTTAGGTAGAATAGGTAGTTTTAGTTAATTTTAAGTTTTATTTTTAAGGACCTTATTTTAAGAAGCTTGTAAGAAAACATGAAAAGGATAATGAGTTAGTTTTTGCAATTTTCTAACAAGAAACAAAAAATAAAGTAAATAAAAAACATAGTTCATAGGCCGAAAGGCATTAATTTTAAGAAATCATGAATTCCTTAGAGCGCCCGGTTGGGGCCAGTAAGTTAAATATAAGATTTAGATCATAAGCTAGTTTTGAATTCTTTTGTCTAGTAATAAGTAGTAATAAGTAAAATGAAATAAAAAATGAATTTTGAAAAAAAAACAAAAAAAAAAGAGTAGTTGACTGCTAGGCCGAATGCTACGGGTTCAAGCCCCAGCTTCGGCAGCATTCTTTTTCTACAAAAATCGCCAGCTTATCTGAGCCACCTGTGCGATGATATGAGACAATCTGTGTCTCCTCCTCTGTGCCACGTAGGTTTATGTTATGTGTTCTTCCCTTCTATGTGTCTATCTGTCTCTCTCTGTCGTATGTCTTGTTCTGTCCCAGCCGATGGTCTCAGTCACCAGTGCTGCTATGTGTCTGTAGTTCGTCACATTTATGTGCGAAGTACTGTGAAGTCAATGTCAATGTCAAATGTCAACTTCTCACTGTTGCCGTTTTTGTCTAGAGTGAACAATCTGTTCTTGTATTAATCAAATTAAAAACTAAATCTCTTCGTAGTTAATGTATTTATTTTTTACCTGTTTCCAACAAGTTGTCTCACTCACAAATCACAAATTCTTGCCTTTGTTTACTTTTTAAATGAATGAGATCAAGGGGTCAATAGACTTTTTTAAATACCTATTTTGGGTGTCTAGTTCAAACCTTAATTGAATCATTAATATTTATGGTTATTTGATACGATTTAGTAAATTAAACTGAGCGCCAAGAAAATAGGTCTACTTACATTTACTTGTGATGTTTTTAAAAATTGTTCAACTTGTCTATGAAACAAACGTTTCAATGTAGTTTTATTGCGAATATACTGTATTATACATACGCCCAAAAGTTAAAACAAATTTGTAGGTATAGTTTCAACGGATGGACTTAATCAATTGAGCCTGACTGGCTTGAACAAACTTAACATATTGCTTGACACAAAATGGGTTCAATATTACTTATTCAAGATCAATTTTACAAACAGATTTTCTCTGTGTCACAAACATTCTCTCCAATCTCACCAATGTAAGGTGTAACGCTTAACATAAGTCAGTTTAAACATCTTTTTATGTAAATTTCTCAAATTCATTCATAAACAGTGAATAGCTATCTAAAGTTTTGCATTTGGCGAAAGAAAACAGTTCTTAATGTATGTTAAAATTTGAAATCGTTTTAATTTTGATTTTTGTTTGCATAAATCGCGTAGGTACATTGGAATTCTAAAATTTAATATAAAAATCTTAGTTATCGTTTAAGCTAATTTTAGTTGTTCTCAGATAGCCATACGCTCCTCATCTCGGTGTTTAAGGATGTTCTATCTTTTAATCGTTCTTTTCGTTTTTTCATCGGCGGCGGCGGCGGCGTCAACCAAAACCGAAGCAGCAAAACTAATCCAACGCCAACAAATCAATGACAATCGCATAGTAGGCGGCCAGCCAATTTCAATAAGAGCAGCCCCTTATCAAGTTGCCCTCTTCATCGAAAATGAATTCGGTTGTGGTGGATCAATCCTCACCAAGAAATTTATCTTAACAGCCGCCCACTGCTTAGTCGATTCCAAAGCTTCCGACGTCAAGATTCGAGCCGGTTCCGCTTATCGAGAGTACGGTGGTCAAGTTCGAAAAGTCATTCAAATAATCTTCCATGCAGATTACGATGCCCAAACAATGAATAATGACATTGCAATTATGAAATTGCTAATTGGCTTGAATTTCAATTCGAATGTTGCGCCTGTCAAATTGGCAACGGATTACCAACCAAGTTCGGGATTTGCAACCGTTTCGGGTTGGGGTGTTCAACGCGAGGAAGCGCAAAATGTGGCGAATACATTGCGAGCTGTCACTGTTAGATTTGAACAAGTGCAAACAGGAGTATCGGAGGTTGAGTGCAATAACTGCAAATATGGTTTGTGCAGGAGCAACAAATGGTGGCAAGGATGCGTGTCAGGGTGATTCTGGAGGGCCGCTGGTGTACAATGGAACACAGTATGGCATTTTTTCGTTTGGAGAAGGTTGTGCACGGAAGGGTTTCTCGGGAGTGTATACTTCAGTGGAGAGAAAGCGACCCTGGATAAGGAAGGTTTTGATGAAGTACTGAGTGAAGACAAACCTGTTTTTTGTATAATTTTAGAATAATTTAATTTGTCAACTTTTTCTAAAAAATCAATAAATTTTATTAGAATTTCTCAACTATGTATGTACCTATTTCAAACGAGGCATATGTAAGAGTCTTTGGAGAATTTTTAAAAAAAGGATAGCCTTGTTTAAAAAAATGTTTAGAGTAACTTCTATCGAATTAGACAGTAGACACTCACAAAAACAGACTTAACTCCCAGGCCCGGATGCAGGATTTCCCCAGTCCATAAATAACAAATCCTTCGCTTACATAATACCAAACATCACTACATAATAAAACAGCATTAAAAGAAATCCTTTTCCTCTCTCCAATTTTTGCCATTATAAAAATGTAAAAATCCCTTTAAAAAAATAAAGAGAAAATCCCATCTTCTGACAATTTGAAATAATAATGTCCCCTTCACAATTTCCGACAGTAGTTGTCATTGCAGAAGACACAAACGGACATTAGAGAGGACAATTAAAACTTCCTGCGAATGCAAAAGTATTCAAAATGCACTCGAACAACGGAAACGCCATCTGTCGTTAATGTTATTTAGAAATTCAAGCAAGCTTTTATCAAACGAATTTAGTTCTGTTTTTTGCAGGTGAAAGGGGACAGTTAAAAAAAACCTCGACTAGTTAAAAGTTTTTATATTTTTTGTCAAGTTTCGTTGAAAGGATTTCCTTTTTAAGTACCTATCCAATTTTTTTGTGAGTCTATTTTGTGAACTACGAATTTACTTTCTTTTTTCGTTTGCTTTAAATTTTGTCCCTCTGCTGATGATGATTCTTTTTGTTTGTTGTTTGGAAATCTTAAACAAATCTGCAAATGGAAATTTAAGTCTACCAATTAAACACGAAAAGTAATGTAAGGCTGTATGCACAGCTGAATTTACTAGCATTAATCTTACGAGTAAATTACATGACCATTACAAGAAAATCACCTCCTCATCTTTATCGTTTAGTCTTTTACTTTCTATTTATGTATGAGTCCGAGCGTCTCCTGTTTTTTTCTTGTTTGTGTTGCTTTCGTTCCCAGAAAGTGCTTTGGATACCGAGCAAGGACGAACACTTAGAGCATTAACTGCTTTTTTTTGTTACTTTTTGCAGGCAAACGCTTTATATTTTTTTCATGCTCTCTTTGAATTTATTTTTGAGCAAAAAGAAAATGTTCATCATGTTTTGCTCATTCATTTTATTTTAGCGTTGCTTAATTTTATTTTTATAATGCGAAATTGTGAATGGTATAACAGTTGTTGTCCTTATGTTTAAGCAATTATTTCGTTCCATGGGTCTTAAAATAAATTAGAACTGCCTTTGTGTTTGGTAGACAAAAGGAGTTGTTAATTGAGTTTTATGGATCGTGAAAATTATAAGGCATGAAAAATAAACCAAAAATGCTTATAGAGCTGAGAACGGAAGACGCTAGCTAGCGAGAAGAGTGTTAAAACAATTAATTTTTTAAATTCATGACTCCGCAAACGAGTTTGTTCCAAGAGAATGATTAGTAGCTATTTTTTTCGGTATAAAAATAAAAATGATTTTTTTATTATATTTGGAGTTTCCTTGTTGAATTTTAATCTAAGGACTTGTAGGAAGTGTTTAAAATAAATAACATTGTGTTACACAAAATCCTTCAATGAAGTTAGGTCAAATTTAATTAAATTTAATTAAAAGTGGAAAGGGGTATGCTCATTTTCGGCCCGCAATGTACACCAATGAGTTTGGTATCAAATTAAAGGTTGTTCTAAGCCGGATATATCTGCAAAAATATTTTGTCGATAACTCATGGGAGATCCGAGATATTTGAGATTGAAATTCGAAAAGTGCAAACATTAAAAATCAGCACTTTTTTGACATAAATGCTTATATCTTTGGATTTAAAAAAGATAGAAAAATCACAGTGGTATCAAATTAAAGGTGTCAAATATATCTTTCAAGTGAAACAACAATTACATTTGTATGATTTATATGTATTGAGATATTCTTAATTGAAGCCTTGAAAAACAACATTTTTTAGGTAAACTTTCGTGTGATGATATCTTTTAAAATTCAATGACGATATTGATTTCTTTTGGCACCGTTAAGTAGTTAAGTTCACAACCTTTATTTTCATATACAATTTATCGGGATTCCCTTAATAATTTTTGATTATAACCAACAAATCTTTCAAAATAAGCCTCAAACGAAAACATTATGAAGTTTCTCTTTTTTAGTTATTCTTCTATATTTAGTTATGTAAACATGCTTTTTTGAAAAGGTACTTAAAACATTCTGAGCAGTACTATTAAATAGTTCCTAAAAACTTAGAAGAAGCTGAGTTGATTTTGATAACCTTCATCTCTAAAATGTTAAAAGAGTACCATATGAGTACCATAAGCCTATCATTCTGGATAGTTTTAACCACTTTGCAGCACTCACCTCACGCTATTATCTATTCATGTATTATATTCTAGCAGATTTTGTTATAGAAAATAATTTAAATAGGAGACGAATTTATTTTACGATAATAAATGTTTCTTTAACCCGCTTTAATTATAATGATACCATATTTTGTTTAGTTGTGCATCTTATCGATTGAAACAAGCACTTTCTTATTAAGAGGAGTATATCCGAAATTATGGCTCTTATAATCAACAAGAACCCAACCAGCAATCCCCCAGCAGGTTTACCCTTATGCCTTATCAATATATTCTAAATTATAATGTGGTAGGATTCAAGCATACGTTTAAGTCGGAAAGTATAATTTGTAGGTTTATGTTTTATAAAATAACTAGTCGATCCGACAAACCTTGTTTTGTCAACCGAAAACATTTTTTTTGTGTGAATCTTAATTCTCTTCTATTTTAGTCTGTGCAAGAAAAGTATATCTATCTTTTAGGTCATCTGAATAGTTAAACAATTTTATTTAATTTCTCGGAGTTCTGACTAAAAAGAGATATAATGACGTGTGAACTTATTGAAACAAATTATGACGTCGCTTTCATTTTTCTTTTGTAACCCAAGAAATATAAGACTTTTGAAAATATTAAGGTAGTCTATTCTGTCATTACCGTAAATCCGTTTTCTTTTCCATTTGAATCGTATATCACAAATTGTTTTTTATTTTTGGTTATATATGTTAAGTTCATGACCGCCCACAGCATCGTAATTTGTAAGGGCCTTAAAGAATTTGCATATCCTTATAAGTTATAACACACACTTAATGGGCTTTCAAAATTAGTTTTTTTTAACTAACAAGCGCTCTGGATCTGGATACCTATTTTAAATAATCAAAACTAAAAAAGATTTCGTTCATATTTCAAATTGTTTTGAATCTTTTAGGAAAGATATTTTGTAACTAGTCGGGGAAGCTTATTTTAAGTTTTTAATATCAGATTAATTTTATTAAGTATTTGAATGAAAGATACAATTTATTTTGCTTTTATCCTTCAAAATGTATGGAAAAATGAATTTTACTCATAACACGTGTGTTATGATGATGATCAACAGGACAGAGAAGCGGTTGTTCAATGTTACTGCAATTGCCTAGTAGGTCGAAGATCGGTTGGACTCTGCGCTCGTGTTATAACCATAATATGGTTTTTAGGTTGGGAAAGATATGAAAGTAAGACTCCCTTCCCAATTCTTAAATAATCTTTTAAAAACAAATGATTCAGATTAGAATTACCTATGTTTTGCCAAGCCTATTACCATTAGAATTATTTATTTTTCTTTCAATTTTCCTACCATTCTCAAAACAATTATTTACTTGTTTTAATTTTTCTACCATTACTATACGAATTATTTTTATAATTTATTTTAGTGTCATAAGGTTTTTTATGCATTTCGACAGCATATTTCTTATCTATAATTGCCAAAATGAAGAAATTGTTAAAGAAATCCCGATAAATTGTATATGAAAATAAAGGTTGTGAACTAGGCTACTTAACGGTGCCAAAAGAAATCAATGTCGCCATTGAATTTCAAAAGATATTATCGCACGAAAGTTTGCCTAAAAAATGCTGTTTTTCAAGACTTCAATTAAGAATATCTCAATACATATAAATCAAACAAATGTAATTGATGTTTCACTTGAAAGATATATTTGACATCTTTAATTTGATACCACTGTGATTTTTCTATCTTTTTTAAATCCAAAGATATAAGCATTTATGTCAAAAAAGTGCTGATTTTTAATGTTTGCACTTTTCGAACTTCAATCTCAAATATCTCGGATCTCCCATGAGTTATCGACAAAATATTTTTGCAGATATATCGCTTAGAACAACCTTTAATTTGATACCAAATTCATTGGTGTACACTCCGGGCCGGATGTCCCTTATAAAATGAGCAATCCTCTTTATATTTCTGTATGTAGACCCTTGAACACTTGAATCAGCGGTTCTTCAACTCCTTAAAGACGTCTGAGAAATACGTTCGCACGATTTTCGACTGAATCCACTCGTCGAGTGATTTTTTCAAGTTTGAAAAGTACGTAAGCCACACGGAGCTAAATCCAGAGAATACGGTGGATGGGCCAAATGTTTGTAGCCCAATTGTGTGTTTGTGTGTTATCATGTTGGAAAAGCACTCTGAATTTTTCCAGCTAGTTTATATGTATATCAAATGATGCACGAGAACAAAGATCTGTTCGCCCGCTAAATAGAAACTATCTGCAAGCTTTAGTTACCGAGTTATGTTCAAAAAACCATTTTTTGGTTCTGTCCTTAAGCTTCTTGTTGCTTTATTAGACAGAATATCTTCGGATGCAAATATCTCGGCAATCAGAGCTCAGAATGGAGTTAGGTTTTCAGTAATGAGAACTATAAAATCTGTCGAATTTAAAAATAAAATAAGTAAAAGTGGCGGGACAGCTCTTGAATAGCCAAGGCCTAAGCGGCTTACTCTCATCAACAATTCTCTGAGTGCGTGTGAAGAATTGAGGTGCCCTACAATTTAACGCCGATTCCGAACGGCAAAGATGAGAAGCATTTTTTTCATGACAGATTGATACTCTTGGACGTTTTGTCAGTTCATCGCTAGAGGCAGTGCCCATAACACATAAGCACATAACCACTAAGCCACGGACACTACTTGAATTTAGCGAAATCGATTTCTTCATGATTTTTTGAAAAATATCATGGGCTAACTAATCCCTGACCAAAAATTTTGGACAGAAAAAAAAATTCTTCCGAAACCCAACGAATGATGTACATCAAAAGAAAGGTCTGCTTGAATTCTATTCATCAAAATGGGTTACAAGGTTTTTGAAGGCCTGGTAGCCGAGGTAATTGAATGGTAAATTTTTCGCAAACATTTTGCCGCAGAATAAATCGATATTAGGTACTCACAATTTTCCTCGACAACTGGTATACAAATGTACATCAAAAACAGGGCTATCAGCAATTGAAATAGAATCTTTTTTTCAGCACTCGGTTATAAAGTTATGATTAAAGAATGATTTCTTTCGATTTCTCCTTCAGAACATTTCCTGCTTTTTCAAATTGCCAGATCTCTCAATTTTTCCAGGTAGCTTATATCAAATGATGCACATTCTACCAGTCAGTGAAAACCAAAACTATCTTCAAGGTCTGGTTACCGAGTTATGATAAGAAAACCATTGTCTTATTGTGATCTCACAGAAGGTATTATCGGGAGCAAGCAACAGTTTAGCTTTCAGTTGACAGATCAGGTACCAGGATAATGAGAACTATGAAATATGTTGAATTCAGCGAAATCGATTTGCTCACGATTTTCGAAATAAATCAAAATGAAAATGTCTGGAAAATAACAACCAAAATGTACCGTCTGGAGCTGTAGAAAAAAAACCACATCGATTCGTGCATGTCACTCAAATCAAGTTAATTACTCGCTTCATCCATACACTTTTTCTTGTAGGTATATTGTCCTGAAAATTACCTTAATCTATAAAATAAGAGACCTTCTCAACCTTTTTTAAAATTCATTCAATATCATTTACCTTCAAAAATCCTTTATTATCGTTGTGTTCAGTTTCTATATTTATATGAAATTAAGCCATTACTGCGCCACAAAGTTAACAGTGCAACAACAGGAGCCCTTTGCTTGTATTTTTAATGGAAAAAAAATACTAAGGATTTAATGTTAACCTTTTATAATTTTTTTTAACACAAGTTTGAGGTGGTCAGCCATCAACGTCAGTTACATGAACAAAACCGCTGTCAACCAACTGGGTTCATTTTCACAACGAAATTCTCATTAAAATTTCAATCTTTTTGGTTGTGTTATTTTCGGTTTCGCCATTCATTATTATTATTTTTATATATTTTTGTTATTATGGTTTTGTCGTTGCTTTTGATAAGGGGACAAGTTCTGGCAAATGGTTTAATATCAAATTAAACGACATTTTAAAGACATTCTTGGTTCGTCGATGTGATTGAGGAAATCTCAAAATTTGTTGCCAGAATCCAGTTATTGCGAAAATATAAAATAATAATTGTCTATAATTATTTGACGTCATCGTCCTTAGGCAAAAATTCTTTGCCACACCCCGAGTAACTCGGGGTAATGTTAATGTAAAGAAATAATGTTTTTCATGCTACTTGAAATCCTCATAACACAACTACTTTTCATTTCAACAACTAAAGTCAATTTTAATCAAATATTTTTTTTTAAATCATGAAAAGAATAAAAAAACGTTTGTTTATAGGAAGTTGACTATAATTATTATGGAGGAAACTTTTTCGGTTGCGACATTTGCTAAGAACATTATGTTAGTGCCTGGTTTGTAAACGAATAATCCAACGAAACTACCTTGCCGACAACAACTAACCTTGTGTTTGTATTGTGCATGGAAATTATAGAAGAGCATGAAGTACTAAACTACTAGCATCATCAAGGATAATCAATCCAACGTAAATTATTACATTTCAATTTAATGTTACCCTCGATTTCAGTGCCATGGAGCAAACGGATGTGTATGAAACAATAGAATCTGTCTTCACAGTCCTTCTTTAATTAAGACATAAAAAGATTTCAATGCTAGTAGACGAGATGTTAAAACACCATAATAAAGGGTTTTCCAATAAGAAGTGTTATTTTGAATAGCCCGCTATTTCGGTAGCTGTCGCTTTTGAAGCTGTCATTTTTTGACATTTGATAAGTAGAAACTACGCCATTGGGCGCGTTCAGTTTGGTTTTGGATAGCCTATCCAACTCGTTTTTCATGAACGAGTTCGATACCTAAATTTGGATAGCTGTGAAAACACGTGTACAAAAATCAGCTGTTTAAAAAATTCAATGGCTGTTCTGTCAGATAGCCACCTATACCAGAAATTGTTGGATAGCTTTGGGTTAGTTTGGTTTGAGCCTCTGCTATTTTTTTTACATGGAAAACAAAAACAAAAAGCTATCCGGATAGCCTATCCAAGTCAAAGTGAACGCGCCCATTAATAAAAATGGAAGGATACACGCTTCAACAACGCATTGAAATTATTAAAATTCACTATAAAAATGGCGTTACGTGCCACACAAGCAATGAAACCATCGATCTCTTACGGGAAAAGTTTCCGGACCGTGTTATCTCTCGAAGAGGTGATGGAGTGAGCAGTTTTACGTCGGCACCTAGCTATTATGCCTTATCCGACGTGTGACCATTCACATTGGTATCTGTTTTATTAGAGTTGATACTCTCCCTTAATTACACAGTTTGAAACTCATCGTTATCAAACTTTCGCGATGTTATCCCTTCATCGCATTTAATATAATAAATTTCAATTATGTTTTTAAGTACCAGTTTATTTCTTCCATGAAGAAACCATAATGGTAAATGTTTTTTATCTATATAACTGAGCTTGAGAATGTACTCAGTTACCGAGAACGGATCTCTCGACAACCAACAACCCCTCTGAAACTCCCACTAGGGGGCCTACCGCTTATGTAGTTGGCGAACAAAGGTCCTAAGACACAATGAACGGGGCCCCAACTACCCCAGAGTACCAATTTATTCAATAGACCTGGTCTGTCTTTCTATTGATTATATGTACTCTTACGTTACACTTTTTCAATAGGAGGTTTCCCAACTTTCGTTCTATCATGGATTAACAAGGATTCGCTGGCGTCCTTATCATTGCAGCCTCTTGCCAGTTGTCAAAGCAGTGGAACAATTCTGGAAGACTGTATGATTTTAGCTGCCTACGTTCGCAGGTTCATGCCAATTAGACAAGAACCTCTCAGGGGTACCACGAGAAGGTGTAGGTCAGCACTTTCATTTCAAATTACACCATATGTACTTGGAAACATTGTTTCCTTTCTAAATTGCACATATCCATGATCCCACCCCCAACTCGAAGAGGTGATCACAATTGGCCACCGAGATCTTGTGAATTAACACCTTGCGACTTCTTCCTTTGGGGCCACGTGAAAGATAAGGTCTACGCCAACAGCCCAGCGTCGATTCAAGACCTCAAAGATGGAATTCGTGAGGCTATCGAGGACATAGGGCAGCCACTTTGCGATTTGGTTATGGAAAATTTCATGAAAATCATATGGTCCTGTAAGCGTGAGGCCATTTGGCTGATGTTGTGTTTCATTATTAACGGCATACCTTCTTTCTTTATAACGAAATAAACATCCGATCATTTATCTCAAAAAATGCCATTTCTCTTTGAATATCAAAATAACACCTCTTATTGGAAAACCCTTTACAATCCTATTATCCGGAACTAGCTTAACAACTGAATCGAGTACCTATTGTTTTCTACTTGTGACATTTAAGTTTGAAAATGGTAGGTAAGTAAAAGAAATAGATCGTTATTTTGATTATAATTGATAATAGAGACGTCGAAAAGCCGCGTCTGGCAATTCCGTTTATAGCGATCTACTTCTGAATTTTCGTCTACAGTCTTCACCACTATACGTCGATCTCGATAATTTAAAATTTGAAAAAAAGTAGGTAAGCTACTTTTGGCCAGAATAAAAAGATTTATTTTTTTCAAAAACTGCTACTACGATTTGTACAACTTTCCCATATTTTGTTAACTCTTTAAACGTTTGTCAATTGATTTGTTAAAAAACTTATGAACTTATAAGTAAATTCTAGCAAATTGGTTAAAAAAAGCTTATTCAAACCAATTTTCAAGCAGATCCGCCCGTCCATCCATTCGTTTTTTTTGTGCCTCCCTCTAAGTGGCGTGGTTATTTATCAACGCCAATTACAGATGCCGCCACTTAAATAAGACGATAAATAGAGTCTCGTAGGCGTAAGATGAAAGACGACTTTCACGAGTTGCGATAAAGACACCAAGACCATCTGCCAGATAACAATCCTCGCACTATAGTGCCCCAGGACATGCGAACACCTTAAGATTAAGTTGGGGATCTGGTTTGTCATTGTCACAAACACAGTAGCCACAGTTACTTCTACTACTTCTCTTTTTTGTTTGACTGATCGTTTCTTACGTCCACAACTTCGCGCGTTTTTCGACCTCATCAAATAAAACAGAATTGACTCCTACAATGGTGTCAGTAGACTCTGGGATGACAAGATTTTCGACATGGATTAGCTTGAGGAATAGTAGTATGGATATGTAACTCCCAGGACAACCTTGGTATCGGCACGGTACCATGGTACCATCCCAATTGGGATTTTTACCAAGTTTCAATTTTGATGCTAATTGGGATTAATTGTCACTGGTTGGATTTCTGTATTTTCATTGGAATATTTGTTGTGGGATTGGCTATCCAGTGATAAATTCGTTGTAAGATGGACTTTTCTAGTTGGATATCGTTGGGTTGTGCTTGGTACCGGTCGTATTTCTAGTTCAAAAATTAAATTCTTGTTGGAATCGTGCTGATTTGGTTGGGTAGCTCCTACTCCATCCAACTCAAAATCCATGTCGCTCCCAGGACAGCGGCACTTCCCAATTGGAATGCATACCAAGTTTCCAGTTTAATTTAATAATCCAACTCAAAATCCATGTCACTCCCAGGACACCGGCAACATATAGTTAGGTAATTTCTGGCACAACATTCGCACCTGTATGGCATGCAATATAAAATTGATTTCTAAACGAAACTCGCATTCCAAAATACTTACTTCTGTGGGTTGTGCGGGTTAGAATTGTGTACAATGCAAGAGAATGTCAGAAAACAAAGGACCCATTAAGTAAAAAAATACGAGTTTTTCTTATTTTAGATTTTGAAAACTTTATTACATTGTTCTAATAAAAACCTTAAACATAAATGACCACAAATAAATGTATCAAAATCTTGTTCTTGTATATAATTATAGTTTATTTTTGTACCAAGATAGTTTATTACTTCTGAGGGTGGTCTTAAATTTCCAAAACTATCAAAATACTTAACAATATTTTTGTTTTTATTTCTTATATATGCTACCCAATGAGTACCCAAGCCGCTTTCACTGTCAAGATTTATAACACCACACTCTTTTAATGTTGGTACTTTTGGTAAAGAGTTTCGCATAAAAACTCCTCTAAAATGCTTCAAGTGTTTCTTTCCAAACTGGTGGATATCAAAATTGCTTAAAGGATTGTTAGGTAGCAATTCAATTAGTTTTTTGTATTTGTTGAGTTTAAAAAAAGTCCAAGACCATTTTTATATGGTTTTAATAACAGTCCATTTCCTTGAATAGCAACTGACTCCATAGCCTTATTATGACGCTTATTTTCTTCAAACTGTCTTTTAGCAGATCGTACATCATTGATCGCTTTTACAACGCCAGCTGCTCCACCTGTTAGTGATCCCACAGCAGATAAACCAGCTAGAATAGGAGCTAGAAGTGGTAGAAAACTACCACTTTTTGGAAGTGGAATTACTCTTGGTGTTTGAATTTGTTTTTTCTTATTTTTAATAACATTTTTTGCAGCCTTCACAGCAATATTAGCAATAGATGTTGTTCCACAACAATTTATATTGTTTTTTATAGCATTTCTTGCTTCGCTTATAGCCTTTTTAAACATATTCTGTTTGTAAACCTTTTTTGATTTTGTCTTCTTAGTTCTTTTAATTGATCTTTTTTTGGTCTTGCAGTTACCCATTCCAAATTTAGTTTTAGCTTTCATCATGTTGGTTACTAGGAGTACACTTAACTTTTCAGAAGAAGCTAAGAACATTTTGCTTTTATACCCTAAAATATCATTGAAAATGATCTTATCCCACACACATACTCCCAATAGTAATTTCATGCACTATCACAATAACTTTAAAATTTGATCTCAAAACCGGAAGACTTTTTTTTCTTTATATGTCTTTTAAAAAAATACCTAATTTCTAATTCAAAACCCAACGATTGTTTGTTCATTGAGTTTGCATCCTAATTTTATAAAGGAACATAAATTACCCCAGAACATAAAGTACTTATTTTACTATCGACAAACCAAAATTATTGTCACCCGTGTCGATCTTACGATTAAAATAGGGCAATGATTTAATTCATTCTTTACACAAGTGTAGATCTTTTGTTACAAGTGCTTATCGTTAAAAACATGCTCACACAAGTGTTGATCTTACAAACATAAAATTTTATTGCTCAACAATAATTATATGTTATTTTTTATAGCCTCCCTAACCGATGCATTTGACTCACTACCAATTGAGATTGCCATTTAGCTCGCACTCGCAGAAAAAAAAAATAGAAAAATTATCACAAGAGCCGATCTTTATTTCATTGCTCACACAAATGACCATGACAAGTAGCATCCATGATCCTCGAATAATCCAATCAATCCAAAAATTCAAACTGAGTTCCTATCACATACCTACAATGTGGGATCCCTACGTGTTGATCCTATCAAATACCTACAAGGTGGGATCCTTATGTGTTGATCCTATCAAATACGTACAATGTGGATCCTTACGTGTTGATCCTACGAAGAAAATATTTTCATGTTCATTCAGGAGAACAATGTTAATTCAAAACGAATTTTCTGAATGTTTTATTTGTTATTCATACGAATGAACAGTTAAGGAGGCGCATACATACATTTTTATCATAAGTGTAATTATTGTGCTGCACGTAGAAACGGGGCTGCCTGAGCTCTTTATAAAAACGTTCAAATCGCATATTGACTATGTAATAAAAGTGATGCTTCTACCGAATGAAAGGCTGCCTAAAACAACTGTTCTGTATGCCTTGCAACGAAAATCATTGTGGTTTGAAGAATTGTTCAACTTAGCAACGGTATGTGGAGTTCAACTGAATCTTACGTTAGAAAACGTGAGCATATGGAAGGTACAAATGTATGAAATGGTGAAGTGCTTGGATCAAAAATGGAATGTATATAGAAAGCGAGGACGTCAATGCATCGATCTATATACGTAAACCTGCAGCACATTCTCGAAGATAGGAACTACTTACAAATCAACTTTAGTGTGAAAAAAATATACACAATTCAAAGATGAGAGGAGAGCTGCAAAAGCTTAACTATCAGCCGCATAGAGACAATTTGAGAGTTGAATGTACAATGTGTAACCCAGTGATCACTTATACCAAGATTGGAAAGCTTGCTGTCAAAGTGACATTTGCCTACAAGCTAAGGGAGCAGGTTAGCTAAAACAGTATGCGTGTAATATAAACAAAAGGGGCAGGTTAGCTGTAAGAGTATGTGTGCATGAAAAAATTAATTTTGCGGTATTTGCAGGGTAAAACGTACATAGGTAGGTTTCCAATCTTTTTTTTTTTTTTTTACACACTATCAGAATTGGTCGTATGGGCTTATAGCAAGCACATTTTACGACCAATGGTTTGCCAACACAGGAACTGTGTTATACTACCGGCTCATCACTTAGTGTGGTGTTAGTTGTTAGTAGGCAAATAACGAAACTATAACAAATAACACAGCACACATAAATAATTAACATAAAAAACAAAAAACATGACAAAATTAACATAAAACATTTAAGAGAGTGGAACACTGGTTTTTAAAATTATTTTAAGTTGAGTTTTACTTAAATTAAAATCAAAAAGTTGTGAGTTCCAGTTTATAAGTTTACCCATGCGTGTCAAAGGCTCATGCATTCCATAATTTGTTCGGTGCATAGAGATCCTAATCAAATCCTGACTACGGAGATTATAACCTCCCCCTCGATAGCAAAACAGAATTTTACAGAGAAGGTCAGGAGCATCCGTGACTCCAGTAATAATTTGATGGAAAAAAACAATGTCATTATTATTTCTTCTCTGTTGAAGTGTTTGCATCTTAAGGATTGACAAACGGTTTTCGTACGGAGGGACATTGAGGGGATCAATCCACTGAAACCCTTTTAACAAAAAACGAGTGAAATTCCGTTGCACAGATTCCAATCTTTCAATATAAATATTATAGAAAGGAGACCATACCTGCGATGCATACTCCAGATGGGGACGAACAAAGCTGTTGTATAAAACACTGGTAACATTGGGATCGCGGAATTCTTTTGACCACCGTTTGATAAAACCTAACATGGAATTAGCTTTGTTAACGATGCCGTTAATGTGCTCAGAAAAATCTAAATTAGGTGTAAAAAGAACTCCAAGGTCCTTAACAGTTAAAACGCGCGTTAAAATGTGGTGTGAAATGACATAGTCATGAGATGAAGGTGAACGTTTTTTTGAGAAAGTCATCGTTTGACACTTTGTCGGGTGTAGATTTAAACTGTTCTTTTCACACCATACTGTGAAACGGTTAATATCGTTTTGTAGTAAAATACGATCATTTGCAGAAGCTATATTTTTATATATCTTCATATCATCCGCGAAGATGAGAATTTCACTATTATTTACACATAACGGTGCATCGTTGATAGCTAATATAAAGAGAAGGGGTCCCAGATGGCTACCCTGTGGAACACCTGATTTAGCAAAGTATGATTTAGAGTAACTATTTCTAAATTTAACCTGATAAGACCTGTTTTCAAGGTAAGACACAATCCACGTTATAAAAAAAGGTGGGAAGCCGTAAGAAATTAATTTAAACTTTATAATCTCATGAGATAGTTGATCAAAAGCCTTTGAGAAGTCCGTGTAAACACAATCGACTTCATGGCCATATTCCAAAGTCTGCAAACATTTATTCAAAAAAATAACCAGATTTGTAACAGTAGATCGTTTTTGCATTAAGCCATGCTGTTGATTGCAGATGACATTTCTACAGTTAAATGCCAAAGTGTCACATAATACTTGCTCAAACAACTTTGGAATACATGAGAGCTTAGAAATCGGTCTATAATTGCAGATATTATTCTATCACCTTTTTTATATACGGGAGTTATAAAGGCACTCTTCCATAGTGCGGGAAATTTGCCTGATTTTAAAGATAAATTAAAAATGTTTCGCAAGGGAAGAGCTAAGCATGACCTACATTTTTTCAGGACTACGGGTGGAATTCCATCAGGTCCAATAGAAAAATCTTTTTTAAGAAGTGACAGAAATTGTAAGATTTTATCATATTCTACTGTGATATTATTAAAAGACACTTGCGGACAGTTTTGCAAATATTTAAAGTAATTTTCGTCCACAAAAACTGGCGAATCAATGAAGGATTGTTTAAAATTGTTTGCAAAACCGTCACAGATGTCAGAAGTCGTGGTCAGGGTAAGATTATTGTAAGTGAAGTTAACAGGGTAGCCATCACATTTTTTTTTTAAGAGTTAATGAATTTCCAAAAGTTCCTGGGATCTGATATAACAGAAGCCCCCATCGACTCTAGATATTCATTATATAATTCGTAAGAGAGTTTCTTGAACTCTTCAAACAAAGATATATAAATTACTTGATTTTCCACCGTCATACACTTAATGTATTTCTTCCAGGCTTTATTTCTTTTGTTGCGAAGGTATTTAAGGTCCTTTGTATACCAGGGATGCATATTAGTATTGGAGGGAATTGTCCTTCTAATTGGTACTGCTTCTTTTAAGCAATTCGTCAAAACTGAATAAAAACTCGAAATTGTTTCGTCAATATCGTTAGAGATCGGTAAGTGTTCTATACCGGATTTGTTTAAACAATCCAAAAGCTTTTGAAAATCAGTTCTCCGAAAATCAAATACATGTGAGCAGTCATGAGGATTACTATTGTCTAGTAAGTGACCGCTCGTGTCAAGAAAAATGTCAAGGGGTGGATGGTAGTTGTCTATGTTACATAAAGCAGAGGAAGATTCTACCACAACAGTATTAACGGCGTCGGATGAGAACACTAGATCTAGCAGTCTATTTCTATAATTTCTTATGAAACTCACTTGGTGTAAATCTGTAGAGATTATGTTGTCTAATAACTGTAGCTCTAACTGGGATGAATTGGTTGAAGCTTCAAAATATGAATCATCGTCAGAAGGAGTCCAGTCAATGTTGGGAAGATTAAAATCACCCAATAGTAAAATATAACTGTCAAGGCTTGCTAAGCTGATAATAAAATCACTTGCTTGAGAAAGCTCAGAGAACGTAGACATCGGACTTTTCGGTGGAATGTAAACATTTAAAACATAAAGGACAAAAGATGGTTTTGATATTTTTACACATACAAGTTCGATAGTCAGATTTATTGGAAAAATTATTTGGGTTGAACAAAAACTATTTCTAACAGCAACGAGGACTCCCCCACCAACCGAATTTATATCATCGCCATGGCGATCTTTACGGAAAACGAAGAACTCATTATCGAAGAGTTCGGTGTCTAAAATTGTGGCATTAAGCCAAGTTTCGGTAAGCGCGAAAAGATCGTATGGCAAAGATTGTGAATTTTGAAAAATTGTTGTAGTTTTACTACGAAGTCCTCTTACATTTTGGTAGTAGAGGGAGAACCTTTGCAGTTTTTTGAATTCAGACTAGAAGGAGAAGTGACTTGACGTGAATTTCTTCTCAGAGGAGCAGAAAATTCTTTAACCAATGTATTGGGAGGCCAAACGCAACTTAAAATCGGTACAAATAGGGAATTGGGAACAGTTATTTTGAACGACGCTACGAAACTGTTTTGTTTACTTATTATAAAGTGATCACTGGTGTAACCTAGGAACGAGGGAAGATGTATTCCATTTCTTGGGTATGTGCCCTGTGTTGCTGGAAATCAGAAGAGCTTACTTCGGAAAAAATGGTTTTTTTTTGTTTGGGGAACGTAACTTTATGTTCACAACGTGGTTTGGTTTTTTAATATTATGTTCTTAACCTCGTTCACAACGTGGTTTGGGTTTTTATATTACGTTCTAAACCTCGTTGATAACGTGTTTTGGGTTTGTACATTATGTTCTTAGCCTGGCTCATAACATGTATTGGGACTTGGGTTTATGTAAATATTTTAGGATCCCACATTTTAGGTATTTGATTAAGTACCATTTGTAAGGATAAACATGATTCAATTTTTTTAAATTATCAACTTTCTCTCAATGGTTATAAAAAAAGTTATAGTGGACAATTACACTTATGATAGAGATAGATAGATAATTTGATTTATTTTTTCAACCATATTGTTTTTAACAAGTTTACAGTTTCTAAATCATATAAGCTGTCTGCCAGAGTTTGCTCTATTTTAATACAATGCGTGAAAAAAAATATGTATATAAAAAAAAAATAACATTTAATAAACATAAATAGACATAGTTATAATAAATCACACAGTGTTCATAGTTTTTTCTCTGTAAATTCTATTTGTGTACTTAATTGCATTTCAAAACAGCCATTTATTATTTGAAGTCTGTATCTTTCTGCTTTCGAAGTGTAACAAAATAGTTTTTCCCAAACTTTTCCATTTATTAGTTCCATCATTTCAACGTCACTCAAAACATTTTTTCCGAAGTAAGCTCTTCTGATTTCCAGCAACACAGGGCACATACCCAAGAAGTGGAATACATCTTCCTTCGTTCCTAGGTTACACCAGTGATCACTTTATAACAAGATTGGAAACCTACCTATGTACGTTTTACCCTGCAAATACCGCAAAATTAATTTTTTCATGCACACATACTCTTACAGCTAACCTGCCCCTTTTGTTTATATTACACGCATACTGTTTTAGCTAACCTGCTCCCTTAGCTTGTAGGCAAATGTCACTTTGACAGCAAGCTTTCCAATCTTGGTATAAGTGATCACTGGGTTACACATTGTACATTCAACTCTCAAATTGTCTCTATGCGGCTGATAGTTAAGCTTTTGCAGCTCTCCTCTCATCTTTGAATTGTGTATATTTTTTTCACACTAAAGTTGATTTGTAAGTAGTTCCTATCTTCGAGAATGTGCTGCAGGTTTACGTATATAGATCGATGCATTGACGTCCTCGCTTTCTATATACATTCCATTTTTGATCCAAGCACTTCACCATTTCATACATTTGTACCTTCCATATGCCCACGTTTTCTAACGTAAGATTCAGTTGAACTCCACATACCGTTGCTAAGTTGAACAATTCTTCAAACCACAATGATTTTCGTTGCAAGGCATACAGAACAGTTGTTTTAGGCAGCCTTTCATTCGGTAGAAGCATCACTTTTATTACATAGTCAATATGCGATTTGAACGTTTTTATAAAGAGCTCAGGCAGCCCCGTTTCTACGTGCAGCACAATAATTACACTTATGATAAAAAATGTATGTATGCGCCTCCTTAACTGTTCATTCGTATGAATAACAAATAAAACATTCAGAAAATTCGTTTTGAATTAACATTGTCCACCTGAATGAACATGAAAATATTTTCTTCGTAGGATCAACACGTAAGGATCCACATTGTACGTATTTGATAGGATCAACACATAAGGATCCCACCTTGTAGGTATTTGATAGGATCAACACGTAGAGATCCCACATTGTAGGTACACTTGTGTAAAGAATGAATTAAATCATTGCCCTATTTTAAATCGTAAGATCGACACGGGTGACAATAATTTTGGTTTGTCGATAGTAAAATAAGTACTTTATGTTCTGGGGTAATTTATGTTCCTTTATAAAATTAGGATGCAAACTCAATGAACAAACAATCGTTGGGTTTTGAATTAGAAATTAGGTATTTTTTTAAAAGACATATAAAGAAAAAAAAGTCTTCCGGTTTTGAGATCAAATTTTAAAGTTATTGTGATAGTGCATGAAATTACTATTGGGAGTATGTGTGTGGGATAAGATCATTTTCAATGATATTTTAGGGTATAAAAGCAAAATGTTCTTAGCTTCTTCTGAAAAGTTAAGTGTACTCCTATTTACCAACATGATGAAAGCTAAAACTAAATTTGGAATGGGTAACTGCAAGACCAAAAAAAGCGCAATTAAAAGAACTAAGAAGACAAAAACAAAAAAGGTTTGCAAACAGAATATGTTTAAAAAGGCTATAAGCGAAGCAAGAAATGCTATAAAAAACAATATAAATTGTTGTGGAACAACATCTATTGCTAATATTGCTGTGAAGGCTGCAAAAAATGTTATTAAAAATAAGAAAAAACAAATTCAAACACCAAGAGTAATTCCACTTCCAAAAAGTGGTGGTTTTCTACCACTTCTAGCTCCTATTCTAGCTGGTTTATCTGCTGTGGGATCACTAACAGGTGGAGCAGCTGGCGTTGTAAAAGCGATCAATGATGTACGATCTGCTAAAAGACAGTTTGAAGAAAATAAGCGTCATAATAAGGCTATGGAGTCAGTTGCTATTCAAGGAAATGGACTGTTATTAAAACCATATAAAAATGGTCTTGGACTTTTTTTAAACTCAACAAATACAAAAAACTAATTGAATTGCTACCTAACAATCCTTTAAGCAATTTTGATATCCACCAGTTTGGAAAGAAACACTTGAAGCATTTTAGAGGAGTTTTTATGCGAAACTCTTTACCAAAAGTACCAACATTAAAAGAGTGTGGTGTTATAAATCTGGACAATGAAAGCGGCTTGGGTACTCATTGGGTAGCATATATAAGAAATAAAAACAAAAATATTGTTAAGTATTTTGATAGTTTTGGAAATTTAAGACCACCCTCAGAAGTAATAAACTATCTTGGTACAAAAATAAACTATAATTATATACAAGAACAAGATTTTGATACATTTATTTGTGGTCATTTATGTTTAAGGTTTTTATTAGAACAATGTAATAAAGTTTTCAAAATCTAAAATAAGAAAAACTCGTATTTTTTTACTTAATGGGTCCTTTGTTTTCTGACATTCTCTTGCATTGTACACAATTCTAACCAGCACAACCCACAGAAGTAAGTATTTTGGAATGCGAGTTTCGTTTAGAAATCAATTTTATATTGCATGCCATACAGGTGCGAATGTTGTGCCAGAAATTACCCAACTATATGTTGCTGGTGTCCTGGGAGTGACATGGATTTTGAGTTGGATGGAGTAGGAGCTACCCAACCAAATCAGCACGATTCCAACAAGAATTTAACTTTTATTAAATTAAACTGGAAACTTGGCAAGAATTCCAATTGGGAAGTGCCGCTGTCCTGGGAACGACATGGATTTTGAATTGGATGGAGTAGGAGCTAACCAACCAAATCAGGCCGATTCCAGCAAGAATTAAATTTTTGAACTAGAAATACGAACGGTACCAAGCACAACCACTGCTGTCGTTTTTGCTACTATAGTAGTATTTTACTCCTTTCGAAAGTCAAATGCTACTCTACTACCCTTAGACGAAATATACTCCCCAAACTTAGTGAACGAAATACATATATCTATATTCCATGCAGTATGAGATAAAAAAACAAAAATCGAAAATCAATACTCTCACATTTCTTAGCTCATTTATGTTCAATCGGTGAGATAGTCGGCCTAAATTTAAGTCTTAGTACCCAATTTACGAAATTTGCTAAACATTTTAACGTAAATTTTAAAGTTCCTAAAACTACAAACCTAATTCCATACCTTAATTACTCGAAAATGTTGAAAAAATGAGCCTGCATTTTTAAAAACGCTTTTATGGATCACTTAAGTCTGTATTTGTAGGTACGTTAATGATTTTGGAGGTGCCGTGCAATAACGCCGAGCGAAATAACGCCGAATTTTGAAATTCGGCCTTATTTCACCTTACCAAAGTGAAATAACGCCGAAATTTAGCATTCGGCTTTATTTCACTTCGACAATGTGAAATAACGCCGAATTGCCAACTGAGAAATAAAGCCGAGAAAGAGAAAACAAGGAAGCCGGTTTTATTTAACTTTTGGAAAGAGCATTTTAGCTGGACTTAACGCAAAATCAACTTTCGAACAAAATTTACCGAGTATGGTAGGGGTTAGGTCAGATTTTTTGTTTATATTTTATGGGACAAAATGAAAAAAAAAATCTATTCAAAAAACTTATGTGTACTTGTCAATATTATGTACAAACAATAAATGCTCATAGTACAAAAAAAAAGAGATATCTTAAATTCGTGTAAGCACATTAACTACATATACAAACGAAGTCTAATAAATTAATTGGACCACTCCTATTCATTATTTGTCGACGAAATGGGCAGAGCATTTCATTTTTCAAAACTGTTGCTGCTTCCTTCAATTTGGAAAGGCATCCACACATCTTGTTATGCATTAAACAGTTTTGAAAGCAGAAGCTGCATTTCAATGATTAATTTTGAGCTCCTTTTTTCATTCTAATTTGAAGATGATGCTGATTCGGAACATTCAAGATGAATTCGGTTTGCTAGCGAGCGAAGCGAGCCTTAAAAAACAACATGCGTTTTCAAAATCGAAGTCATTTGTGGTATCTAATTAAATGGTTATTTAACC
The DNA here is from genome assembly GCA_943590905.1 of Sphaerophoria taeniata. Classification (NCBI taxonomy): domain Eukaryota; kingdom Metazoa; phylum Arthropoda; class Insecta; order Diptera; family Syrphidae; genus Sphaerophoria; species Sphaerophoria taeniata. The sequence goes on along the minus strand of OX016542.1, from coordinate 23,085,088 downwards.
TTTTTGTTGACGTAGAGGTACCTGCGTAGGTAGGTATTTCTTAAATAGTTTTAAATTTCCACTAACTGAGAATTTAACTTAACTGAGCTTAAGACCAAGTATTTTTTAAATATCGCAGGAATATGTACATATTTCATATGATTAATTTTTTGATAAAATAATTTTTGTGAAAAGCAAAATTTTGTTTCGCGAATTTATTTAAAAACGTGAGAAGGCGACCTATAAAACACTGTCTTTTTTATTAAAAAGTATAGAAAATGCCATTGACACCTGATGAAAACTTAAAAAAATTAAAACTGACAAATTCGGCGTTATTTCACTTTAGTAAAGTGAAATAAGGCCGAATTTCAGAATTCGGCGTTATTTCGCTCGGCGTTATTGCATGGCACCGATTTTGGATCACTACAACCATGAACCTACACTGAATATCCAGAAACGAAATTATAAGCATTAACAGAAAGGTAAAAGTTGAAAACTAGATTAAACATAGTGAAATAAATAAAATTCAACTGGTGGAATTACTATAAATAGAACTATAAGAAAACCTAACCTTTTTGATCACAAAACCTTCGTCGCATGACAGCATTCAACTTTTTCAAATCTGAAGTGATATTTTATGTGCAGTTCCGTTGTTAAATGTATAATTAAGGGACAACTTGGGGAACTTTTAAATATCAATTCGTCAGAAAAGTGGGAAACTAGCGAAAAAGAATTATAGGCAAAAACAATTGATTTGGAGCCGTTTTATTCACTTATTTAAACTTGTGAACCTTTGCAGTTGACAAACTCAAGAGTTGAATTGTAAAGTCAAGCTGAGGATTGTTTTTCTTAACTTACGTAACTTTTAATTCAGAGTTTTGAATATGAAAGTAGTTTCCCCTGGGAAACTCATAATAATTTGGAGTAGTTATATTAAGAACATGATTTTTTTTTGCTTTTGGAGACGGTGAAAATAGCTGCACGATGAAATTCTGAATCAAGAAGAAAAAAGACGACAGATACCTCTTCATAATGATATAATAGTTTCCTCCGGAAAAAATGTACCAGGCCAAAATGACGATACAGGAAACTACTTTTGCGTTCGAAGACTCTACAATCAAATAAATCTCTTATGAAAGAGTATTAACCCTTAAAAATAAACGCAACACATAAATGTATGCATACAGATAGTGCATAGTCACTAGTCAGTGAGATTTTCAAACTTTTTCTTTCCCTACTCTATTCATACTTTCAAAGCCCAAGTCTTCATAATTTTCTCTTCGCTTTATGATGATAACTTTAATATTTGTTTAATTTAAAAAATTGTTTTACTAAATGCAGAAAACACACAAGATCTGACAGAAAATTGTAGGTATTTTTAATGGTCTAATTACGTTTTTTGGCAGTTGAGAAAAACTAATATAATTTACTAATTAAGTTAATTTGAGAATGACAGCCTCTAATGAAGAAAAATAACTTAAATCCTCAATTTGATATCAACTTCGAGTGAATAAAAGGTTCCTTGTATCCGACAAGCACACAATTTGAGTTTTATAAGTCCCAAGAATTTATAAGAAATTATCGTTTTCTAAGAAACTTCAACTTCAAAACGATCTGCAAAACCCATTATAAAAGATACTTTTTTCCGGAGGCGATTTATCGGGCTACGTTCCTTTAGTTAAAAAATTATACTACCCAAATATAGAAAATACTCCTCAAAATAAATCAAAAATACTCCCCATTACATATTTGAAACGACAGCACTGAGCACAACCCAACGATATCCAACTAGAAAAGTGTATCTCACAACAAATCCCACTACCAATATTCCAATGAAAACACAAATGGTGCTAGAAATCCAACCATCAATCAATTATTCCCAATTAGCATCAAAATTGAAACTTGGTAGAAATCCCAATTGGGACGGTACCACCGTGCCAAGGTTGGTGCCGATTTGGAGTGGGAGTTACCTATTTATACTACTGAAATACTTTGGCGGGATGCATGCTTAAGTCTGAGCCAGAAAGTTGTGTCATCATCAGGAAAACCAAATACACACAACGCACGGGGCAATTTCCTTGTTAAATAGAAGGGGTTGATAGAATTGTGTCTTACAGCGTGTTTGTGTGACTGTGTGGTCGTAGTGTTCTACTATAAGAGAATTTATTTATACATTTCTTTGGACCTACGTGGTATGACAGGTCTCAGAGGAAACTTCCTTTATTGGGCTAAAAATACAGTTAGTCATTTTTAGGAGCAACAGAGGGTTGAATACTTGTACTTAAACGTAATTTAATGGCTTATTATCAATGTCTTATGATTATTCTACTTCAAATTAAAGTTCGTAATATCGCCTCAAGGCATTGGAAGTGATGAGAATCTAAAAGAACGGAGGTAAAATAATTCTTCGTTTTATGAATGTTACTTACTTAGTTGAAATGTCTGTAGCTGCGTTTCCTTTCTAAATAATTGTTTTGCCAAGTTTAAAAACAAAACCCTTTCGAATGCCTTCCGTGCAATCACCCAAGTCCTAAAAACATATTTTCTCAGTATGCAACATCTGCTGATATAGAATAGAAGCCATTTCGTGTCTTAATCCTGGATTACAGCACAAAATTAATTTCTGCCCAAAACTTATCTTTCAAAGTTGTAAGTTTGCCAAGACAAGCATTATCCAATTAGGCCTTAAATCCTAAATCCAAATCCAAACAGAGTGCAGCCACTCAACTGCGAAGGACGAAAGTGTCCTTAATATAAATGTACAATCTCAGTCCTGAGAAAACAGTGCTATTGTGTGATACTTCCATTTTTCAAAATTTTACAAAATCTTTTCTTTTTTATGTTACTTTATAGGTCCAGCGTGAGAGTTCAAAATTATATTACCAAAGTAAATCTCAAGAACTGTCCGCTCTGGCACTGATCAAGTATTATTTCTATCCAGCTTATAAAGTTTTTAATTTAACTCAACACACAAAACTTTTTCATTATCCCGGATTTACAATCACAAAAAAAGGAATCAAAATACGGCGTGCAGAAGGATACTCATCTGGCAGTGTGCTGTCTTGTACACTTTAAGAAATATGAAAAAAAAGAAGTAAATATTGAAACTTAAGGGCATTCGTTTCATTGTCCGTTATAAATTAGAAGTTCCTTTCAATCTGCTTTATCCCTAAGGGGAACATTCTTCGATTCCAGTTGATTTCTATTGAGTTGGGAGCGATACTCTGTGGCCAGACTCTGGCAGCTTGAAATAGACTATACGTGAGGACACTGTATGGATGAGGAAGAGGATTCATTTATAAATAACCGTAGCTTTTGTCGGTAAAAAGTTTCGGTTGGTTGGTCACTAGGATAGGATATGATTGTTTCCTATTTCGGGAAATTCAATTTATTTTCAAAAAGACTTTTAATACACAAGAAAAAGTGCACTAGGAAAAAACATGATTTCTCATGATTTGAAGTTTTTATGCGTAGTTCTGACTGTAAGAGAGGAACATGACTACGACAACAAGGAGTTCCTTTTGCCTTTACTGTTGGAATCAAAATAATATTGTTCCATTTTTCTTGCACAGGAAAATTAACCCGATTCCATTCAGTTTAATGAAAAGTCATCATTAGGAGTTTTCAATCTTCTTTCGGGGAGGAGTTGCATGATGATGGCTTTTAGCTAAAATATTCGGATGCATTTTATTTTGATTTGTTAACTATCTGGAGCTCGTTGTAGAATCATTTTTCATACGTAATTGGGTCAAAAAGAGTTTTGAAATCAAAAATTTTTAATCCGTATTGTCGTTTTGGAATTTTGTCTAGCGATTTTTTTTTTATTTTTTTTTATTTTAAGATAATAATAAATTTAAATCTATTATTAACAAAAAGAGCACTAGCTTCTAGGACTATCAGCTCTTAGTTCATTTAAAAATAATTTCGTACATAAGAGAAATAAATAAATATATGTATTTAATTATTATTATCTATGCAAAATTAGTTATAATTTTAATTTTTTTCTGGTAGATACTTATTTTTAGAGTTTATTTATATTTGGAAAGAGAGTACTTTTATTCAGCTGACTATGTTTATTTTGATTTTTCTTTTTGAAGTAGTTCGTTGTTTTACTCAATGTTGTTTTTGCTTGCGCCCTCTATGGCGCTGAGTTGGAGTTTGTTTTGTTGTTGGGGAAGGTTAGGAGAGAGATAGCATGTTTTTATTTTATCTTGCTTACTCAGATCTATACCGATGAAAAAGGTCAGGAGTCAGGTATTCCAGCACCTGACTAAAAGACATGCATATATCTGTTGGTCTAACAGTCTTCATAGGCATACGGCCTTATCCATTAAACTGATATTTATGGTGTTAATGCATTTGTCTCATAGGAATTGAATATATTTTTTTTCATTTAAAAAGTTAAGTACAATGTTATAAAAAAGACTTTGTACTTTGAGTCAGAGCCGAAATGATGAATTTAAATGAAAGTGAGCTGTCAAATTCTAAAACACAGCAGTTATTTGAACTAAAATAGTGATGCCAGATATAATTTATATTGTTAGGCTTTTTGATCGATTTTAAGGATTAAGGAGTGAGGAAATTCTAATTTAATGATTTTTTTTCCACCACGGACCTGTGAACAATTTTATTTGGAAAAACCTAAAATGTTCAATTTGGTTATGTTGGTATACCCTTAACTCGTTTGGACTTTTGATAATAAACATAGAAAAAAGTTTGTAATCATAATCCAATGACTTTGGAGTACACAGCAAGATAGATTCTACTCAGAATCCTTTTTTGAATAAGGACTATTATCTTCAAAACTTAGAGCATTAAGTAAACTTGTTCAGATTATTTTAATTGCAGAAGCAAACATCTCCATTCAGTTGTTTAATTTCCTCTCACTTTACTCATCGTTGGTATGAAAATCGAAAATCAGAAATTCCACGAAATTTCATTTAAAAGGAAAATGAAATATTAATTTGAATAACTTACCGCATAATCAATTAATGCGAACGAAACTTAATTAATCCCATTAAGACTGTGTCTTTCAAATTTGCTTAATGGAATTGAAGGCTGCTGAATGAGAGCTGAGAAGATTATTTTTCTAATGAGATTTGTTGAAATGTAATTTTCATTGGCGTG
>OX016542.1:23034532-23079782 GCA_943590905.1 Sphaerophoria taeniata | reverse complement strand
ATTTTTAAAGCCCAAACAACAAGCGGTAAGTCATTTATTTCGTTAATTTTTTGAATTTTCAATAATTTCATTTTTTCTTTTTATTTCCAGATACCAAGACAAAAAGAAGCAACAAACCCCCTATTGGACTGGAAAAAATAATATTTAAAGCCCAAACAACAAGCAGTAAGTCATTTATTTCGTTAATTTTTTGAATTTTCAATAATTTAATTTTTTCTTTTTATTTCCAGATACCAAGACAAAAAGAAGCAACAAACCCCCTATTGGACTGGTAAAATTAATATTTAAAGCCCAAACAATAAGCGGTAAGTCATTATTTCTTTAATTTCTTGAATTTTCAATAATTTCATTTTTTCTTTTTATTTCCAGATACCAAGACAAAAAGAAGCAACTAACCCCCTATTGGACTGGAAAAAATAATATTTAAAGCCCAAACAACAAGCGGTAAGTCATATTTTCGTTAATTTTTTGAATTTTCAATAATTCCATTTATTCTTTTTATTTCCATATACCAAGACAAAAAGAAGCAACAAACCCCCTATTGGACTGGTAAAATTAATATTTAAAGCCCAAACAACAAGCGGTAAGTCATTTATTTCGTTAATTTTTTGAATTTTCAATAATTTCATTTTTTCTTTTTATTTCCAGATACCAAGAAAAAAGAAGCAACAAACCCCCTATTTGACTGGAAAAAATAATATTTAAAGCCCAAACAACAAGCGGTAAGTCATTTATTTCGTTAATTTTTTGAATTTTCAATAATTTCATTTTTTCTTTTTATTTCCAGATACCAAGAAAAAAGAAGCAACAAATCCCCTATTGGACTGGAAAAAAATAATATTTAAATCCCAAACAACAAGCGGTAAGTCATTTATTTCGTTAATTTTTTGAATTTTCAATAATTTCATTTTTTTCTTTTTATTTCCAGATACCAAGAAAAAAAGAAGCAACAAACCCCCTATTGGACTGGTAAAAATTAAAATTTAAAGCCCAAACAACAAGCGGTAAGTCATTTATTTCGGTTAATTTTTTGAATTTTCAATAATTTAATTTTTTTCTTTTTATTTCCAGATACCAAGACAAAAAGAAGCAACAAACCCCCTATTGGACTGGTAAAATTAATATTTAAAGCCCAAACAATAAGCGGTAAGTCATTTATTTCGTAAATTTTTTGAATTTTTCAATAATTTCATTTTATCTTTTTATTTCCAGATACCAAGACAAAAAGAAGCAACTAACCCCCTATTGGACTGGAAAAAATAATATTTAAAGCCCAAACAACAAGCGGTAAGTCATTTACTTCAATAATTTTTTGAATTTTCAATAATTTCATTTTTTTCTTTTTATTTCCAGATACCAAGACAAAAAGAAGCAACAAACCCCCTATTGGACTGGAAAAAATAATATTTAAAGCCCAAACAACAAGCGGTAAGTCATTTATGTCGTTAATTTTTTGAATTTTCAATAATCTCATTTTTTCTTTTTATTTCCAGATACCAAGAAAAAAGAAGCAACAAACCCCCTATTGGACTGGTAAAATTAATATTTAAAGCATAAACAATAAGCGGTAAGTCATTTATTTCGATAATTTTTTGAATTTTCAATAATTTCATTTTTTCTTTTTATTTCCAGATACCAAGACAAAAAGAAGCAACAAACCCCCTATTGGACTGGAAAAAATAATATTTAAAGCCCAAACAACAAGCGGTAAGTCATTTATTTCGTTAATTTTTTGAATTTTCAATTATTTCATTTTTTCTTTTTATTTCCAGATACCAAGAAAAAAGAAGCAACAAACCCCCTATTGGACTGGAAAAAATAATATTCAAATCCCAAACAACAAGCGGTAAGTCATTTATGTCGTTAATTTTTTGAATTTTCAATAATTTCATTTTTTCTTTTTATTTCCAGATACCAAGACAAAAAGAAGCAACAAACCCCCTATCGGACTGGTAAAATTAATATTTAAAGCATAAACAATAAGCGGTAAGTCATTTATTTCGTTAATTTTTTGAATTTTCAATAATTTCATTTTTTCTTTTTATTTCCAGATACCAAGACAAAAAGAAGCAACAAACCCCCTATTGGACTGGAAAAAATAATATTTAAATCCCAAACAACAAGCGGTAAGTCATTTATTTCGTTAATTTTTTGAATTTTCAATAATTTCATTTTTTCTTTTTATTTCCAGATACCAAGAAAAAAGAAGCAACAAACCCCCTATTGGACTGGAAAAAATAATATTTAAAGCCCAAACAACAAGCGGTAAGTCATTTATTTCGTTAATTTTTTGAATTTTCAATAATTTCATTTTTTCTTTTTATTTCCAGATACCAAGAAAAAAAGAAGCAATAAACCACCTATTGGACTGGTAAAATTAATATTTAAAGCCCAAACAACAAGCGGTAAGTCATTTATTTCGTTAATTTTTTGAATTTTCAATAATTTTATTTTTTCTTTTTATTTCCAGATACCAAGACAAAAAAAAACAACAAACCCCCTATTGGACTGGAAAAAATAATATTTAAAGCCCAAACAACAAGCGGTAAGTCATTTACTTCGTTAAATTTTTGAATTTTCAATAATTTCATTTTTTCTTTTTATTTCCAGATACCAAGACAAAAAGAAGCAACTAACCCCCTATTGGACTGGTAAAATTAATATTTAAAGCCCAAACAATAAGCGGTAAGTCATTTATTTCGTAAATTTTTTGAATTTTCAATTATTTCATTTTTTCTTTTTATTTCCAGATACCAAGACAAAAAGAAGCAACTAACCCCCTATTGGACTGGAAAAAATAATATTTAAAGCCCAAACAACAAGCGGTAAGTCATTTACTTCGTTAAATTTTTGAATTTTCAATAATTTCATTTTTTCTTTTTATTTCCAGATACCAAGACAAAAAGAAGCAACAAACCCCCTATTGGACTGGAAAAAATAATATTTAAAGCCCAAACAACAAGCGGTAAGTCATTTATTTCGTAAATTTTTTGAATTTTCAATAATTTTATTTTTTCTTTTTATTTCCAGATACCAAGAAAAAAGAAGCAACAAACCCCCTATTGGACTCTAAAAAAATAATATTTAAAGCCCAAACAACAAGCGGTAAGTCATTTATTTCGTTAATTTTTTGAATTTTCAATAATTTCATTTTTTCTTTTTATTTCCAGATACCAAGACAAAAAGAAGCAACTAACCCCCTATTGGACTGGAAAAAATAATATTTAAAGCCCAAACAACAAGCGGTAAGTCATTTACTTCAATAATTTTTTGAATTTTGAATAATTTCATTTTTTTCTTTTTATTTCCAGATACCAAGACAAAAAGAAGCAACAAACCCCCTATTGGACTGGAAAAAATAATATTTAAAGCCCAAACAACAAGCGGTAAGTCATTTATTTCGTTAATTTTTTGAATTTTCAATAATTTCATTTTTTCTTTTTATTCCCAGATACCAAGAAAAAAGAAGCAACAAACCCCCTATTGGACTGGTAAAATTAATATTTAAAGCCCAAACAACAAGCGGTAAGTCATTTATTTCGTTAATTTTTTGAATTTTCAATAATTTATTTTTTTCTTTTTATTTCCAGATACCAAGACAAAAAGAAGCAACAAACCCCCTATTGGACTGGTAAAATTAATATTTAAAGCCCAAACAATAAGCGGTAAGTCATTTATTTCTTTAATTTCTTGAATTTTCAATAATTTCATTTTTTCTTTTTATTTCCAGATACCAAGACAAAAAGAAGCAACTAACCCCCTATTGGACTGGAAAAAATAATATTTAAAGCCCAAACAACAAGCGGTAAGTCATATTTTCGTTAATTTTTTGAATTTTCAATAATTCCATTTTTTCTTTTTATTTCCATATACCAAGACAAAAAGAAGCCAACAAACCCCCTATTGGACTGGTAAAATTAATATTTAAAGCCCAAACAACAAGCGGTAAGTCATTTATTTCGTTAATTTTTTGAATTTTCAATAATTTCATTTTTTCTTTTTATTTCCAGATACCAAGAAAAAAGAAGCAACAAACCCCCTATTGGACTGGAAAAAATAATATTTAAATCCCAAACAACAAGCGGTAAGTCATTTATTTCGTTAATTTTTTGAATTTTCAATAATTTCATTTTTTCTTTTTATTTCCAGATACCAAGAAAAAAAGAAGCAACAAACCCCCTATTGGACTGGTAAAATTAATATTTAAAGCCCAAACAACAAGCGGTAAGTCATTTATTTCGTTAATTTTTTGAATTTTCAATAATTTAATTTTTTCTTTTTATTTCCAGATACCAAGACAAAAAGAAGCAACAAACCCCCCTATTGGACTGGTAAAATTAATATTTAAAGCCCAAACAATAAGCGGTAAGTCATTTATTTCGTAAATTTTTTGAATTTTCAATAATTTCATTTTTTCTTTTTATTTCCAGATACCAAGCCAAAAAGAAGCAACTAACCCCCTATTGGACTGGTAAAATTCATATTTAAAGCATAAACAATAAGCGGTAAGTCATTTATTTCGATAATTTTTTGAATTTTCAATAATTTCATTTTTTCTTTTTATTTCCAGATACCAAGACAAAAAGAAGCAACAAACCCCCTATTGGACTGGTAAAATTAATATTTAAAGCCCAAACAACAAGCGGTAAGTCATTTATTTCGTTAATTTTTTGAATTTTCAATAATTTAATTTTTTCTTTTTATTTCCAGATACCAAGACAAAAAGAAGCAACAAACCCCCTATTGGACTGGTAAAATTAATATTTAAAGCCCAAACAATAAGCGGTAAGTCATTTATTTCGTAAATTTTTTGAATTTTCAATAATTTCATTTTTTCTTTTTATTTCCAGATACCAAGCCAAAAAGAAGCAACTAACCCCCTATTGGACTGGTAAAATTCATATTTAAAGCATAAACAATAAGCGGTAAGTCATTTATTTCGATAATTTTTTGAATTTTCAATAATTTCATTTTTTCTTTTTATTTCCAGATACCAAGACAAAAAGAAGCAACAAACCCCCTATTGGACTGGTAAAATTAATATTTAAAGCCCAAACAACAAGCGGTAAGTCATTTATTTCGTTAATTTTTTGAATTTTCAATAATTTCATTTTTTCTTTTTATTTCCAGATACCAAGACAAAAAGAAGCAACTAACCCCCCTATTGGACTGGAAAAAATAATATTTAAAGCCCAAACAACAAGCGGTAAGTCATTTACTTCGTTAATTTTTTGAATTTTCAATAATTTCATTTTTCTTTTTATTTCCAGATACCAAGACAAAAATAAGCAACAAACCCCCTATTGGACTGGAAAAAATAATATTTAAAGCCCAAACAACAAGCGGTAAGTCATTTATTTCGTTAATTTTTTGAATTTTCAATAATTTTATTTTTTCTTTTTATTTCCAGATACCAAGAAAAAAGAAGCAACAAACCCCCTATTGGACTGGAAAAAATAATATTTAAATCCCAAACAACAAGCGGTAAGTCAGTTATGTCGTTAATTTTTTGAATTTTCAATAATTTCATTTTTTCTTTTTATTTCCAGATACCAAGAAAAAAGAAGCAACAAACCCCCTATTGGACTGGTAAAATTAATATTTAAAGCATAAACAATAAGCGGTAAGTCATTTATTTCGTTAATTTTTTGAATTTTCAATAATTTCATTTTTTCTTTTTATTTCCAGATACCAAGACAAAAAGAAGCAACAAACCCCTATTGGACTGGAAAAAATAATATTTAAAGCCCAAACAACAAGCGGTAAGTCATTTATTTCGTTAATTTTTTGAATTTTCAATAATTTCATTTTTTCTTTTTATTTCCAGATACCAAGAAAAAAGAAGCAACAAACCCCCTATTGGACTGGAAAAATAATATTTAAAGCCCAAACAACAAGCGGTAAGTCATTTATTTCGTTAATTTTTTGAATTTTCAATAATTTATTTTTTCTTTTTATTTCCAGATACCAAGAAAAAAAGAAGCAACAAACCCCCTATTGGACTGGTAAAATTAATATTTAAAGCCCAAACAACAAGCGGTAAGTCATTTATTTCGTTAATTTTTTGATTTTTCAATAATTTAATTTTTTCTTTTTATTTCCAGATACCAAGACAAAAAGAAGCAACAAACCCCCTATTGGACTGGAAAAAATAATATTTAAAGCCCAAACAACAAGCGGTAAGTCATTTACTTCGTTAAATTTTTGAATTTTCAATAATTTCATTTTTTCTTTTTATTTCCAGATACCAAGACAAAAAGAAGCAACAAACCCCCTATTGGACTGGAAAAAATAATATTTAAAGCCCAAACAACAAGCGGTAAGTCATTTATTTCGTAAATTTTTTGAATTTTCAATAATTTTATTTTTTCTTTTTATTTCCAGATACCAAGAAAAAAGAAGCAACAAACCCCCTATTGGACTCTAAAAAAATAATATTTAAAGCCCAAACAACAAGCGGTAAGTCATTTATTTCGTTAATTTTTTGAATTTTCAATAATTTTATTTTTTCTTTTTATTTCCAGATACCAAGACAAAAAGAAGCAACTAACCCCCTATTGGACTGGAAAAAATAATATTTAAAGCCCAAACAACAAGCGGTAAGTCATTTACTTCAATAATTTTTTGAATTTTGAATAATTTCATTTTTTCTTTTTATTTCCAGATACCAAGACAAAAAGAAGCAACAAACCCCCTATTGGACTGGAAAAAATAATATTTAAAGCCCAAACAACAAGCGGTAAGTCATTTATTTCGTTAATTTTTTGAATTTTCAATAATTTCATTTTTTCTTTTTATTTCCAGATACCAAGAAAAAAGAAGCAACAAACCCCCTATTGGACTGGTAAAATTAATATTTAAAGCCCAAACAACAAGCGGTAAGTCATTTATTTCGTTAATTTTTTGAATTTTCAATAATTTATTTTTTTCTTTTTATTTCCAGATACCAAGACAAAAAGAAGCAACAAACCCCCTATTGGACTGGTAAAATTAATATTTAAAGCCCAAACAATAAGCGGTAAGTCATTTATTTCTTTAATTTCTTGAATTTTCAATAATTTCATTTTTTCTTTTTATTTCCAGATACCAAGACAAAAAGAAGCAACTAACCCCCTATTGTACTGGAAAAAATAATATTTAAAGCCCAAACAACAAGCGGTAAGTCATATTTTCGTTAATTTTTTGAATTTTCAATAATTCCATTTTTTCTTTTTATTTCCATATACCAAGACAAAAAGAAGCAACAAACCCCCTATTGGACTGGTAAAATTAATATTTAAGGCCCAAACAACAAGCGGTAAGTCATTTATTTCGTTAATTTTTTGAATTTTCAATAATTTCATTTTTTCTTTTTATTTCCAGATACCAAGAAAAAAGAAGCAACAAACCCCCTATTATACTGGAAAAAATAATATTTAAAGCCCAAACAACAAGCGGTAAGTCATTTATTTCGTTCATTTTTTGAATTTTCAATAATTTAATTTTTTCTTTTTATTTCCAGATACCAAGAAAAAAGAAGCAACAAACCCCCTATTGGACTGGAAAAAATAATATTTAAATCCCAAACAACAAGCGGTAAGTCATTTATTTCGTTAATTTTTTGAATTTTCAATAATTTCATTTTTTCTTTTTATTTCCAGATACCAAGAAAAAAAGAAGCAACAAACCCCCTATTGGACTGGTAAAATTAATATTTAAAGCCCAAACAACAAACGGTAAGTCATTTATTTCGTTAATTTTTTGAATTTTCAATAATTTAATTTTTTCTTTTTATTTCCAGATACCAAGACAAAAAGAAGCAACAAACCCCCTATTGGACTGGTAAAATTAATATTTAAAGCCCAAACAATAAGCGGTAAGTCATTTATTTCGTAAATTTTTTGAATTTTCAATAATTTCATTTTTTCTTTTTATTTCCAGATACCAAGCCAAAAAGAAGCAACTAACCCCCTATTGGACTGGTAAAATTAATATTTAAAGCATAAACAATAAGCGGTAAGTCATTTATTTCGATAATTTTTTGAATTTTCAATAATTTCATTTTTTCTTTTTATTTCCAGATACCAAGACAAAAAGAAGCAACAAACCCCCTATTGGACTGGTAAAATTAATATTTAAAGCCCAAACAACAAGCGGTAAGTCATTTATTTCGTTAATTTTTTGAATTTTCAATAATTTCATTTTTTCTTTTTATTTCCAGATACCAAGACAAAAAGAAGCAACTAACCCCCTATTGGACTGGAAAAAATAATATTTAAAGCCCAAACAACAAGCGGTAAGTCATTTACTTCGTTAATTTTTTGAATTTTCAATAATTTCATTTTTCTTTTTATTTCCAGATACCAAGACAAAAAGAAGCAACAAACCCCCTATTGGACTGGAAAAAATAATATTTAAAGCCCAAACAACAAGCGGTAAGTCATTTATTTCGTTAATTTTTTGAATTTTCAATAATTGTATTTTTTCTTTTTATTTCCAGATACCAAGAAAAAAGAAGCAACAAACCCCCTATTGGACTGGAAAAAATAATATTTAAAGCCCAAACAACAAGCGGTAAGTCATTTACTTCGTTAAATTTTTGAATTTTCAATAATTTCATTTTTTCTTTTTATTTCCAGATACCAAGAAAAAAGAAGCAACAAACCCCCTATTGGACTGGTAAAATTAATATTTAAAGCATAAACAATAAGCGGTAAGTCATTTATTTCGTTATTTTTTTGAATTTTCAATAATTTCATTTTTTCTTTTTATTTCCAGATACCAAGACAAAAAGAAGCAACAAACCCCTATTGGACTGGAAAAAATAATATTTAAAGCCCAAACAACAAGCGGTAAGTCATTTATTTCGTTAATTTTTTGAATTTTCAATAATTTCATTTTTTCTTTTTATTTCCAGATACCAAGAAAAAAGAAGCAACAAACCCCCTATTGGACTGGAAAAAAATAATATTTAAAGCCCAAACAACAAGCGGTAAGTCATTTATTTCGTTAATTTTTTGAATTTTCAATAATTTCATTTTTTCTTTTTATTTCCAGATACCAAGAAAAAAAGAAGCAACAAACCCCCTATTGGACTGGTAAAATTAATATTTAAAGCCCAAACAACAAGCGGTAAGTCATTTATTTCGTTAATTTTTTGATTTTTCAATAATTTAATTTTTTCTTTTTATTTCCAGATACCAAGACAAAAAGAAGCAACAAACCCCCTATTGGACTGGTAAAATTAATATTTAAAGCCCAAACAATAAGCGGTAAGTCATTTATTTCGTAAATTTTTTGAATTTTCAATAATTTCATTTTTTTCTTTTTATTTCCAGATACCAAGACAAAAAGAAGCAACTAACCCCCTATTGGACTGGAAAAAATAATATTTAAAGCCCAAACAACAAGCGGTAAGTCATTTACTTCGTTAAATTTTTGAATTTTCAATAATTTCATTTTTTCTTTTTATTTCCAGATACCAAGACAAAAAGAAGCAACAAACCCCCTATTGGACTGGAAAAAATAATATTTAAAGCCCAAACAACAAGCGGTAAGTCATTTATTTCGTTAATTTTTTGAATTTTCAATAATTTTATTTTTTCTTTTTATTTCCAGATACCAAGAAAAAAGAAGCAACAAACCCCCTATTGGACTCTTAAAAAAATAATATTTAAAGCCCAAACAACAAGCGGTATGTTGCGGTTGTTAAGGGAAAATAAATTCCACACAGCGTTACTATGATTCCCATGCAGATCGGACTTGGCATGCTTGCATTGAGCACGGCTAGGAACGTCGGCGGGGTAGGATCTTGATTTGCAAGGAATCGTACGCGAACAAGAGATTTATTTTTACATGCCAAGATTTACTTACAATACGACAACAAATGGACACTTTCACTTCGCTATTGCCTTTGTTCCTTTGGCAAAAGATGGTAGTTGCCTCGAGCACCTTGCTTATGATTCCCTCCTTCTGACACGGCGCGGCAGCGGCATGTACACCTAATGGCAACTCGTACTCGGATTTTATACAGCAAGTAGTTGCCCCTTTATGAACCCACTATTATAGTTTAGTGAATCAAATCATATGGAATACAGAAGGCTTCTCCACACATATCCCCCACTTAAACTAATTCATTCCAAGAAAGTTCGCATCATTTACTTATAAAAAAAAGGATGTATTTCTGGAGTCGTTTCATTCTATAAATTATTTTTAATTCATTTTTTTACTTACATACTAGTGTATAAACTTCGTTGCATGCAATATGTGTAGATTTTAAGCATAAATTAATTTTAAGTTTTATTATTAATGTAATTCTGGTTCAAAAATTTTAACATCTATGGTTCTTGTATTGAGACTTTGTTAGCAATTTAAATTTCTACTATTCATTTCATTTCATTTTTCATTTCATTTTATTTGTATATTTGCTAACACTTTAAGATAAATCTTGTAAGATAGTGATAGATTATGACTTCAATTAAGTTTAAGTTTGAATTTTAGTTGAGTTTTAACAATTATAAGGAAAATTTAAAATATGTACATAGTAATAAAAAAAAAAAAGAAAAATAGTAAATTATATCCTAGTTATAAGGATGAACAGATCGAGAGATAGAAAGAGTTCAATGACTTTCTTGTTTTCATTTCTTTGTTTACTGTCTTGTTCCGTTTATCTTATTTGTACTGAATATACCGTATGAGAAATTATGTGTGCGAAAAAAAGAGATCATTTGAGCGGCCAACGGCACTGTTATGATTGTCATTTGTCTATTCAACCGATATGATAGCTTACAAATAAGTTTGGTATATATAAAGAAAAGAGACTCACCGTTTCGGTCCTGCAACTGTGCACAATTAACTAGAGCCGCCGGTTTCTGATGTAGCTGTAAATTAAGTTTTTTTGTTTCTTTCTTACATACAATATAACACGCCGTTATCACTCACAAGCTCAATATTACTTTCGGACTTTTATGGATTTACTTTAAATATTTTTTTTTTCTTTCGTGCTTCTTTTCTGGTTACTTTACTTTACCTTATACTTTAATAAATCATGCTTTAAACCACACTCATGCTTTCAAACAAAATCACAATTAAATTATCAATTAATATAAAAAAAATGTATATAGCTTATAACGGCTGCTTAAGCAGATTTAAGCACTGGTATTCGGCTCTATCGGAAGCGATTTGGATCACTACTATGAATACCCGTAAGCACTGCACTGTAGCCCTTGGCCAATATTACGCCCACCTTGCGCTCGCTTCTTCCTTCACTACACGGTGCGTGACGATCACAGACAGAAGGTCGAGGTACGAGCACCCTGAGGTTACAAACCGGACTGTGCCAAATTTTGGACTGAATTTTTGACGAGTCCAGGTGCAATGCGGTTTTTTCCCCACTCTCGGGAGATCGTGGTGAATTTGGGCTTCCAGTGATTTGCGTCTCAGGCTTAGCCTTTTACTATAAGGAGATGACGAGAGTTCTATTGATGGGCGGGGGCGCAGTGAGAAGATTACCAATCGAGCACGTGGCACCTAATCTCCCCTAGCCTGTCACACTAGACTGGAATTCGATCTGCGTGAATCGACTAGGAGGAGGTTTCTCTTTTCTTCTCTCCTTTCTTGTGATTAGTTCTATAGGAATGAGAACATTTAGATTTGGCGCGATTTGACGTGAGGTCTATTATAATTACCTGATTAGGTGATCAAGATTGAATCACAATTTTCGGTTCCTTTTTTTCTATGCTCGTCACGAGCTTTAGATCAGGAATTCAATCGAAACTTGGTTGGCAAACTACAGTTTACTATTGACTTGTTTAATCCTTTCTTCACTAATTAAATGCTAAGGAAGTATAACTATAATAATTTCGATTTTCTTAGAAAAACTATCAATTTAATCACCTGTTCACGTGTTTGACAAGATTGGAAACTTTGAGTCAAATGAAAGCCCAAAACGCGGGAATGGTTTGCACAAGCTTATAAATTTGTTCTGAAGAAAAATGTTTCCGCCCACGTAGTAAGTTTCGAATTTCCTTTCTACTTTTCGAAGATCAAAGGGAGATCGAATTCTTCAGCATGAAATTCGTGTGGAATTCCACACACATCGCGTTGCCGCACGTTGTGCGACAGCGGACGATATTTCCGAATTGAATTATATAAGCAAATTGTTAATTTTAAAACAAGAGGTGAGATTCACTCGGAGCAAAACATTGAGGCAAAAGTAAGGAAAAAAAAGCACGCATACGCCATAGTGAACATTAGAGTTGTAAATTTATGCATCCGTAACAAACCATTTTCGCTTTTTTCTTTCAAAGAAGAAAGCGAAATGGAAAAACGCGATGCATTATTGTTTTATATCCTTCGCATGGTATTTACCGATTAGCTTTCCACGCAAATCCTCCAGCTCATACAGGCAATTTCCAATTCGTCTTCGGACTCTACACTTAACAAATTTAGGGGAAAACTTTGAGTTTCGTCCTTTCACAAACGAACTTTGCTCAAAATTGCGCCGGAAAACCTCCTGTCCTGGAGTGAATGATATGTTTTTGGCTCGAAGGTTATACGAACGTTCAGCCTTTAAATGGGCTGAATTGAGGCAGTCCTTGATTCGCTCTCTCATAAGAAGCATTTTGTCTGCGGATGAAATGATCTGAACATCAGGGTCATTCAGGCATCTCAATTTCTTAAGAAGCTCATATTCGGCGCCGTTGGTCATCATATGTTGACCAAAAAGAGCATAATATGGCGAACAATTGATGGCTGAATGAAAATCCCCCCTCAAGATCGCACCTATCAAAGGAATGAACTTATCCCACTGATCATGTTTGTCTTTTAAAAACACCCTAATTTTTGCTAAAATTTCCCTGTTAACTCGCTCGGAGCTATTAGCTTGCGGCGAGTATAAACCTGTCCTAGTATGTTTGATCCCGAGGCTTTCCATCAACTTGGAAAATTCTTTAGAGACAAATTGTTTGCCATTGTCGCTGTGGACGTACTCTGGAACTCCAAAATGATGGAAAACATCATTTTCTAAATAGTCGCATATGGGTTTTGCACACGCTTTCTTCAGGGGTTTCAAGAATACGTATTTTGTAAAATGGTCTACGGCAATAAATATTGAGGTATTTCCTAGTTTCGAGCGCGGATAGGGTCCCAACAAATCGATGTAGAGCCTTTGCATGGGTCGCTCAGTCAGTATTTGCGCACCCATTTTGGGTTTAAGTGACTTGCAAGATGGTTTTGTCTCCTTACAAATATCACACTGACTCACGTATTCCCGAATTTGTCTTGCCATGCCCGGCCAGAAATATTTTTGTTTCAAGCAAAACAATGTTTTTTCAATGCCACCGTGACATCCCTTCTTGGTGTTATGAACGTTGTAGATGGCTTGCTCGGTAAGCTCTTTTGGCAACCACAGACGCCACAAGATTTCTTCGTTTTCTTGAGAACCTGTACGAAATCTCACCCGTTTATAAACGAATCCTTCAGAAACCATGATATCTGGAAGTTTATCCTGATTCACGGCAATGTTTTGCTTCAATTTATTATATTCAGTCGACTGGAAATATGGTGACTCTAAATCGATCTCTCCTTCTTCTTTGCCTATATCTATCTCCTCGATCTCTGCTCTCGACAACGTATCAGGCACAACGTTCAGAGAACCCTTACGATGATCTATAGTGAAATTGAACGCCTGAAGTCGTAAACTCCATCGCCTAAGCCTACCACTCAATTTTTTTTGCGACATGAGCCATTTTAGACTGCAATGATCGGTGACGACTTTGAAGGGTAACCCATCGATATATGGCCTAAATTTTTCTATGGAAACGATTGCAGCGAGGCATTCTTGCTCAGAAACGGTGTAATTCCTCTGCGGTTTGTTAAGTTTCTGCGACACATACGCAATGGGGTGCTCATGTCCTCCATCATCTAGTTGGTAGAGAACACCACCAATCCCCGCGCTAGAGGCGTCACATTGCACAACAAATGGCTTGGAGAAATTGGGCTGGGCTAAAACTGGAGCAGTTGTCAAAGCGGTTTTCAACTTGTGAAAAGCCTCATTGGCTTCTGGAGTCAGGGAAAACGTTTTGGACTTTCGTAACAAATCAGAGAGTGGTGCAGAGAGACTTGAAAAGTTCGGTATAAACTGTCGGTACCAGCCAGCCATACCGAGAAAGCGCCGAACCTGCCTCGGACTTTGCGGCAGAGGAAAATCGGTTATTGCTTCCACTTTGGCTGGATCGACTTTGAGACTGCCCTGGCCTACGATATATCCCAAGAACTTAATCTCCTTTTGACAAAATTTACTCTTTTCTACATTTATAGTTAATTTGGCATCTCTCAGGCATTTCGCTATTTCTGACAACAGAATGAGGTGTTCTTCAAAGGTCTCTGTGCATATCAACAGGTCGTCAATATATACAAATACCCTCTCTCTGTACTTGGAAGGGATAACCTTGTCCATGAGAAGCGTCATCCTCTGTGATGCGTCCTTGAGACCGAATGGCATCACCACATATTCCATTAACGACTTCCCTGGAACAGCAAACGCTGTTTTTTTCACAGGACGCTTTCGAAAGGGGAATCTGGTGAAACGCATCTTTGAGGTCCAGACCGGTTATAAAGTGCGTATCCTTTAATCTGCTTAATAGGCCAGAGATATGTGGCAGAGGATAAGCGTCAGCTTTTGCCACACTGTTCAACTTGCGAAAGTCTACACAGAGTCTGCTTTTACCTGGTTTCTTTACGAGCACAATTGGAGAACTCCAAGGACTGTTGCTCTCTCGAATGATTCCTAAACTGAGCATTCTATCGATCTCTGCGTAGACTTCGGCTTCTCTAGGGGGCGATAGCGGATAATGTCGCGACTTTATGGGGACAGCATCCCCCGTGTCGATGACATGCTCTTCTAAATTGGTTCTCCCGAGACCAATTTTCGAATATGATGGAAATAAGGCCTTAACTCTTTCTAAATCCGCTAGTTGCTTTGACGTTAAGTCATGCATCTTTGGATCAGAATTTTTTTCTTCGACAATGGAGATTTCCGAAACGACTTTCGGCACTATCTGGAAACTCTTCCAGAAATCCATACCAAGATACGCCTTCTGTTGAAGGGATGGTACTACGTAAAAGTCGATGTCATTGGTTTAATTATTAAAAGTTATGGGAATTTTGCAACGTCCAACAATTTCCTGCCTCGCGCCATCAGCGGTTCTTATGTCAGATTTGTAAGGCCTCCAGTCTATGGAATTTCGTTTCAAAATTTCAACGCTATCTTTACCTAATACACTGACGGATGCACCAGAGTCCAATAGCGCATAAACCTTTTCCTTGCCAATTTGGATGTCGAGAAATAGCCTAAGATCATTGCCGTCTTCAAGAATGGTAGACTCAATTGCTTTCTTTCGGGCTCTCCTAGCACGGTAACGATTTCTGCAATTGATTATTCTTTTCGGGACTTGGTTTGACATAATTCGTTTTTTGGCTTCCTGATAGAGCTTCATTCTTTTGTGAAAAGACAGATTAAGGTTTGGGGTAACTGGGTCATTAGATTCCAAGGTTGGGGAACTTGGTCTTTTAAGAATAGTTTTTATGATAGAATTTCTATTATCCGAGGTTCTGAGGTTACTATCTTCAGAATTTACTAAAGATACACCTGAATGTTTTATTGGCTTGGGGTCGCGTTTGAGGAACGAGTGCCCCCAGCAGTCTTCTCGCTCCCTTTCTTGTTTAAACCGTGCTTAGAGCACGAAGTCGTTGTAACATCTTTCTCGCCACAGCGATAGCAAAATAGATGACGTACTTCGCTTGGACAATCGTAATACGAATGACCTTTTTCCTGACAATTCCAACAGGTGAAACTGGATGAGTCAAAAGGCTTGTTGGAATTACTAGCCCTAGAAAACGCGGCTAATTCATGGTCTTCACAATCTTGATCTTGATTAGAATTTACGGTCTGGTCTATTTCGTTCACGTTTCGTTTGAAATTTGAAAATCTATGGGTGTTTTGGTGCTGCAAAAACGCTTCACCCTGTCTTGCAACATCCCTCATTTGCTCAAGGGACGTCACTTGATACGGAAACAATAGAGCTCCTAGATTTTCTCTAGAATTTTTCTTAATCAAATCTATCATTTTTATATCTGGAAAAGGCTCTTTTAACCTCGCATTGAGGCGAACGATATCTGTGTAGAAATCGTCAAACGTTTCCCTTAGACTTTGTCGACGATTTGTAGGAAACGACCCAAGGTGTTGTTTAACAACCTTCATGAGTTGTAAGGAATCCATAAAAATAAACCCTATAAGAAGCGTGGAGTTAACCTCCACACCATTGTCCATCACCATCTTCAACTTATCGATATAAAATAAAATATCGAAGTGGTTTATTAAAAAGTTAGTTTTTATTCGCATAAAAAAAAACTTGTTCTTGGAGACATAACACACGAATATTCAATGCAATCGGACACGCACCCTTGTGCATGCAGCCTAAAGCAAACACTTGCACATTCACCTTAAAATGGTTAGCGAGTCTCGATCAAAGCGAGAGGTATGATCGTGGCCATAATGTTTCGAGCCGTCCCGTACCGATTGACATTTCCTATTCTCTTTATTCCATGCGTTTCATAAAAAGCTAAGTTGGTATCCTCGTGGCGCAGTTTTCAACTCTCCATCTTTTCTTTTTTATCGGTCGACCAAGAAAGTCCTTGGACCAGCAAAGTGTTCTTTAAAAAAATAAAAAGAGTTTAGTTTAAAGTGAAAGCCAAAAAAAACCTACGGGTTACACAGATCGGACCATTTCGGTAAAGATATCGGCAACATTGTACAATTGAAGGAAAGAATACTGTTCTTGGGGTATTTTTCTACGAGAGAAAAAGAAAATCTATTGGTGAGAACATATTTTCACAAGTACCTCGTCCAATCAGTTCTCTCACGAAATAAATTGTACGCTAATTAGGAATCCGTAGTGCAGGTGCACAAAAACTATTGGAATTCCCAACATCCTGATTAGAGGGGGTCGGATCGGTCCATTCCCAAATCGCCCAACAAAATTTTCACTCTGCTAGGAAATTATTTCATAGGTAAGAACATAGAAAAACAAAAAAAATCCAATTAATCCGCCTAACAAAAATTTTGTATGGTTAGGAAAAGAAAGGGTGCGACATAAAACGTCACAGTCAATGACCTGTAGCTCGACCACATTACTTCGAGCAATCCAGGCTCGGTACGGCACACAAAAGGGGATCGGTGGGTCGCGATCTTGAAGAACCAACTACATATGTGCATTATAGGTAAGAGATAGGTGAGTGCCAGTCACTAGGCAGGTTGTTGAAATAAGTTTTCTTGCATATAGGAATCAGTACGAGTATTCGACAATCTACACCACGATCAAGTCCGAGGAGTGAATCAGGTACTCATCAGAGTCAAAAGCTTTTCTGGCCATCAACGAAAACACCGGCCAAGAGCAAGGAGACCAGCTTCCCACGAAGTGAAATACTCCGTTGGCGGAATCCGACTCCAAAAAAAAAATCAAAATCCTTGCAGGAGGAAGCTGCGAACGAAAACAAAAGTGATTAGTGATTTAAATAAAAGAGAAAAAAAAACAAGGTTATGAAAAGAAAAGATATGTAGATGATAAAAGAAAGTGCTGATTCCCCCCAATAAGTTAAGCTGAAAAGAAAAGTTAGATAAGATTACACATAAAGAAAAAGAAAGAAGAAATTAGGATTAGAAAGAAAGTGAAAGGTACATAAGATCAAGAAAGTCAGATTAATTACATATGAAAATCAATCACCTGGAAGAAAAGTATAGAGTTATATGTAGATATAAGGTTAGAAGTAAACAAACGTTTTTTGATGAAGATTTACCAAAGTTGTTTGTGAGAAGAATACATACGTACCTATATGTACCTAGGTACATGCTTTTTTTTGTTTTCAAATAACAATTTGCTTTTTTTTTGACAGCAGAACAAAATTGGTTTTCGATTCGATTGATTTTTTTTTGACATGATAATTAACTCGATAATTAGTTTTGACGTAGTCAACAAATGAAAAATTGTTTTTTTTTTGAAAGTCAAAGCAAATCATCTTAGAATAAAAAGTAGAAAGTAGGAATAGAACAGGTAATCGACAGTGTTCAGACAGAAAAGAATTCGATGAAATAGTTAATGTAAAGTTAGATTAAAACACATAGTTAGGTGAGAATAGATAGGTGATAAGATATAATTAAGTGCTATATATAAAGTGTAACATCCCATCCATTGCGATTTTTTTTTTTATCGGGAATACACACTAGAAATAGAAAAAAAAGTGAAATTTAATCTGATTCAGTGTCGCATCCTTCATCTTCGACCCTTTTCAACCACACTATATATTGTATGAAAAATTTAAAGATAAATTCCAACAAACATCAAACAGATTCACCAGGTCTTCAAGCTGTGGTGCACACCACCTTGGGAGAACCGGTAAGTGAGTTTTGATTATTCTATTTTGTATTGTATTATCGTATATAATTATATTCTTTATTTGGTAAATTATAAGAGACCAAATTACGGTTGAGAGTGAAGTTAGTATAAACGAAACAAAACATTTTTTTTGCTTACAACTCCATACAACTTAAATAAAGCTACGGTTTGAAAGCTTTTGATTGAGTAGGGATGTAAAAGGATATATCGTATAGTAAAAGAATTAGACATAAATGTAAGAGTTAATATGAAAGGATAATGCGAAGATAGTTACATTAAAATTCATTTCTTTGTTTTGGGAAACGTCATATATAATAAATAACTTTAAATGATAAAAGAAAAAATAGTCTGGCGGATTAAGTTGATTACGATGAATGGTGATGAATTTAAGAAATTAATTCTAAAAGATAATTAGATAGTTTTAAGTTATAATCGTAAAAAAAGAAAAAAATTTAAATTGAAATTAAAAAAAAAAAAATATTTTTGTTATGCTAAAAGAAAACAAGTCGGTTGATTTTTTTTGGTTTTTGACTTAGCATTTCTGAGAAGAGAATTTCCGTACATTTTTGAATTTTCATGTTCTCGGGTTTGATTTTCCGATGACATTGGCGGCGATTAACAAGAATATTTTTTTCTTGATTTACATCTAGTATGAAAAATTTTCTCATGGAAGTTTAAGTGATGATTTTGGGGAGGTGAATTGCTAGGGGTGAATATGTGACGGAGTCCTTAACCTTTCTATACTCGCGCGTTCTGACAGTACACGTATACTCGCGCACGGTCTCTCAGACCGAAATCTTATCTCGTCTACATTTTCGTGAATATGTATTTTCCAATTTGTTTTTGCGGTTTATTTTAAAGAAAGTAATATATTTAAATGAAACAAATAGAAAAACATAGCAACTTTGAACTTTATTCGGTAGCAATTACATTTTATGCAAGCCTCTCAAAAAATTCAGTTTTTTTTTGGACCTTAACTTATAAAATAAAAATAAATATTTGTCTCAATAAAAAATAAAAAAAAATATTAATTCATTGAAAACAAATAACAATAATTATAAAAAAGTATAAAAAGAGATTTAGTTTTCATAATTGTTCAAATCGTAGCAATCTGAACATACCATTAGTGCATGGTCAAAAAACCAATTCAAAACGGTTCCTAGAAATGTTGTATATGTAAAATATATATATACACATAAATAAAGTATATACATACACATAAGCATATGCAAAATATAAACACCCCTAACGTAATACAAAATTTACCACCCACTGTTTCTTCTAAAATTTGAAAATTACTTAACCAAAAACTCTAACACCTGTACTCGCGTCGGTCTGACAGACCGAAAACTAACAAAATATGCAACAAGTCTACCTAACAGGTGCGCTTGCGCCCATCTAATCGAAAGAAAATACTTATTTAGGAAGCTACTCAGAATTTCAAAAAGACAGCGATTTTATTTTTCAAGAAAACTAAGAATTAATGATTTGTCGGTCTGAGAGACCAATGCGCGAGTATAGGAAGGTTAAGGAGGTAATAAGGGAAAGTTAATTACTTTCCCCTTTTTGAATGAGGGCTATTACACACACTCAGGAGCACCAGTAATAGCAAAGGAGTATTTGCTGTCGGATTTTTTTTTGATGGAAATACTAAAGGGTGGGTAGAGAAAGCTCAGGGGACACGACCACCTATGTCCCCCCCTAAGTACGTAGAGCGGTTAAAATGAGACAAATAGATATCGGGAATTGAAGTTCGGGCCCTGCCTCTTTAAATGATGGAAATATTTCGGTCAAATTCCAACTTTGACCTAGGCCTGGAAAGGTGACACAGTCCTTCGCAGGTAGCAAGAACCCCACCCATCGACGAGCTGAGCATGGCAACGAGCAGGCCTACAGCTACTATCGCGGTTGGACACCCCTTTCGATTCCTGCCTGGACGGGCCGATGGGTCTGTAGACATCGGTCCTAAAGGTGGGAAGTGTCGTGAGGGGGAACATTTTGGGAAGAAAAGGGAGTCTTTAAGGATCACTCTGAGTTTTTTTTTTAGGTCTTTTCTGATCCTAAGCTGATGTTAAATTCGGTTAGATACGTAATTATTAGACGGAGTGGTTCGGAAAGACATCTCCTTTATTTGGAAGCAGATAGACAGGACGGGAAAACTTAAAAGTTTTTTTTTTAATCATTATTATTGTTACTCCTACTGGTGTATACAAGTGTTAGGAACATATAAGATAGAATGGACATGCCTGCCTTCCCAAAATTTGTTGTTGTAACGTTACAGATTCACCATTCGAAGAACCTTATCATACTCGTTCTCCGTTCTACTAAACTCTTTGATTATTGAATACTTTAAATTTTCATAAGTGGCATTCGGATTCTTTCTTAGGAAGAACCAAAACCAGGTCTCCGCTTTGCCTTTCAATAGAACATGAAAGCTTGCTAAAACATGGTCCCAGCTACTTTGAGACCGTTCTTTCAATGTCTCGACCTTGAACAAGAAATCATGCACATTTTCCGTTCCGTCAAAGGAAATTTGCCATTTCTCAACTTTGCAACTAGGGTTGTTGTCCGAAGTTTGAGAACTGAAAATATGTTGGCCATTTTGCTCTCGATATTGAGTAGAAAATGAAGCATTATGTAAAATGGGATTAAAATCTACTCTAGGATTAACGATTTTGACGTTTAAGTCATGGGATGTCTGAACAAGAGGTGTGTTACTTCGTTCAAGCTTTTGAGTTAGATAATCTCTTAAAGTTTTCATTTCACTGATTATCATTTTATTGTTGGCTTCCATTATTCGCTCAAAGGCTGAAGCTAAGATTTGCACATCGTGCTTTTCTGATTTAGACGACGAGCCTGTTTGGGCATTGTGTACCACAGCTTGATTACTGCAATGTGGTTGTTGATCCGTCAAGGCATTTTGATTGTTTCCTTCTACTTGATTTGAATCTTGAGGAATCTGCTTTGCATTCTGCAACTGCTCTTGGCCAACCTGAGCAGGTTGTGCAGGTACGGGTGGTCTTTGATTTGGGTTTGACTCGGAAGTATTGTTTATGTTTGAATTATTTCTATTATAGCTCGAGGAGTGTTGGCCCCTTGAGTTATTAAACCTGCCTCTAGCACGTGTATTTGGTGGTCGACTGCCTTGCATTTTTAAAGTTGTAGTTTTAAATAGTTTTAAGTAATTTTAAATAAATTTAAATTGTATTTTGTTTCACTTCTCTTTTCTTTTAGTTTTTTCTATCATTAATGTTACGGGGGTTTAGTGTGGATGGACTTCTGTAAAAACTTAAATGATATTAAAGCAGACGGACATATAAACAAAGGATTTGTGAGCGAGTGAAAATTTATAGCGGCATAATAATCCGGCAAATCTGCTAGAATATGAACAGCACTATTTTGAATTTTTTTATGAATTCATATGCAACGAAATTTCCTGCATACCAAGAATTTTCGGACTTATATGAATGTGGAAACGAAACCAGTAGAGGTAGATGATTTTACTTTAATGTAGCTACGCGGATCGTAATCTGATACAATTTCCGGGACTTACATAGAGTAAGAAAATTTGACTCTACTGTAGTGGACTTGAAAACACAAGCCCCACGTTGGGCGCCATTTCTTTTGTTGCGGTTGTTAAGGGAAAATAAATTCCACACAGCGTTACTATGATTCCCATGCAGATCGGACTTGGCATGCTTGCATTGAGCACGGCTAGGAACGTCGGCGGGGTAGGATCTTGATTTGCAAGGAATCGTACGCGAACAAGAGATTTATTTTTACATGCCAAGATTTACTTACAATACGACAACAAACGGACACTTTCACTTCGCTATTGCCTTTGTTCCTTTGGCAAAAGATGGTAGTTGCCTCGAGCACCTTGCTTATGATTCCCTCCCTCTGACACGGCGCGGCAGCGGCATGTACACCTAATGGCAACTCGTACTCGGATTTTATACAGCAAGTAGTTGCCCCTTTATGAACCCACTATTATAGTTTAGTGAATCAAATCATATGGAATACAGAAGGCTTCTCCACACATATCCCCCACTTAAACTAATTCATTCCAAGAAAGATCGCATCATTTACTTATAAAAAAAAGGATGTATTTCTGGAGTCGTTTCATTCTATAAATTATTTTTAATTCATTTTTTTACTTACATACTAGTGTATAAACTTCGTTGCATGCAATATGTGTAGATTTTAAGCATAAATTAATTTTAAGTTTTATTATTAATGTAATTCTGGTTCAAAAATTTTAACATCTATGGTTCTTGTATTGAGACTTTGTTAGCAATTTAAATTTCTACTAATTCAATGACTTTCTTGTTTTCATTTCTTTGTTTATTGTCTTGTTCCGTTTATCTTATTTGTACTGAATATACCGTATGAGAAATTATGTGTGCGAAAAAAAAGAGATCATTTGAGCGGCCAACGGCACTGTTATGATTGTCATTTGTCTATTCAACCGATATGATAGCTTACAAATAAGTTTGGTATATATAAAGAAAAGAGACTCACCGTTTCGGTCCTGCAACTGTGCACAATTAACTAGAGCCGCCGGTTTCTGATGTAGCTGTAAATTAAGTTTTTTTGTTTCTTTCTTACATACAATATAACACGCCGTTATCACTCACAAGCTCAATATTACTTTCGGACTTTTATGGATTTACTTTAAATATTTTTTTTTTCTTTCGTGCTTCTTTTCTGGTTACTTTACTTTACCTTATACTTTAATAAATCATGCTTTAAACCACACTCATGCTTTCAAACAAAATCACAATTAAATTATCAATTAATATAAAAAAAAATGTATATAGCTTATAACGGCTGCTTAAGCAGATTTAAGCACTGGTATTCGGCTCTATCGGAAGCGATTTGGATCACTACTATGAATACCCGTAAGCACTGCACTGTATCCCTTGGCCAATATTACGCCCACCTTGCGCTCGCTTCTTCCTTCACTACACGGTGCGTGACGATCACAGACAGAAGGTCGAGGTACGAGCACCCTGAGGTTACAAACCGGACTGTGCCAAATTTTGGACTGAATTTTTGACGAGTCCAGGTGCAATGCGGTTTTTTCCCCACTCTCGGGAGATCGTGGTGAATTTGGGCTTCCAGTGATTTGCGTCTCAGGCTTAGCCTTTTACTATAAGGAGATGACGAGAGTTCTATTGATGGGCGGGGGCGCAGTGAGAAGATTACCAATCGAGCACGTGGCACCTAATCTCCCCTAGCCTGTCACACTAGACTGGAATTCGATCTGCGTGAATCGACTAGGAGGAGGTTTCTCTTTTCTTCTCTCCTTTCTTGTGATTAGTTCTATAGGAATGAGAACATTTAGATTTGGCGCGATTTGACGTGAGGTCTATTATAATTACCTGATTAGGTGATCAAGATTGAATCACAATTTTCGGTTCCTTTTTTTCTATGCTCGTCACGAGCTTTAGATCAGGAATTCAATCGAAACTTGGTTGGCAAACTACAGTTTACTATTGACTTGTTTAATCCTTTCTTCACTAATTAAATGCTAAGGAAGTATAACTATAATAATTTCGATTTTCTTAGAAAAACTATCAATTTAATCACCTGTTCACGTGTCTGACAAGATTGGAAACTTTGAGTCAAATGAAAGCCCAAAACGCGGGAATGGTTTGCACAAGCTTATAAATTTGTTCTGAAGAAAAATGTTTCCGCCCACGTAGTAAGTTTCGAATTTCCTTTCTACTTTTCGAAGATCATAGGGAGATCGAATTCTTCAGCATGAAATTCGTGTGGAATTCCACACACATCGCGTTGCCGCACGTTGTGCGACAGCGGACGATATTTCCGAATTGAATTATATAAGCAAATTGTTAATTTTAAAACAAGAGGTGAGATTCACTCGGAGCAAAACATTGAGGCAAAAGTAAGGAAAAAAAAGCACGCATACGCCATAGTGAACATTAGAGTTGTAAATTTATGCATCCGTAACAGGTAAGTCATTTATTTCGTTAATTTTTTGAATTTTCAATAATTTCATTTTTTCTTTTTATTTCCAGATACCAAGACAAAAAGAAGCAACAAACCCCCTATTGGACTGGTAAAATTAATATTTAAAGCCCAAACAACAAGCGGTAAGTCATTTATTTCGTTAATTTTTTAAATTTTCAATAATTTCATTTTTTCTTTTTATTTCCAGATACCAAGACAAAAAGAAGCAACAAACCCCCTATTGGACTGGTAAAATTAATATTTAAAGCCCAAACAACAAGCGGTAAGTCATATTTTCGTTAATTTTTTGAATTTTCAATAATTCCATTTTTTCTTTTTATTTCCATATACCAAGACAAAAAGAAGCAACAAACCCCCTATTGGACTGGTAAAATTAATATTTAAAGCCCAAACAACAAGCGGTAAGTCATTTATTTCGTTAATTTTTTGAATTTTCAATAATTTCATTTTTTCTTTTTATTTCCAGATACCAAGAAAAAAGAAGCAACAAACCCCCTATTGGACTGGTAAAATTAATATATAAAGCCCAAACAATAAGCGGTAAGTCATTTATTTCGTTAATTTTTTGAATTTTAAATAATTTCATTTTTTCTTTTTATTTCTAGATACCAAGACAAAAAGAAGCAACAAACCCCCTATTGGACTGAAAAAAATAATATTTAAAGCCCAAACAACAAGCGGTAAGTCATTTATTTCGTTATTTTTTTGAATTTTCAATAATTTCATTTTTTCTTTTTATTTCCAGATACCAAGAAAAAAGAAGCAACAAACCCCCTATTGGACTGGAAAAATAATATTTAAAGTCCAAACAACAAGCGGTAAGTCATTTATTTCGTTAATTTTTTGAATTTTCAATAATTTCATTTTTTCTTTTTATTTCCAGATACCAAGACAAAAAGAAGCAACAAACCCCCTATTGGACTGGTAAAATTAATATTTAAAGCCCAAACAACAAGCGGTAAGTCATTTATTTCGTTAATTTTTTGAATTTTCAATAATTTCATTTTTTCTTTTTATTTCCAGATACCAAGAAAAAAGAAGCAACAAACCCCCTATTGGACTGGTAAAATTAATATTTAAAGCCCAAAAAACAAGCGGTAAGTCATTTATTTCGTTAATTTTTTGAATTTTCAATAATTTCATTTTTTCTTTTTATTTCCAGATACCAAGACAAAAAGAAGCAACAAACCCACTATTACTTACTTAAGGTGGCGCTACAGTCCGGGGTGGACTTGAGCCTCAACCAACAAACCTCTCCAGCCAGCTCGGTCCCTAGCTCGCTGTCTCCAGTTTCGCACGTCGAGTTGGTTGAGGTTGTGTTCAACTTGCGCGCGCCACCTGAGCCTTGGTCTTCCTCTACTGCGTCTTCCCTCTGGGGTGGATTCGAAGACTTTACGGGCCGGAGTATTGGTGTCCATTCTCTCCACGTGACCGAGCCATCTGAGTCTTTGGACCTTCACTCTTTTAGCTAAGTCAGTGTCGCTGTACAGCCCGTACAGTTCGTCGTTAAATCTTCTCCTCCATTCGCCGTTTATGCAGACAGGACCATAGATCTTACGTAGAATCTTTCTCTCAAAACGGCCAAGTGCGCTCTCATCCGTTTTTGACAAGGTCCATGCTTCTGCACCATATAGCAGGACGGGGATGATGAGGGTCTTATAGAGCGTCACCTTAGTTTTTCGGGAGAGGGCTTTACTACTCAATTGCTTTCTTAGCCCAAAGAAACAGCGATTAGCAAGAGTTATTCTTCGTCTGATCTCGGCGCTGATTTCGTTGTCCGTATTGATAGCGGAGCCAAGGTATACAAAATCCCTAACTACCTCGAAATTATATGCGTCTATCGTGACGTTTTGTCCAAGACGTCGGTGTTGGGTGTCCTTTCTAGATGACAGCATATACTTTGTTTTGCCCTCATTGACCGCTAAACCCATTTTTTCAGCCTCTGTCTGTATACTCGCAAAAGCACTGTTGACATCACGCTGTGTTCTCCCAATGATATCAATGTCATCAGCGTACGCGAGTAGTTGCACAGACTTCTGGAAGATAGTACCTCTAGTGTTGACGTGGAAGTTCTGCACTATTTGTTCCAATATGATGTTGAAGAAATCGCATGACAGTGCATCACCTTGTCTAAAGCCTTTTTTGACATCGAAGGCGTCGGTGAGGTCGTTACCGACTTTGATGGAGCAGCGCGAGTTCTCCATTGTCATCCTGCTCAGGCGAATGAGTTTTGTAGGGATGCCAAAACTGGACATGGCTTTATACAGTTCTTCTCTATAGATGCTGTCATACGCGGCCTTGAAATCGATAAAAAGATGGTAGGTGTCGATTTGGAGTTCTTGAGATTTTTCCAGGATCTGCCGTAATGTGAAAATTTGATCGATGGTGGATTTTCCTGGTCTAAAGCCACACTGATATGGACCTATCAGATCAGATTGTTGACAAACGGCTTCAGACGTTCACATAGTACTGCAGAAAAGATCTTATAGGCGATGTTTAGGAGGCTGATGCCTCTGTAGTTGGTGCAGATTAGAGGGTCTCCTTTCTTCAGGAACAAACCCACTATTGGACTGGTAAAATTAATATTTAAAGCCCAAACAATAAGCGGTAAGTCATTTATTTCGTTAATTTTTTGAATTTTAAATAATTTCATTTTTTCTTTTTATTTCTAGATACCAAGACAAAAAGAAGCAACAAACCCCCTATTGGACTGAAAAAATAATATTTAAAGCCCAAATAACAAGCGGTAAGTCATTTATTTCGTTATTTTTTTGAATTTTCAATAATTTCATTTTTTCTTTTTATTTCCAGATACCAAGACAAAAAGAAGCAACAAACCCCCTATTGGACTGGTAAAATTAATATTTAAAGCCCAAACAACAAGCGGTAAGTCATTTATTTCGTTAATTTTTTGAATTTTCAATAATTTCATTTTTTCTTTTTATTTCCAGATACCAAGACAAAAAGAAGCAACAAACCCCCTATTGGACTGGTAAAATTAATATTTAAAGCCCAAACAACAAGCGGTAAGTCATTTATTTCGTTAATTTTTTGAATTTTCAATAATTTCATTTTTTCTTTTTATTTCCAGATACCAAGAAAAAAGAAGCAACAAACCCCCTATTGGACTGGTAAAATTAATATTTAAAGCCCAAACAATAAGCGGTAAGTCATTTATTTCGTTAATTTTTTGAATTTTAAATAATTTCATTTTTTCTTTTTATTTCTAGATACCAAGACAAAAAGAAGCAACAAACCCCCTATTGGACTGAAAAAAAATAATATTTAAAGCCCAAACAACAAGCGGTAAGTCATTTATTTCGTTATTTTTTTGAATTTTCAATAATTTCATTTTTTCTTTTTATTTCCAGATACCAAGAAAAAAGAAGCAACAAACCCCCTATTGGACTGGAAAAATAATATTTAAAGTCCAAACAACAAGCGTTAAGTCATTTATTTCGTTAATTTTTTGAATTTTCAATAATTTCATTTTTTCTTTTTATTTCCAGATACCAAGACAAAAAGAAGCAACAAACCCCCTATTGGACTGGAAAAAATAATATTTAAAGCCCAAACAACAAGCGGTAAGTCATTTATTTCGTTAATTTTTTGAATTTTCAATAATTTCATTTTTTCTTTTTATTTCCAGATACCAAGACAAAAAGAAGCAACAAACCCCCTATTGGACTGGTAAAATTAATATTTAAAGCCCAAACAACAAGCGGTAAGTCATTTATTTCGTTAATTTTTTGAATTTTCAATAATTTCATTTTTTCTTTTTATTTCCAGATACTAAGAAAAAAGAAGCAACAAACCCCCTATTGGACTGGTAAAATTAATATTTAAAGCCCAAACAACAAGCGGTAAGTCATTTATTTCGTTAATTTTTTGAATTTTCAATAATTTCATTTTTTCTTTTTATTTCCAGATACCAAGACAAAAAGAAGCAACAAACCCACTATTACTTACTTAAGGTGGCGCTACAGTCCGGGGTGGACTTGGGCCTCAACCAACAAACCTCTCCAGCCAGCTCGGTCCCTAGCTCGCTGTCTCCAGTTTCGCACGCCGAGTTGGTTGAGGTCGTGTTCAACTTGCGCGCGCCACCTGAGCCTTGGTCTTCCTCTACTGCGTCTTCCCTCTGGGGTGGATTCGAAGACTTTACGGGCCGGAGTATTGGTGTCCATTCTCTTCACGTGACCGAGCCATCTGAGTCTTTGGACCTTCACTCTTTTAGCTAAGTCAGTGTCGCTGTACAGCCCGTACAGTTCGTCGTTAAATCTTCTCCTCCATTCGCCGTTTATGCAGACAGGACCATAGATCTTACGTAGAATCTTTCTCTCAAAACGGCCAAGTGCGCTCTCATCCGTTTTTGACAAGGTCCATGCTTCTGCACCATATAGCAGGACGGGGATGATGAGGGTCTTATAGAGCGTCACCTTAGTTTTTCGGGAGAGGGCTTTACTACTCAATTGCTTTCTTAGCCCAAAGAAACAGCGATTAGCAAGAGTTATTCTTCGTCTGATCTCGGCGCTGATGTCGTTGTCCGTATTGATAGCGGAGCCAAGGTATACAAAATCCCTAACTACCTCGACGTCGGTGTTGGGTGTCCTTTCTAGATGACAGCATATACTTTGTTTTGCCCTCATTGACCGCTAAACCCATTTTTTCAGCCTCTGTCTGTATACTCGCAAAAGCACTGTTGACATCACGCTGTGTTCTCCCAATGATATCAATGTCATCAGCGTACGCGAGTAGTTGCACAGACTTCTGGAAGATAGTACCTCTAGTGTTGACGTGGAAGTTCTGCACTATTTGTTCCAATATGATGTTGAAGAAATCGCATGACAGTGCATCACCTTGTCTAAAGCCTTTTTTGACATCGAAGGCGTCGGTGAGGTCGTTACCGACTTTGATGGAGCAGCGCGAGTTCTCCATTGTCATCCTGCTCAGGCGAATGAGTTTTGTAGGGATGCCAAAACTGGACATGGCTTTATACAGTTCTTCTCTATAGATGCTGTCATACGCGGCCTTGAAATCGATAAAAAGATGGTAGGTGTCGATTTGGAGTTCTTGAGTTTTTTCCAGGATCTGCCGTAATGTGAAAATTTGATCGATGGTGGATTTTCCTGGTCTAAAGCCACACTGATATGGACCTATCAGATCAGATTGTTGACAAACGGCTTCAGACGTTCACATAGTACTGCAGAAAAGATCTTATAGGCGATGTTTAGGAGGCTGATGCCTCTGTAGTTGGTGCAGATTAGAGGGTCTCCTTTCTTCAGGAACAAACCCCCTATTGGACTGGTAAAATTAATTTTTAAAGCCCAAACAATAAGCGGTAAGTCATTTATTTCGTTAATTTTTTGAATTTTAAATAATTTAATTTTTTCTTTTTATTTCTAGATACCAAGACAAAAAGAAGCAACAAACCCCCTATTGGACTGAAAAAAATAATATTTAAAGCCCAAACAACAAGCGGTAAGTCATTTATTTCGTTATTTTTTTGAATTTTCAATAATTTCATTTTTTCTTTTTATTTCCAGATACCAAGACAAAAAGAAGCAACAAACCCCCTATTGGACTGGAAAAAATAATATTTAAAGCCCAAACAACAAGCGGTAAGTCATTTATTTCGTTAATTTTTTGAATTTTCAATAATTTCATTTTTTCTTTTTATTTCCAGATACCAAGACAAAAAGAAGCAACAAACCCCCTATTGGACTGGTAAAATTAATATTTAAAGCCCAAACAACAAGCGGTAAGTCATTTATTTCGTTAATTTTTTGAATTTTCAATAATTTCATTTTTTCTTTTTATTTCCAGATACCAAGACAAAAAGAAGCAACAAACTCCCTATTGGAATGGAAAAAATAATATTTAAAGCCCAAACAACAAGCGGTAAGTCATTTATTTTGTAAATTTTTTGAATTTTCAATAATTTCATTTTTTCTTTTTATTTCCAGATACCAAGAAAAAAGAAGCAACAAACCCCCTATTGGACTGGAAAAAATAATATTTAAATCCCAAACAACAAGCGGTAAGTCATTTATTTCGTTAATTTTTTGAATTTTCAATAATTTCATTTTTTCTTTTTATTTCCAGATACCAAGAAAAAAAGAAGCAACAAACCCCCTATTGGACTGGTAAAATTAATATTTAAAGCCCAAACAACAAGCGGTAAGTCATTTTTTTCGTTAATTTTTAGAATTTTCAATAATTTAATTTTTTCTTTTTATTTCCAGATACCAAGACAAAAAGAAGCAACAAACCCCCTATTGGACTGGTAAAATTAATATTTAAAGCCCAAACAATAAGCGGTAAGTTATTTATTTCGTAAATTTTTTGAATTTTCAATAATTTCATTTTTTCTTTTTATTTCCAGATACCAAGACAAAAAGAAGCAACTAACCCCCTATTGGACTGGAAAAAATAATATTTGAAGCCCAAACAACAAGCGGTAAGTCATTTACTTCGTTAATTTTTTGAATTTTCAATAATTTCATTTTTTCTTTTTATTTCCAGATACCAAGACAAAAAGAAGCAACAAACCCCCTATTGGACTGGAAAAAATAATATTTAAAGCCCAAACAACAAGCGGTAAGTCATTTATTTCGTTAATTTTTTGAATTTTCAATAATTTCATTTTTTCTTTTTATTTCCAGATACCAAGACAAAAAGAAGCAACAAACCCCCTATTGGACTGGAAAAAATAATATTTAAAGCCCAAACAACAAGCGGTAAGTCATTTATTTCGTTAATTTTTTGAATTTTCAATAATTTAATTTTTTCTTTTTATTTCTAGATACCAAGACAAAAAGAAGCAACAAACCCCCTATTGGTTTGAAAAAAATAATCTTTAAAGCCCAAACAACTAGCGGTAAGTCATTTATTTCGTTAATTTTTTGAATTTTCAATAATTTCATTTTTTCTTTTTATTTCCAGATACCAAGACAAAAAGAAGCAACAAACCCCCTATTGGACTGGAAAAAATAATATTTAAAGCCCAAACAACAAGCGGTAAGTCATTTATTTCGTTAATTTTTTGAATTTTCAATAATTCCATTTTTTCTTTTTATTTCCATATACCAAGATAAAAAGAAGCAACAAACCCCCTATTGGACTGGTAAAATTAATATTTAAAGCCCAAACAACTAGCGGTAAGTCATTTATTTCGTTAATTTTTTGAATTTTCAATAATTTCATTTTTTCTTTTTATTTCCAGATACCAAAAAAAAAGAAGCAACAAACCCCCTATTGGACTGGTTAAATTAATATTTAAAGCCCAAACAATAAGCGGTAAGTCATTTATTTCGTTAATTTTTTGAATTTTCAATAATTTCATTTTTTCTTTTTATTTCCAGATACCAAGAAAAAAAGAAGCAACAAACCCCCTATTGGACTGGTAAAATTAATATTTAAAGCCCAAACCACAGCGGTAAGTCATTTATTTCGTTAATTTTTTGAATTTTCAATAATTTCATTTTTTCTTTTTATTTCCAGATACCAAGACAAAAAGAAGCAACAAACCCCCTATTGGACTGGTAAAATTAATATTTAAAGCCCAAAGAATAGGCGGTAAGTCATTTTTTTCGTTAATTTTTTGAATTTTCAATAATTTCATTTTTTCTTTTTATTTCCAGATACCAAGAAAAAAGAAGCAACAAACCCTCTATTGGACTGGAAAAATAATATTTAAAGCCCAAACAACAAGCGGTAAGTCATTTATTTCGTTAATTTTTTGAATTTTCAATAATTTCATTTTTTCTTTTTATTTCCAGATACCAAGAAAAAAGAAGAAACAAACCCCTATTGGACTGGAAAAAAAATATTTAAAGCCCAAACAACAAGCGGTAAGTCATTTATTTCGTTAATTTTTTGAATTTTCAATAATTTCATTTTTTCTTTTTATTTCCAGATACCAAGACAAAAAGGAGCAACAAACCCCCTATTGGACTGGTAAAATTAATATTTAAAGCCCAAACAACAAGCGGTAAGTCATTTATTTCGTTAATTTTTTGAATTTTCAATAATTTCATTTTTTCTTTTTATTTCCAGATACCCAGCAAAAAGAAGCAACAAACCCCCTATTGGACTGGTAAAATTAATATTTAAAGCCCAAACAACAAGCGGTAAGTCATTTATTTCGTTAATTTTTTGAATTTTCAATAATTTCATTTTTTTCTTTTTATTTCCAGATACCAAAACAAAAAGAAGCAACAAACCCCCTATTGAACTGGTAAAATTAATATTTAAAGCCCAAACAACAAGCGGTTAGTCATTTATTTCGTTAATTTTTTGAATTTTCAATAATTTCATTTTTTCTTTTTATTTCCAGATACCAAGAAAAAAGAAGCAACAAACCCCCTATTGGACTGGTAAAATTAATATTTAAAGCCCAAACAACAAGCGGTAAGTCATTTATTTCGTTAATTTTTTGAATTTTCAATAATTTCATTTTTTCTTTTTATTTCCAGATACCAAGACAAAAAGGAGCAACAAACCCCCTATTGGACTGGTAAAATTAATATTTAAAGCCCAAACAACAAGCGGTAAGTCATTTATTTCGTTAATTTTTTGAATTTTCAATAATTTCATTTTTTCTTTTTATTTCCAGATACCAAGAAAAAAGAAGCAACAAACCCCCTATTGGACTGGAAAAAAAATATTTAAAGCCCAAACAACAAGCGGTAAGTCATTTATTTCGTTAATTTTTTGAATTTTCAATAATTTAATTTTTTCTTTTTATTTCCAGATACCAAAACAAAAAGAAGCAACAAACCCCCTATTGAACTGGTAAAATTAATATTTAAAGCCCAAACAACAAGCGGTTAGTCATTTATTTCGTTAATTTTTTGAATTTTCAATAATTTCATTTTTTCTTTTTATTTCCAGATACCAAGAAAAAAGAAGCAACAAACCCCCTATTGGACTGGTAAAATTAATATTTAAAGCCCAAACAACAAGCGGTAAGTCATTTATTTCGTTAATTTTTTTAATTTTCAATAATTTCATTTTTTCTTTTTATTTCCAGATACCAAGACAAAAAGAAGCAACAAACCCCCTATTGGACTGGTAAAATTAATATTGAAAGCCCAAACAACAAGCGGTTAGTCATTTATTTCGTTAATTTTTTGAATTTTCAATAATTTCATTTTTTCTTTTTATTTCCAGATACCCAGCAAAAAGAAGCAACAAACCCCCTATTGGACTGGTAAAATTAATATTTAAAGCCCAAACAACAAGCGGTAAGTCATTTATTTCGTTAATTTTTTGAATTTTTAATAATTTCATTTTTTCTTTTTATTTCCAGATACCAAGAAAAAAGAAGCAACAAACCCCCTATTGGACTGGTAAAATTAATATTTAAAGCCAAAACAACAAGCGGTAAGTCATTTATTTCGTTAATTTTTTGAATTTTCAATAATTTCATTTTTTTCTTTTTATTTCCAGATACCAAGACAAAAAGAAGCAACAAACCCCCTATTGGACTGGTAAAATTAATATTTAAAGCCCAAACAACAAGCGGTAAGTCATTTATTTCGTTAATTTTTTGAATTTTCAATAATTTCATTTTTTCTTTTTATTTCCAGATACCAAGAAAAAAGAAGCAACAAACCCCCTATTGGTAAAATTAATATTTAAAGCCCAAACAACAAGCGGTAAGTCATTTATTTCGTTAATTTTTTGAATTTTCAATAATTTCATTTTTTCTTTTTATTTCCAGATACCAAGACAAAAAGAAGCAAAAAACCCACTATTGCACTGGAAAAAATAATATTTAAAGCCCAAACAACAAGCGGTAAGTCATTTATTTCGTTAATTTTTTGAATTTTCAATAATTTCATTTTTTCTTTTTATTTCCAGATACCAAGACAAAAAGAAGCAACAAACCCCCCTATTGGACTGGTAAAATTAATATTTAAAGCCCAAACAATAGGCGGTAAGTCATTTATTTCGTTAATTTTTTGAATTTTCAATAATTTCATTTTTTCTTTTTATTTCCAGATACCAAGAAAAAAGAAGCAACAAACCCCCTATTGGAATGGAAAAAATAATATTTAAAGCCCAAACAACAAGCGGTAAGTCATTTATTTCGTTAATGTTTTGAATTTTCAATAATTTCATTTTTTCTTTTTATTTCCAGATACAAAGACAAAAAGAAGCAACAAACCCCCTATTGGACTGGTAAAATTAATATTTAAAGCCCAAACAATAGGCGGTAAGTCATTTATTTCGTTAATTTTTTGAATTTTCAATAATTTCATTTTTTCTTTTTATTTCCAGATACCAAGACAAAAAGAAGCAACAAACCCCCCATTGGACTGGAAAAAAATAATATTTAAAGCCCAAACAAAAAGCGGTAAGTCATTTATTTCGTTAATTTTTTGAATTTTCAATAATTTCATTTTTTCTTTTTATTTCCAGATACCAAGACAAAAAGAAGCAACAAACCCCCTATTGGACTGGTAAAATTAATATTTAAAGCCCAAACAACAAGCGGTAAGTCATTTATTTCGTTAATTTTTTGAATTTTCAATAATTTCATTTTTTCTTTTTATTTCCAGATACCAAGAAAAAAGAAGCAACAAACCCCCTATTGGACTGGTAAAATTAATATTGAAAGCCCAAACAACAAGCGGTAAGTCATTTATTTCGTTAATTTTTTGAATTTTCAATAATTTCATTTTTTCTTTTTATTTCCAGATACCCAGCAAAAAGAAGCAACAAACCCCCTATTGGACTGGTAAAATTAATATTTAAAGCCCAAACAACAAGCGGTAAGTCATTTATTTCGTTAATTTTTTGAATTTTTAATAATTTCATTTTTTCTTTTTATTTCCAGATACCAAGAAAAAAGAAGCAGCAAACCCCCTATTGGACTGGTAAAATTAATATTTAAAGCCCAAACAACAAGCGGTAAGTCATTTATTTCGTTAATTTTTTGAGTTTTCAATAATTTCATTTTTTCTTTTTATTTCCAGATCCCAAGAAAAAAGAAGCAACAAAACCCCTATTGGACTGAAAAAATAATATTTAAAGTCCAAACAACAAGCGGTAAGTCATTTATTTCGTTAATTTTTTGAATTTTCAATAATTTCATTTTTTCTTTTTATTTCCAGATACCAAGACAAAAAGAAACAACAAACCCCCTATTGGACTGGAAAAAATAATATTTAAAGCCCAAACAACAAGCGGTAAGTCATTTATTTCGTTAATTTTTTGAATTTTCAATAATTTCATTTTTTCTTTTTATTTCCAGATACCAAGACAAAAAGAAGCAACAAACCCCCTATTGGACTGGTAAAATTAATATTTAAAGCCCAAACAACAAGCGGTAAGTCATTTATTTCGTTAATTTTTTGAATTTCAATAATTTCATTTTTTCTTTTTATTTCCAGATACCAAGACAAAAAGAAGCAAAAAAACCCACTATTGCACTGGTAAAATTAATATTTAAAGCCCAAACAATAGGCGGTAAGTCATTTATTTCGTTAATTTTTTGAATTTTCAATAATTTCATTTTTTCTTTTTATTTCCAGATACCAAGACAAAAAGAAGCAAAAAACCCCACTATTGCACTGGAAAAAATAATATTTAAAAGCCCCAAACAAACAAGCGGTAAGTCATTTATTTCGTTAATTTTTTGAATTTTCAATAATTTCATTTTTTCTTTTTATTTCCAGATACCAAGACAAAAAGAAGCAACAAACCCCCTATTGGACTGGTAAAATTAATATTTAAAGCCCAAACAATAGGCGGTAAGTCATTTATTTCGTTAATTTTTTGAATTTTCAATAATTTCATTTTTTCTTTTTATTTCCAGATACCAAGAAAAAAGAAGCAACAAACCCCCTATTGGAATGGAAAAAATAATATTTAAAGCCCAAACAACAAGCGGTAAGTCATTTGTTTCGTTAATTTTTTGAATTTTCAATAATTTCATTTTTTCTTTTTAATTCCAGATACCAAGACAAAAAGAAGCAACAAACCCCCTATTGGACTGGTAAAATTAAAATTTTAAAGCCCAAACAACAAGCGGTAAGTCATTTATTTCGTTAATTTTTTGAATTTTTAATAATTTCATTTTTTCTTTTTATTTCCAGATACCAAGACAAAAAGAAGCAACAAACCCCCTATTGGACTGGTAAAATTAATATTTAAAGCCCAAACAATAGGCGGTAAGTCATTTATTTCTTTAATTTTTTGAATTTCAATAATTTCATTTTTTCTTTTTATTTCCAGATACCAAGACAAAAAGAAGCAACAAACCCCCCATTGGACTGGAAAAAATAATATTTAAAGCCCAAACAAAAAGCGGTAAGTCATTTATTTCGTTAATTTTTTGAATTTTCAATAATTTCATTTTTTCTTTTTATTTCCAGATACCAAGACAAAAAGAAGCAACAAACCCCCTATTGGACTGAAAAAAATAATATTTAAAGCCCAAACAACAAGCGGTAAGTCATTTAT
This sequence comes from Sphaerophoria taeniata, assembly GCA_943590905.1. Taxonomy (NCBI): domain Eukaryota; kingdom Metazoa; phylum Arthropoda; class Insecta; order Diptera; family Syrphidae; genus Sphaerophoria; species Sphaerophoria taeniata. Next base: position 23,042,883 of record OX016542.1, on the reverse strand, counting down.
TTCGTTAATTTTTTGAGTTTTCCAATAATTTCATTTTTTTCTTTTTATTTCCAGATACCAAGACAAAAAGAAGCAACAAACCCCCTTGGACTGGTAAAATTAATATTTAAAGCCCAAACAACAAGCGGTAAGTCATTTATTTCGTTAATTTTTTTGAATTTTCAATAATTTCATTTTTTCTTTTTATTTCCAGATACCAAGAAAAAAGAAGCAACAAACCCCCTATTGGACTGGTAAAATTAATATTTAAAGCCCAAACAACAAGCGGTAAGTCATTTATTTCGTTAATTTTTTGAATTTTCAATAATTTCATTTTTTCTTTTTATTTCCAGATACCAAGACAAAAAGAAGCAACAAACCCCCTATTGGACTGAAAAAAAATAATATTTAAAGCCCAAACAACAAGCGGTAAGTCATTTATTTCGTTAATTTTTTGAGTTTTCAATAATTTCATTTTTTCTTTTTATTTCCAGATACCAAGACAAAAAGAAGCAACAAACCCCCTATTGGACTGGTAAAATTAATATTTAAAGCCCAAACAACAAGCGGTAAGTCATTTATTTCGTTAATTTTTTGAATTTTCAATAATTTCATTTTTTCTTTTTATTTCCAGATACCAAGAAAAAAGAAGCAACAAACCCCCTATTGGACTGGTAAAATTAATATTTAAAGCCCAAACAACAAGCGGTAAGTCATTTATTTCGTTAATTTTTTGAATTTTCAATAATTTCATTTTTTCTTTTTATTTCCAGATACCAAGACAAAAAGAAGCAAAAAAACCCACTATTGCACTGGAAAAAATAATATTTAAAGCCCAAACAACAAGCGGTAAGTCATTTATTTCGTTAATTTTTTGAATTTTCAATAATTTCATTTTTTCTTTTTATTTCCAGATACCAAGACAAAAAGAAGCAACAAACCCCCTATTGGACTGGTAAAATTAATATTTAAAGCCCAAACAATAGGCGGTAAGTCATTTATTTCGTTAATTTTTTGAATTTTCAATAATTTCATTTTTTCTTTTTATTTCCAGATACCAAGAAAAAAGAAGCAACAAACCCCCTATTGGAATGGAAAAAATAATATTTAAAGCCCAAACAACAAGCGGTAAGTCATTTATTTCGTTAATTTTTTGAATTTTCAATAATTTCATTTTTTCTTTTTAATTCCAGATACCAAGACAAAAAGAAGCAACAAACCCCCTATTGGACTGGTAAAATTAATATTTAAAGCCCAAACAACAAGCGGTAAGTCATTTATTTCGTTAATTTTTTGAATTTTCAATAATTTCATTTTTTCTTTTTATTTCCAGATACCAAGACAAAAAGAAGCAACAAACCCCCTATTGGACTGGTAAAATTAATATTTAAAGCCCAAACAATAGGCGGTAAGTCATTTATTTCGTTAATTTTTTGAATTTTCAATAATTTCATTTTTTCTTTTTATTTCCAGATACCAAGACAAAAAGAAGCAACAAACCCCCCATTGGACTGGAAAAAATAATATTTAAAGCCCAAACAAAAAGCGGTAAGTCATTTATTTCGTTAATTTTTTGAATTTTCAATAATTTCATTTTTTCTTTTTATTTCCAGATACCAAGACAAAAAAGAAGCAACAAACCCCCTATTGGACTGGTAAAATTTAATATTTAAAGCCCAAACAACAAGCGGTAAGTCATTTATTTCGTTAATTTTTTGAATTTTCAATAATTTCATTTTTTCTTTTTATTTCCAGATACCAAGAAAAAAGAAGCAACAAACCCCCTATTGGACTGGTAAAATTAATATTGAAAGCCCAAACAACAAGCGGTAAGTCATTTATTTCGTTAATTTTTTGAATTTTCAATAATTTCATTTTTTCTTTTTATTTCCAGATACCCAGCAAAAAGAAGCAACAAACCCCCTATTGGACTGGTAAAATTAATATTTAAAGCCCAAACAACAAGCGGTAAGTCATTTATTTCGTTAATTTTTTGAATTTTTAATAATTTCATTTTTTCTTTTTATTTCCAGATACCAAGAAAAAAGAAGCAACAAACCCCCTATTGGACTGGTAAAATTAATATTTAAAGCCCAAACAACAAGCGGTAAGTCATTTATTTCGTTAATTTTTTGAGTTTTCAATAATTTCATTTTTTCTTTTTATTTCAAGATCCCAAGAAAAAAGAAGCAACAAAACCCCTATTGGACTGGAAAAATAATATTTAAAGTCCAAACAACAAGCGGTAAGTCATTTATTTCGTTAATTTTTTGAATTTTCAATAATTTCATTTTTTCTTTTTATTTCCAGATACCAAGACAAAAAGAAACAACAAACCCCCTATTGGACTGGAAATAATAATATTTAAAGCCCAAACAACAAGCGGTAAGTCATTTATTTCGTTAATTTTTTGAATTTTCAATAATTTCATTTTTTCTTTTTATTTTCAGATACCAAGACAAAAAGAAGCAACAAACCCCCTATTGGACTGGTAAAATTAATATTTAAAGCCCAAACAACAAGCGGTAAGTCATTTATTTCGTTAATTTTTGAATTTTCAATAATTTCATTTTTCTTTTTATTTCCAGATACCAAGAAAAAAGAAGCAACAAAACCCCTATTGGACCTGGTAAAATTAATATTTAAAGCCCAAACAACAAGCGGTAAGTCATTTATTTCGTTAATTTTTTGAATTTTCAATAATTTCATTTTTTCTTTTTATTTCCAGATACCAAGACAAAAAGAAGCAAAAAACCCACTATTGCACTGGAAAAAAATAATATTTAAAGCCCAATCAACAAGCGGTAAGTCATTTATTTTCGTTAATTTTTTGAATTTTCAATAATTTCATTTTTTCTTTTTATTTCCAGATACCAAGACAAAAAGAAGCAACAAACCCCCTATTGTACTGGTAAAATTAATATTTAAAGCCCAAACAATAGGCGGTAAGTCATTTATTTCGTTAATTTTTTGAATTTTCAATAATTTCATTTTTTCTTTTTATTTCCAGATACCAAGAAAAAAGAAGCAACAAACCCCCTATTGGAATGGAAAAAATAATATTTAAAGCCCAAACAACAAGCGGTAAGTCATTTATTTCGTTAATTTTTTGAATTTTCAATAATTTCATTTTTTCTTTTTAATTCCAGATACCAAGACAAAAAGAAGCAACAAACCCCCTATTGGACTGGTAAAATTAATATTTAAAGCCCAAACAACAAGCGTTAAGTCATTTATTTCGTTAATTTTTTGAATTTTTCAATAATTTCATTTTTTCTTTTTATTTCCAGATACCAAGACAAAAAGAAGCAACAAACCCCCTATTGGACTGGTAAAATTAATATTTAAAGCCCAAACAATAGTCGGTAAGTCATTTATTTCGTTAATTTTTTGAATTTTCAATAATTTCATTTTTTCTTTTTATTTCCAGATACCAAGACAAAAAGAAGCAACAAACCCCCCATTGACTGGAAAAAATAATATTTAAAGCCCAAACAAAAAGCGGTAAGTCATTTATTTCGTTAATTTTTTGAATTTTCAATAATTTCATTTGTTCTTTTTATTTCCAGATACCAAGACAAAAAGAAGCAACAAACCCCCTATTGGACTGGTAAAATTAATATTTAAAGCCCAAACAACAAGCGGTAAGTCATTTATTTCGTTAATTTTTTGAATTTTCAATAATTTCATTTTTTCTTTTTATTTGCAGATACCAAGAAAAAAGAAGCAACAAACCCCCTATTGGACTGGAAAAAAATAATATTTAAAGCCCAAACAACAAGCGGTAAGTCATTTATTTCGCTAATTTTTTGAATTTTCAATAATTTCATTTTTTCTTTTTATTTCCAGATACCAAGACAAAAAGAAGCAACAAACCCCCTATTGGACTGGTAAAATTAATATTTAAAGCCCAAAGAATAGGCGGTAAGTCATTTTTTTCGTTAATTTTTTGAATTTTCAATAATTTCATTTTTTCTTTTTATTTCCAGATACCAAGAAAAAAGAAGCAACAAACCCTCTATTGGACTGGAAAAATAATATTTAAAGCCCAAACAACAAGCGGTAAGTCATTTATTTCGTTAATTTTTTGAATTTTCAATAATTTCATTTTTTCTTTTTATTTCCAGATACCAAGACAAAAAGAAGCAACAAACCCCCTATTGGACTGGTAAAATTAATATTTCAAGCCCAAACAACAAGCGGTCAGTCATTTATTTCGTTAATTTTTTGAATTTTCAATTATTTCATTTTTTCTTTTTATTTCCAGATACCAAGACAAAAAGAAGCAACAAACTCCCTATTGGACTGGTAAAATTTATATTTAAAGCCCAAACAACAAGCGGTAAGTCATTTATTTCGTAAATTTTTTGAATTTTCAACAATTTAATTTTTTTCTTTTTATTTCCAGATACCAAGAAAAAAGAAGCAAAAAATCCCCTATTGGACTGGAAAAAATAATATTTAAATCCCAAACAACAAGCGGTAAGTCATTTATTTCGTTAATTTTTTGAATTTTCAATAATTTCATTTTTTCTTTTTATTTCCAGATACCAAGACAAAAAGAAGCAACAAACCCCCTATTGGACTGGTAAAATTAATATTTCAAGCCCAAACAACAAGCGGTCAGTCATTTATTTCGTTAATTTTTTGAATTTTCAATTATTTCATTTTTTCTTTTTATTTCCAGATACCAAGACAAAAAGAAGCAACAAACTCCCTATTGGACTGGTAAAATTTATATTTAAAGCCCAAACAACAAGCGGTAAGTCATTTATTTCGTTAATTTTTTGAATTTTCAACAATTTCATTTTTTCTTTTTATTTCCAGATACCAAGACAAAAAGAAGCAACAAACCCCCTATTGGACTGGAAAAAATAATATTTAAAGCCCAAACAACAAGCGGTAAGTCATTTATTTCGTTAATTTTTTGAATTTTCAATAATTTCATTTTTTCTTTTTATTTCCAGATACCAAGACAAAAAGAAGCAACAAACCCCCTATTGGACTGGTTAAATTAATATTTAAAGCCCAAACAACAAGCGGTAAGTCATTTATTTCGTTAATTTTTTGAATTTTCAATAATTTCACTTTTTCTTTTTATTTCCAGATACCAAGACAAAAAGAAGCAACAAACCCCCTATTGGACTGGAAAAAATAATATTTAAGGCCCAAACAACAAGCGGTAAGTCATTTATTTCGTTAACTTTTTGAATTTTCAATTATTCCATTTTTTCTTTTTATTTCCAGATACCAAGACAAAAAGAAGCAACAAACCCCCTATTGGACTGGTAAAATTAATATTTAAAGCCCAAACAATAGGCGGTAAGTCATTTTTTTCGTTAATTTTTTGAATTTTCAATAATTTCATTTTTTCTTATTATTTCCAGATACCAAGAAAAAAGAAGCAACAAACCCCCTATTGGACTGGAAAAAATAATATTTAAAGCCCAAACAACAAGCGGTAAGTCATTTATTTCGTTAATTTTTTGAATTTTCAATAATTTCATTTTTTTCTTTTTATTTCCAGATACCAAGACAAAAAGAAGCAACAAACCCCCTATTGGACTGGTAAAATTAATATTTAATAGTGATGATTGAAAATACCCAACCTGTGAAATTTTAGCAGATAATGAAATTTCCATTCACTATCTGTTAACGACAAGCCAAATAAACTGTTAATGTAAACCGTGAACGCAATATTTCTACAACGAAAATCACGAAATATCAGTTTCGACTCAAACTCAGAACTCATTCACGACTTAGCAAGTCGCAACTAAAATCACGAATTATCATTTTAGCAAGACACAACGAAAATCACGAAATATCAGTTTCGACTCGAACTCACAACTCATTCACGATTTAGTAAGTCGCAACTAAAATCACGAATTATCATTTTAGCAAAAGTGTGGCCCACCCAAGTATTTATGGAGCTTAAGATTTGAGGCAAAACATAAAGACACTAAAAAGTATTGTCATAATATTAACTGCAGAGTAAATGTTCCGCTTACACTTTGTACAAAAGCTGGGTTAACCTTTGCAAAATTTTAAGTAGATAATAAAAATGGAATTTCAGATACTCCTATAATAAGTTCTGAAAACATTATTCGTCCCTACGAAAATCTTACAGACGTTTTTGTTCAAATGAACATTAGCATTGATGATATTGTGTTTTATGATAAAATAATTTTTTGTGGTCAAACTTATAAAAAAAATTGTTATATGACTATTCAAAAGGACATTTTAAAGCTACAGTGCTTTGCAAAAGTATAATCGCACCATATAAAATAACAGGCAGTTTTGTAGTGTTTCTGAGCTCCAAGAGGCAAAACTGCACGAATGGAACTCGTTGGACAATTCCTAATTAAAAAAACTGGTCGAGAGTAATCCAAATCGAGTATTTTAACTTGATTGAAAATCGGCGTAGTAAGAATCCACACTAATCTTTCAAAAAATAAAAAAAATAAAAAAAATGTTGAAAAAATAAGAGAATGCGATTATACTTATGCAACAAAGAAAAAAACTTGTTTTCTTTTCCAAACATTAGAGGCGAAAGTAACGGTAATTTTTTTTCTCTCAATTTTCTTATCTAATGAGGGTCTTTAAAAAAAAAATAGTTTAGTATTGCTGCAGTCCTCGGTTTTACACAAAACCATTTTTACATGGTGCGATTATACTTTTGCAAAGCACTGTATATAAAATTCTGTATTTCAATAGAATTGGCCCTAAAATGTATGTTTTATGTCATGAAATAGAACTAAACTTTTTTGACAGTCATTTTCAATCATATGAAGTGGGAAAACTGAAAGAAGAAATGTTGTTGAAAGAATTTCAGGAATTCACAAGTCCGCCTTTGAATATATTTTCTATTAATAATGGAAAAACGTATTTAAGAAATAAATGTATTTAAATAAGTTCATGTTTAGCTTAAGAAATCAAATAAAAATTAATAAATTAAATAATATTTCCAATTTGTAATGGAAAAATATATTTTTGAAATTAATGTATTTTAATATATTTTTGAAGAATAAAATAAAGAATGAATAATTTATAACATAAACAAAAATGCATTATATATTTCTGTATGTATGTTTGTTCACAGGATCACCAACTCATCAGAACCCTTCATGTTAATTTAACATGAGCGTCATTTTAATTCAAAGTTCATTCTCATCTTACTTTAAAATGAAAACTTATTGATTTTTCGAGGAAAATTCAAGTTATTTTAATACGACAAGGAATTATTTTGAAAGGAACTATCATGTTATTTTGACATGCGAGCCATTTTGATTCAATTCGAATTTTTATTTGTTTTAAGGTGAATATCAATTTGGTTTAACAGGGATCCTCGTGTTATTTCAATTATAAAATCAATTTGATTCAAAAGGATATATGTATTATTTTAAAAGGAACTATCATGTTGTTTTGACATGAGAGCCATGTTGATTCAATTCGAATTCTGATTTTGTTTTAAGGTGAATATCATTTTGGTTTAACAGGGATCATCGTGTTATTTCAATTTATAATCGATATGATTCAAGAGGATATGCGTATTATTTTAAAAGGGTAGTCATTTTGATTCAACAGGAATCAACGAGTTATATCAATACGATAATCTTTTCAAATTAAGCTGATATCACGTTATTTCAAAACGCAAAGAATTTCCGCTTGTTTTACAAGAAAATCATTTTAAATCAACACGAAACGCCATTAGAGCAAAATCATAGCAAAAAAATGTTGAATCATTATTATTATTTTTGATTTTACACGATTTTTTTTCTGTGAGAAGATTATAATATTATTCACAAGGCCTGTCTCTGATTCTTAAATTGCTTTTGTTTCAAAAAAAAACTTCAGCTTTTCAAGCTGTATCCACTTAATAAAGGACGTTCCAAAATAACGACACAGGCAAATTTTATGCAAAACACCTAGTCAAATAAAATCACACTTTCTACCTGCTTAGGGCGGAATATATATTCAGTAGACTCCTATCCTACGAAAATAGAAAATAAGTTCAGTTCCTTATTTCTCAAAAACAATGCAACAAAATTACCTTTTCTAGGAAACAAGAAAATTCCTAATTTAATTCACGAGAAGAAGGAAGGAGTTCGAAGAAAAAGAAAATCTTATAACTGTCAACTTTTTCTAAGCATTCATAATCAAATTCTTCTTTAACGTGGTTCACTGTAAGAAGTCATAGGTATAGTAGCTGCCAGTACCCTCTCATCACATCTCCCTTTTGGTTCAGACACGGGTAAACAAAAACTTTTGCTAAGAAAATTATTTTCTTTTAAAGTTTTTGATTCAGAAAATCGTCTTGAATTTTTGTTGGGACTACTAAGTCCCATCTCCCCACCGAAGTTTCAATGTAAAAA
>OX016542.1:22918074-23034332 GCA_943590905.1 Sphaerophoria taeniata | reverse complement strand
CACCTGAGTCGCGGTCTTCCTCTCCTTCTGCGTCCCTCGGGAATAGTGTCGAAGACTTTCCGGGCCGGAGCATTGGTGTCCATGCGCTCTAAATGACCGAGCCATCTGAGTCTCTGGACCTTGACCCTTCTGGCTAAGTTCACGTCGTTGTACAACCCGTAAAGTTCGCTGTTGTATCTCCTTCTCCATTCCCCATCAATGCACACGGGGCCAAAGATGACCCGAAGAATTTTCCTCTCCATGTGGGTAGATTTTTTTTTATCTTAAAGATGCCCTGTGGGAAAGTTGAATTGCTAAGAAATTGAACAGTGGTTAAAGATTTGCTTGAGTTAAATAGAATTTTGAGTACAAGGATCGTAAAACATTCAAGGATGGCACTTGGAAGACTTGCATCTAGAGCAAAAAGATTAAAGAAGCAATTTTTGATTCAATTTTTAAGTCCTGGCATAATTGGAAGTAGGAAGTGATTTCTCAAATATTTACAAAGAGGTACCATCAAATGTTATGGCAACCCCAAAAAGTCCTGCGTGGCACATCCAGCAAAAGTTTTCAAAATAAAGTCCCCAAATAGTTATATAAAAATTATGTTTTACGTGGTGATCACAATCAGCCACCATTAAATGAATCACGATGAAGAAAAATTGTTTAAGTCACTGAGTGTGTAGGCACTTAATTTATTATTAAACCCAATTATAATTATAAACCATCAACGCTAACGCCACGACACTCTGTTATCGTAATCGCCATCATTTCCATATCCACTGGGTTGAGCGTCACCGACGCCAACGTACGCCGCCGCCGCTGCCGTATCGTGCAGCACCGCCGCCGCCGGGCGGCACATTACCATGCGCCAAGTTATTTATGAATTGCGTGTTCGGCTGGCATTCAAAGTCACATGTTTCGGTGGTAAATGCCACAAGTAATTTAATTTTTGAGGCTGTGCTTAAAGTTTTTGCTGTTGTATTGGGCCACAACAGCAATGTCAATGGAAGCAATTTGAACGTTCCAGACCAATTGGCTATATTGGCCTGTGTGAATGAAAATTAATAAAACAAAAATAATGTGAATTTTTGCTGCGAAAGAGAGCCAGTAAAAATATTTCAACTTCATATTGAATTCAGGTATCGGAAATATAAACTTCATTTCCGGATTATGGTTGCAATAGGGAATTTCTGTCAGAGGTTGAGCTCGACACGCAGAACTCGCAACATTTATTTTACCTACAAAACAATGAAACTTTTGTAATATGAAGACGGGAATGAATTCAGGAGTTTTTTTCATGAGATTGGACAAAAAGTTCATAAATATACGACAATGATTGCTTTAACAAGTACATGCCCCGAAAAATGCTAGGAATAGATAAAGCAAGTTTTGAAATTAAGAAAATATGTTTACCTTTCTTTTGCTGTATTAATCGAAAGGTTTTAAAGAAATGTTTTTTTTTTGTCAAAAATTTTGACAGTATTTTAAAAATTGTGTCGAAATCAATTTCAAGTAAGCTTATAGCGTTTTTCATTATAACCTGAAAGAATTGCCCTTAAAACACTTCTCAATAAAACATGTTTTTTGGTTTTGTAATAGAATTTGTTGAGCAAGGACTTAAACCCATTCTTTATTTCACTTTTTTTTTCTTATTATTTTCAATTTCCTTTCAAAATAAAAAAAAACTTTGCACTTTTGTCGGTCGGTAGAGCAATATAAACAAATGAAATTCTTTAATTTGAGGTTTGACAAGCTAGAATGTTTTCATGTGTACTTTAAAAAGAGCAATTCTCTCAAATTCGGGAGATCAATTCTTTCCTTATCTAGAAGTATTCTTTTTGACAATGAAACATAAAAAAAATTAAAAAGGGCAATTCTTTTGTACAATAAAAAACGCTATTAGACTAGCAAAAGACTATTTATCAAAACTATCCGCTCGCTGTCCTACAACATCTACCTCACAACCAAAACTGACGACAAATTGCAGACTGAAAGTGCGAAGTTCAAATGGTTTTTGTTTGATGACTCATGAAGGGAAGATTATATAATTTGTAAAATCGAATTCCCGGTTATTTCTTTCCAGTCGTTTGTTTCCTTTTGACAAATGTAAGCATAACGTCATAGAAAAGTTGTGTTTCCTTGCCTCTTTGTGGAAATCATTAAAATGTCAAACGTATACATGTATAAGAAATAACAAACAAAAGTAAAGACAAAAGAGCAAAATATTTTATCCTTTGCTTCCAATTATTAAGGAAATGCATAATAGGTAGTCAGAAGAGTTAAATCAAATTACACAAAGGCAAAGGCAGTGTGGAAATGAGAATGTTATATTCATGCATAATTTATGAATCATGAATTCATTCCTATAGAACTGGACTCTGAATTGATTGCGAATTTCCAAAATTCAATGAATTCACAAAATTTCTGCTGACAATTCGACTTTTGATGTTGGCATACATATGTGTTGACTTACTTTACATAGCTATTTGAATATTTTTCCAATTTTTGTTTTTTGACTTTTGCGAAGGGATATTTTTTCAATGATGAACCACGGACTCATGTCTTATGAAATGAATTTTCATACATTTATTCTTTCTTATGAATGTCTATAGTTTGACGATGCTGAAAGCAATTTACAGTACAGTACATTAGCAGAAATGTTTTTCAAGTTCTCTTTTTTTCAAAATCAATTTCTTTCTCTCTAATGAAGTCGTATGTAGAAACATATCTGTAAACTTTTTTGACAAGAAGATCCTCGGTATTTATATTTATTTTTTTTAAATGCATTTGATTTGATTTCTGTTTACTGAAGGTTTTGTCATTTGTCAACAAATGACATTTTAACTTCCACTTTTTTCAATTTGATATCTTAGATTGGTTTTCGTGGTTTACTATATACCAAGCATTGAAAACTAATTCTTATTCCTTTCGTTATTCTGGCATTGAATTGAATCATAAGATCACTTTGAACGTGAAGGGATTACTCCCTGTGGCAGAATAAGTCAATAATGAACCTCTGATATTGTAAGATCTGGATATCATATGGAAGCCTTCGCGCTCCAAATAACACTGAATACTGAAATTATTTCACTGTGTTCAATCCTATCCCCAAATCAAATGTTGTTCACAAAAATCAAACTTCTCCGAAGTAATAATTGAAAATTCCAACAGGAGGCCCCAAAATTTTGGTAGAACAGGAATTTGAATTTCAGCTTGCAAACAATTTCTCAACAATCTACCTTCAACCATATGTCAATGGAAACATGTCTATTGAATTAAAACCAAAATCTGAATACATTGAATATTGAACAATTCAACCGGAAACAAGGACAAGAACAAGAACAAAAATGACTGCCAAAAGGGAATATTGCATTCCCAAAATCGTTCATCTTCATAACTGCACACGAAACACGAGAGTTAATAAGCAATTATCGAAACCTAAACAAAAATTCAAAAAACTAATTTACCGACTCCACCCCTGTTAAGTTTGTTGACAAATCAATGCACTGGCTTAAAACCAAACACTAATAGTGCCTTCGCCTTTGACTGCCAGTACCGTTCCAACATTTCTATGTAGCCGAGATTTCAAAGTAACCATTTATCCATTGTCGATGATTTTATATCAAATGGGTTGAATTCGCAGGTAGGCGTCCAACGTATAACAGGTTAGTAACGATGAAGCATTCGAAATCGTTTTAGAAGCATTAAAGCGCGTTTATTTGAAAACATCGGTATGTTTATTGGTTCGTTGGTCGTGGGTGCCATACACATCCCAGAGGCTTATTTGCATTTCCAAACGAGTTGATGAAGCAAATGGACGAAGGATCGTCCATGGACAAGAAAGGAAATGCTTTATGATGGTGACCGGACCGTGAGTTCAATCGATGAGAAACCAAAGAGTAAAATTCTAATATGGCATTAATCAATTCCGTTTACCTAGAATTGATTAATGTCATTTTAGAATTTTTCTCTTTGTTCGTCCTTCTGTCTGTATACCGGTATACGTGATGGTATGAAGACTCATACTCCTCTGTCAATTTGACAATTAATTCGTATTGCTTCATCGTCAGTCGTTCTTAATCGTCAGTTGTTGTGTAGTCGTTTGGATTGAGGCGTATTAGGATGGCGTTGGAGGCATTTAATGTTGTTTGAAATTTGATTTGTAGCTGCCATTGATGTGGTAAATGACACACTAATACTTGGGTGCTGTGGTTATTAAAGTCACGTACTTTTGAGGTGATCCAAACGGAAGGCCAAATAGCTGGAAAAAGGAGAAGCTAAAACCAAAGTAAGCTTAACAAAGCAAATTAACAACGGTGGTGGCTTTTTCCGCATTAAATGTAGTATTTTGTTAAAAGTGGCAGTGGCGGAGTTAGGACGAAAACGTTATTTTTAAGATTTTTGTTTGTTATTTAAATTCGAGCCTTTTACACCTAAAAATATATAGAACCAGAAACCACTTGAAAAATTTGATTAGCTTGTTCAATATAAAGTTTAAACAAGCCACCTTTTTTCATTGTAAAATCGCTGAATCAAACCGATTTGTATGTTTTAATAGCACTTCAATGGAAAATTCCAATTTCTGACTTTCGAGTGATAACAAATAACGGCCTTCTTCTTGAGAACCAAAAAAGGTCACACTCAACAAAGAACAAGTAGAGTTTAGGTTCGGAATTATATTAATAAATTCTCTCGAATGTCCCCAAAGAAGGGAAATAAAAATTTCAATGCCAATAAATCTTATAGAAAAGGCACCTACGCTCAATAAATATTGCCATCACCCTGTATCTCTATGACTTGTGAGCTTTTTGGCAAGTCATAGCGAATAAATCTCTTCCTATGGTAGCCATTTAAGAAAAAAGCAAAGAGCACCAGCTCAATTAATAAAGGAACTCAGTAAGAGTTCCAAGACTTTGGTTCCTGTTAATGCTCAAGTGAAACAATAAGTCTTATAATATAATATATGAGGCAAGATGTACTGGAATAGTCCAAGCTCATTGTAATGGAAAATTTGAGCTTAGGTTGTTTGGTTGAAGAATATTCAAATTTCTCGAAAATCGAAGATTACAGCGACAGAAAATAGAAATACGGAAAAAAAAATCGTTATTTTGACCTACAAGGGTCGCTGAAAACTCTCTTTTACCTATATGATGTATGATCATTCGAAAAAATTTTGGACAAGAGACAAACTTATTTGTTTGTCTCCATTCTGAATAATTTATAGTGGCTTGTCGAAAGAAAGGTTCCCTTATGTATGTTTTAAACAAAATAATCTAGTGTTTCTCTTTATGAGATAATCTTATGTTCCTGTCTATGTGCCTGATGAGCTTGTTTGGCAATTCATATTTTTTATGGTAGACGGAAATGAGTGGGTGAGAAATTCGTAGCCCTTTCTTTTCAGAAAACTTTAGCCAAAAGGATTTTTTGTTACCTTAAACAAAGCATGTGAATGAAACATTAAGAGTATGTGACATATGTCACTCATTCATTAATTGTAATTGCTTGATTGAGGAATTAATTTGCTTGGAGGTGAGTAAGTGTTTGTGATGGAAATAGATACCTATTAGATTTTCGAACCTATAAATAGTAGGGAAAAGTATAACTTTTTTTGAAAATTAACTCAAAATATATCACAATCTCAACTCGGAATTAAACTGACTGAATTTGCAAGGGTAATCTTTTTTTTTTATTTTTAGATGAAATGCATACCTACATACATTATTGATTATTCGTATAAAAAAGATACGTATACGCCACAGTGACATGTATACAAATAATTAAAAATAAATGAAACCTTTTTAGGTGTCATATAGGGGTTTTCGATCCGAAATACATAGAATTAATTGTTATAAGATCTTCATATATCCCAAAATCTTAAGACGAGGTTTACCTTTAAGCGTTTAAACATTAATTTATTTAAACATATCTGAATAAGTCAAATTGAACGAAGAATTATTTTACTTTCGTTCTCCTTGATTCTCATCACTCCGAGTGTGTTCTGTTGAAAAAGACAGTTATCGAATTCAATTTTGAGTCGCATCGTTGCTGTAGAGGGTAATTCTGTACAGGTAGAGAACGGTGCAGGGAAATAACTCCACGGGAACTTACTCCACTGAGGGATTTAGTTCCCACCAAGTGAGAACTTATTCCACTTTTGTGAAGTGTAGTTAGTTCCCACGTACAGTGGGAATTAAATACCTCAAAAAATTAGTGGATCTAGTTCCCTTCGAATTTGAAATAATTTGACATTTTATATGAGAAAAAAAAATAAAAAAAGAATTCAGATTCAGGTATACTGATACTGAGCAATTTTGTTTGTGAAATTATAATAAATGTCTTTTAGAAACGAAGTCATTCCGAAATTCAGTTTTTAAGACTAAAAATAATTTTAAAAATCGCATGTACAAAAATATTGAGAAACCTATTTTTAAGAACGTGACCCTGACCCACTATGATCAGTCCAGAAATCAAATTCGAGGTTTCTGACCTTTGCGAATAATTTTAAATATTTTATAAAAGAATAAATTGCGTGGACAGTTTGTATATTATTATCCAGCTTTTTTCAGTGCATAAAGGTTGAAATACCGCATGCTCTAGGTCTATGTGACGTAAAGAAAACTGTTTCCAATGCAAACGTTCTTCTGAAGTTTGGTGTTCGGTGAGATTTTTTTTTTATTTGAGGTTCAGTAAGTATACAGTAATCCCCGCTTAGTTGCACCTCGCTTAATTGAACATCCCGCTTAATTGATCGAAAAAATTGGCTTCGAAAATTTCTCGTATTAGTAGCAAGGCTTTTTAAACGGTTAATTGAACCTTGCTTAGTTGAATTACTCGCTTAATTGATCTTAAAAATATGCAGCAGAAAAACTGAATACATAGACATTTTTCGGATAATTGGACGGAAAAAAAATTATAATGAAACAAACCTAAAAACAAATTCTCTTATGTCGTTTTCCATTGGTTGTTCAGAAGCCTTCGGATTTGAAAACAAGAAGAATGATACATATATCATAACCCGATCCATTGCAGGTAGAAGAAGAAACGTCAAAAACCGACCAATGAAAATCGACATTAGTGGAAGCGCTAAAATTGTCAGTATACTGTTCGCTGTATAACAAATGACAGCTAGCTATTGTTTGTTTTTGTTTTTTTTTTGCATTGAATAAGGAGTACAGAAAGTGGTGTTGGGTACATATACAGTGTACGTGAGTGAAGCAACAAACATTTCTGATGATGTCAATTTTTTTTCCTGTGCTGTCAAACTTTTTCCTGTGCTGTCATTTTTTATAAATTTACTAGCTGACCCTGCAGACTTCGTACTGCCTCAATCGATAATCGATAACCCTCTTCCTCTATCGTTTGCATTGTTTTTTTGTTAATTCGTATGTATGGATCCGTCTTTAAACAAATAAGCGATATCAAAAAAACAAAACAAAATGGTAAGTATACGTTGCCTGCGGTGCACGGATTTGTAAAACGCGAATCATTTCGGTTTCACTTCGCTCCTCATGTTGCTGTTGTGTAAACATTTCGAGTTCTTCGACCCTAATTGTTGCGTATAAAACATATTGACCATGATATTGAATGAAAAAAGGATTTTTTATGATTGCTCTGAGAGTTACGGTTATGGAGCAATACAGCAAAGTAATTTTTTTACATTAAAAATATCAGTGTTCCAAAAAAAAAATTACCAAAATCACGAATTCTCTATTTTCCCATTGTCTAAAATCCATTCAAAATTTGACTTGGGATTTTCTTGCTCTTCTGGAGTTTTCCATTTTACCACTCATTTTACCACAACTAATGCTTTTCATATGAAAGAGTGTTTTTGAGATTTTTGTTTAGCCAATTTTTTTTTTGCATTTCAAATTTTCCATTTTTCCAATTTTTTGTTTACTTTTTCTTGCTTTCCAGTTCCCCATCACAAATTTTCCAGTTTCCCTTTGTAAACCAATGAGTTTTCCGAGTTCCTTTCGAAAACCCATTTTGAAATTTTCCAGTTTTCCATTTGAAAACCAATGCATCTTCAATTACATGCAATTTTCCCTTTGAAAACCAATTACGGATGAAAAATTATAAAAATTTACTGAGGAATTAAAAAAAAAAAAAATACAAATCGTGCGTGTGCACCTTGAGCTTTATAACACCATGTACCTAATTCAAAAAAAGAATTGAAATTGAAAAAAAAATTAAAGCACAATCGATATAATCTTGATTCGATCAAATTTCACTTGGCGCCCCAGAGATTAACCGTTCAACTGCAGGCCAGCCCTGTTGTAATGCATTTGTGTTTGTGAAACTCACACTACTTTGAAAAATGCTTCACTTCTTTTTCATAAGACCCCTTCCTGTACTTCTTATTCAATGGTTTTTTATCATACGAGATATTTTAACATATTTGCGTGTGTATTCTATTCGATTTTTTTCCAGGTTTTCGTAAGTTGATACTGAAATGTTTATAGAGTGAATTTCTGGGATGAATATTTTATTTTTTAGTCGACCTACTCGTGCAATTAAACGGGTTTCGCTTAATTGAACAGATATGTCAATTAAGCGGGGTTTCGTTAATTGAACCACCCGGATAATTGACCGAAAAATCTGACAAAATGGTCAGTGCAATTAAGCGGGGAATACTGTACTACTTTTTCAATGCTAAACCTTAACTCTACAATCCGTCTCAAATGGTTTAAAAAATTGTGTTATTAAGGATTTGGAGCTTGAATAAAAAATTATAAGCGAGCGAAGCGAGCGGAAAAAATTTTGCCCAAAAGGGAATCAATTTGGGGTGTGAAAATAAAAAAATTCGCGCGAATTCGACAAATAGTAAATAAAAATGATCTTATGTATTTTTAAGACATTTTGTGGTTGAAGCTATGTGTATAGCTATACATGAATTTAAGTTTTTTTGCTTTATTTTTACGATGAAAATTTTTTGTTTCCACATAATATTGACAAGTACAAATAAATTTTTTGTGATTCCCATAAAACACATTTTCTTTTCATTTCGGACTTTTGTCCAATAGAAGATAAAATAATATTTATGATTACTGACCCGTCATAGTTTGTTAGTAGTCTAAAAATCAAATTTGGCACTTATGACCCATTATAGTGATTCATTTGTCCCGAAACTCATTTTCGAGACTTCTGACTTTCGGACCAGTTTCCCTGCGCAAGTTATAACTTCATGTATAAATGTGTGAACTTAGTTCCCATAAGAAAGTGAACTAAGTTCTCACCGTACATGGGAACTAGATCCACTTTACAAAAGTGGAGTAAGTTCTCACTTCGTTGGAACTAAATCCCTCAGTGGAGTTAGTTCCCGTGGAGTTATTTCCCCGCACCGTAGAGAACTAGAAGAGTATAGACTAGACACATATTATATCTAATTCAATGTCAATCATTTTATAAAGCCTTTCATCAAGTTCTTTAACAACTTTTGTTAAGTAGATTTTAACTTTTTTCATGGTACTACGACATTGTAAAAATATAAACTTAACGGACTTACCGCGATTATTAATTAAACTCAAATTTGTATTTGATACGATATCCCAACGTTTCGATCAGATTACACTGATCGTGGTCACGGGTTGACTGATGGCTTGTGGGTGGATGTTGTTTGTCATCGTTTTGTTGTTGTTTGTAGATTGTACCGTTTCGGTTGTGCTTGCATTTCAGATGGTACATTTTGCTGCAACTGCATTGGATGTTGTTGTTGTGAGCTTATGTACTCTTGTGAGCATGCAAAACTAATGGCATCAGTTAGCTGGTTGTTTTGATTTATGTGTTTGTTGTCATCATTAACTTTGATTTTATTAAGCTTTAATATATCAATCAGAGGATCCCATGACGGAGAAAGATTAAAACTTTGATCTCTGTTGAAGTTTGAGTGCATTTTCATTTCGATTGCTTCTCTCACCAACCTGGGGGCATAAAATCTTTCGGTGGAAATTGATTAAGCCTGATCGAAACGTATGAAATGATCTTCATTATACGCTAAATGCTCACATATTGCCGATTTTGTTACTACGTTCTTTTGTATGGCTTTAATATGTAATATATAAGCATGGCATGAAATCAATATTTAAGCCAACAGGAAAAATCCGCCAATTATTAAGATCTCCAAAAGTTAAAATTCCCTTTCAAAACCCAGGAGTTTACTCGGTACCATGCAGTTGTGGCTCATCTTATATAGGTGAGACTAAACGAGCAATATCAACAAGACTAAAGGAACATATTGAAGCCATACAAAAGAACGAAGTAACAAAATCTGTGAGCATTTAGCGTATAATGAAGAAGAAGATCATTTCATACGTTTCGACAAACGAAAGTTTGTGTTTTAATTGAGATTTTTTTTTTAAATGATGGAAAAATAAACAAAACACGAAATTTTTGTTGTTGTTTAATTGGACATTTTACAATATAAAATAGTTTTTATTTAAAAACGACTTTTAGTCCAATGCGTTTTGCCCAGGTACGACAGTTGGGCTCATCAGTTAGATGCTGTCGTACCTTTCTAAGACGCAACGCTTAGTCGATGAACAAAAATAAAATTTACATCACATATGCGTCTTAGAAAGGTACGACAGCATCAACTGATGAGCCAAACTGTCGGACCTGGGCCTGGGTGAAACGCATTGGACTAAAAGTCATTTTTAAATAAAAACAATTGAGACATTTTTTAATTTTTTTTTTTTAAACACAAAAAAATGTGTTTGTAAGCCTTTCTTGTAACCTTGAACAGTTTTAGAGAAGACTTAACAATTTTAATCAAAGCCTTTTCACTAGAACTTATCATTGTACAAATAACAATTCTGCATTATTAACTTTTCGGCAGTTGAAGTATTTGAATCCCTACTTCAGTCACCATTATGGGAAAATCCTGTCTGAGCTGGCCTCTGCTATGAAAGGCGAAAATAGCTACAACGACTCATGTTTTGTTACTTTTAAAGAATATCTTAAAACAAAAACGACGTCTAGACCAGACGAAAACAAAAAAGTTGATTGTTCGTAGGAAAAAAAAGCACCAATATCAAGATCAAAATCAAATCTCAAGTTCTTTTTCATCCAAATTTAAATACGAACTGCATTTATATTTCTTTTTTAACTAAAAAAAGCCTCTTACCTCCCTTTTTTGTTCAGTAACATCCCTGGGGTTAAGATTTCCAAATTCCCAACAATTCAATGTTTGTATTGAATTTCGCCGCACTTCACTCCAAGTTGAGGTAAATTCTGAAACTTTTTCGAATTACAAAAACAAAAAGCATTCTTCTATTTCCCCTATTCTCTTAGCAGTCCCATTGAAGTCGGTGAAAAAAAAAATTTAACAAAACATAAAATGCCCTCTTGGAATACATTTCCACCAGTGTTGATATTGAGGGGATTTTAAATTATACATTCTTTCAATGTTAAAAAAATTATCACTGTCTGTACGCCTCTTTAGTAGAAACACTAAAATCGACGTCAGAACCTTATCTCTTGCCATTTTGTTGGTTATGTAGAGTGGCGAGTCTGAATTTGCAACCCGGTTAGAAAAGATGATGGTTTTCTTCGTGTAACAGCGGTTTACGGGGGTTACAGTACTTGTTCGACTTCATGAAAGTGCAGGATGTACTATCGGCAGATCTTCAGTAAGTGTGGCCTGCTGATGTGATTTAAAAAAAACACACATTTTTGTTGGTGTTTCGTATTGTTGAGTGGAAAGTTGTTGGATTTTTTGTCTGGCATATAAAAGGATAAACACCTCGTTTCAAAAAGAAAAAAAATTCTCAAAGATCACAGTTGTAGATTTTATATTAAAGCAAAGAAAAATTTCAGTTCATGTTCAAATTTTCTCTTCCTCGCCGAAAACACAGTGAATGCCAAGGGCTTAGTTCTGAGAGAATTTTCATTCGCGCTATAAAAACTAATATGAGAACTTTGAAGAAGCAAAAGCAACCATCTGAATATCCTAAAAAGTACTCATCATACATTCAATTAGGAAACCCAAGCTTTATAACCTCTGACTATCAACTAGACAACAAAACATAGAAAGCTGCAAGGACGATTGGATGTGCTGAGCTGGGCGATGATGAGAGCCATCAGCTCACTCTGGTATCATCAAAATCATCATCATCATCATCTAGCAGCTATAGCACACAAAACAATAACCTTTCTGCAACAAAGAGATGGTAGTTTAAGGTTATATGGGGTCAATGTGTGCACTTTTGAAAACTTTAACATACAAAAAATATGAATTGAAAAAGGACGAGAGGATGAGATTGAGGGTGATCCTCATGAAATGAAGATGGTAAAACAAATTGTCTTATCCTGTGGAAAGATTGATGGCAAAGCAATAACTCCGTCTGACCATTTTTGGCATATATCTTACCGCACAAAATTGTTATCGGCTCCTGGCATTAAAATGCATACTCCTATCGAGCAACGGAATATCTTTGGCTTTGCGTGGGATTTTGGGATAGAATATTTTGGGAAAAGATTAAATTTCATCCGTTTTGTAATAAATCTGTTTTTGATTGTTTTTGTTTTGCTGGTAAAATATTTTTGAACTTTCTATATTTACGTGAAGAGAGAACATTGGAGAATTTTAAAAATCGATAGAGGAAATAACGCTTTATCTATAATTGAAGTGACATAAATAATAATGGTTTTGTATCCTGTTGCTACACTGCTTTTGAAAAACAACGTGGCAATTTTCTAAGCTGGCAATGGCAGCGCAAGCGGAACTGGAGGCGGGAAAATAGAGTAACACAATAGTGAATGAGAAAATTAGCAAATCAGTGTTCTTATTTAAGTGTAATGTTAATGGAAGTGATTATTTTTGATAAATGTAATAGAGGCAATATGTAGATGAAGGTTTTAACTGTCTTTTGATTGGAGAAACTAATTTACACCTTTTGTGAACGCTGTACGCGAATACAGACAAAAAGACAAATAAATAGATTAGCCGTACTCACATATTTCCACTTTTCTATCACTGTAATGTCATGAATCATGGGGCCCTTGAATAAACCTTCAAGTGAAAACGTATGGAATGAACCATGTCGAAAAAAAAACTTAAAAATTACCTGTTATTTCTAACAATCCCTAAAGATCCTATTTTGTTATTTTTAAGCCTCCACTTTACCATCTGCTACAGAACAATTGTCATCCAGGGCTCAATAAGCCTTTAAAACTTCTAGAAATAGCTACCGACGATAGCAGTATTCTACAAACAAATCGACAACAAACACAAAGACGAACTTGGGGCTCAAAAACTTTAACATTTAAAATCAGAAAAAATGTATACAGATTCTGTCATCTCACAAACAATGATACTATTTTAATGTCGCAACGATAATATGTAAGAACGAAAGTAGAAATAAAGGCCTAATGGTAAAATGCTCCAACAGATGTTCCAATCAAGGACTCCACAGAAATTCTACGGTTAGCATTAAGCTTTAACTTTTTAACATTGCTAAGACGGAAGAAATCACGAAGTTGGCTTCTTTCCTTTTTTCCTCTGAAAGAAATTGGTGCCAGCAAAAAACAATAGATAATAAAAACAGAAATAAAATTTTTCTCTGTATTTACGTTCCTCTCACTATTTGCTGTGTTGTAGAAGTCGTCATAGTTGTCGTTTGCAAGTTTTCTGTAAAAAAATAAATCTACATTGAAATGTCTTCCAGCAATCTGCACAGCTTACATTAATCGAAAACAAAAACAAAAACGGAAACCATATACACATGAAAAGTACAAAGTTTTCCAACCCCACAACAAATCCCCAATCTATGGTAGTTGCCTTGAAGACGAGACAGAAACACGACACCATCTGTCAACGACTCAGACAAACTTTCAAGTAGTCAATTCACTATTGAAATTTGAAAGGTAAACTCCAATCTGTAAATTTCTTGTTTCGCTTGATATCTTCCAATTCGCATCCATTCCGGCAATTCCGGGCCAGACCAAAAGACTTCACTTGAATCAGCATAGTGAGAAAAAGAGAAAAAAAAAACAAAATATTTCTGCAAATGTTTGTTTATTGTTCCTTGATTTATCGTCTAACTTTCATTCGAGTAGACGTAAATTCTCAGTACAGATTTTTACCGACAAGTCAAAAAGTGGAATTTGAAGATAACGACACTCGAGAATCACAGCGTGTCGTATTATGAATATAATTCTCGAGGAGTAGGGAAACTCTCTTATCTGGAAAAAAGAAGAAGAAATTTTATAAGAATCTGTCTAGGTCTTGCGACAATTAAAAATTTTACAACAATTGAGTTCAGTTTATTTTTGTCTATAATCTGGTTGGGCTACTGTAACAAACTATAATAAGGTGAGAATAGGTTCATTGTGACGTATGCGTGTTTTTTAAGAATATCTGATTACAAGAAAATATTAACTACTCCAAGACAAAATTGTGGTGTTTCACTTCCGTGTTTCCCACAATCAGCTAAAAAGGATTTTTTTTTTTCAAATCGCCAGGTTCATGACACTTAAGGGCTAACTATAATGAACGGAAGCAAGCAGAAGATAGTGTCAGAACCGAACGAAACGCTCACTTCCGAACTGCCATGTGAACATTTTACCCATAATGAACGGATGTGTACGAAAGTATCTTTCAAAATAAAAAATATGTTTTTTATTTACAATAATTTGTGAATCTCGGTTGCCATGCAACAAACGAGCAGTTTCAAGAAATTAATTTCCTGAAATCAACAACAAATTCTTCTTCAGAAAAATCAATAAAACCAGTCAGCTTTAAAATTTTCGTCCGTAAAAAGCAAAGGGGAGCGCAGTTTACGTCCAGAAACAAAACTGAACGAAAATTGACGAAACGGAGCAATCCGCTATTTAGGGCGGGCACAATATAAGAATTCCTTGTATTCGCTCAGTTACGGACGGCTCCGTCCACTCAGTTACGTCTTACGTTCAATATAGTTAGCCCTTTCAGCTATTTTTTTTTCCTGAAAGTATGTAAGCATCGATGCTTTACATTCATATTTATTTTTCGACACTGTTTCCTTAACGACTTAAGTCAAAATTTCAAATAAAAATTAGACATTTTTTCTAATTGCATTCGACCGAATGAGAGTGCATCATCATTTAATCTCACCCGTTCTTATGGCTAATACGATAAAAAGGGACCATTCGAGCCTCTTCGCACATAAAACATAGAGATTCAAAAACTCTGAGTAGAAAAGAAAATGTTTTTTTTTATGTTAAATTGTCAACATCAACTTCATGGTCGTCCGCATCTGAATAGTACAAATTTTTACGACACTTTTTTAGTAGACATTAAGTTTTATTGCGAACATGACGTCCTGCAGAAAATGTCATATCGTCGTCGGTCGTCGTTCAAAAAGAACCTAAAGGACACGCCAGCTTTTTATATTTCAAACGTGTTTAATATCAGCTAGAGTTCATACGTTTTTGTCATTGCGTTTGACATTTCAAGGCAAACAGAAAGAGACTACGAAAAACTGCTAAGCACTTCAAACTGCAACGAGATAGAAAGATATTTACAGTGTGAACATTTTATGATGTATAGTGTTAAATTGCACTTGTAGAGGAAATACATTAATTTAAGGTGTCAAATAGTTAAGCAAGAACAATAATGAAAGCTTTGGAGAGTCGTTTAAGCTATTCAGAGAAATTTGTGTTGAACAATGAATGTTTCTATCCGTTTGATGGGGAGAAAATTAAATAGTAAGATGTTTTTGTTTTAAATTAATTCGTGACCCAACTTTTAGATAAGGAAACATTCGATTACTTCTTTCAGTGGCATTATTTGTGACCCTCGTTTTTGCCTCGAGGGTGGCGTGATTAGATCTTTACTTGGTCTGCAAAAAAAACAAGTTTTGGAGAGCGGCGATTTAATTTTCATTGAAGTGTGTCACTTAAGCTTTAAGCACTAAAAATTATTAGTATCTTGGGTAATGTCTTATATATGAAAAAAAGAAATTAATGCCCGCCAAATGCCACACTTTTGTTTGCTAAAAATTTGATCACCTCTTATAAGCCAAATGAATTTCTTAATGCGAATTCCTGGCAAAACATATTCCTTCTTTTTTTTTTAATTTCACCAAGCATAATGAGCATGCCTTTCGATTAGGTACCATTTAAGGCTCAAGACTTTTTCGTCCTCAAATTCTTAGCATTCCAACTCTTAGTCTTACGGCTTTATCTGGGAATATTTAACTCGAGACAACATCATCATTCTCGTTTAGACGTCTACGTATAAATTTACAAAAACGAAACAAATAAAAAGCCAAAAAACGAACGTAATATCGAATTGAATTATTAACATCCCTTCAAACGGAAGGTTTCCGTCATTCATACATTTATACATATACGTATTATTTAAGTGTGTAATGTTGTGAAACTTAATTGAGAGATCCTAGAAAATGTACAAAAGTCAACCTCCTCGGGATATGCACGTTTTTTTCGAAATGTTCTCTTCAAACAAAAATACTGTAGAACAAAGCTACCAATAAATTTCACAACAAATGTTTGCTTTGATTTATCTCAGACACCATTACATTAGCTTGCCAAATAATTCATGCAAATTTCTTCAGGGTGGAAAAACAAAAGTCTCATTCCATGAGTTGCTTTGTCGCCGATATTATTTTTAGAAGTGACAAGACAATAGAAGGAGAAGAGCCACCCACTGACTCGCCTTGATTTCTAGCATTGGCATAAAATGTTCTTCACACTAAGTAAGAATCCTCTCCACCATAAATACATATACATAGGTATTTATGCGTTCGTGTGGAGTGAAAATGTCAATGATTTAAGGTCGTCATTGAATACTCAATGTTATCGAAAACGGAAAGGTGAGGAGTGAGGTATTGAAAACGACGACATATGGATTGATTTTTTAGAGATTTTGCGTTGTTTAATGTTTGATCAAACATGTTTAATGTTTGATCAAACATGTTTAATGTTTGATCAAACATGTTTGATGTATGATCAAACTTGTTTGAAGTTTGATCGAAAATATTTAAGTATGAACGCGACAAATTTTTTTTTGTAGAAGTCGTCATAGTTGTCGTTTGCAAGTTTTCTGTAAAAAAATAAATCTACATTGAAATGTCTTCCAGCAATCTGCACAGCTTACATTAATCGAAAACAAAAACAAAAACGGAAACCATATACACATGAAAAGTACAAAGTTTTCCAACCCCACAACAAATCCCCAATCTATGGTAGTTGCCTTGAAGACGAGACAGAAACACGACACCATCTGTCAACGACTCAGACAAACTTTCAAGTAGTCAATTCACTATTGAAATTTGAAAGGTAAACTCCAATCTGTAAATTTCTTGTTTCGCTTGATATCTTCCAATTCGCATCCATTCCGGCAATTCCGGGCCAGACCAAAAGACTTCACTTGAATCAGCATAGTGAGAAAAAGAGAAAAAAAAAACAAAATATTTCTGCAAATGTTTGTTTATTGTTCCTTGATTTATCGTCTAACTTTCATTCGAGTAGACGTAAATTCTCAGTACAGATTTTTACCGACAAGTCAAAAAGTGGAATTTGAAGATAACGACACTCGAGAATCACAGCGTGTCGTATTATGAATATAATTCTCGAGGAGTAGGGAAACTCTCTTATCTGGAAAAAAGAAGAAGAAATTTTATAAGAATCTGTCTAGGTCTTGCGACAATTAAAAATTTTACAACAATTGAGTTCAGTTTATTTTTGTCTATAATCTGGTTGGGCTACTGTAACAAACTATAATAAGGTGAGAATAGGTTCATTGTGACGTATGCGTGTTTTTTAAGAATATCTGATTACAAGAAAATATTAACTACTCCAAGACAAAATTGTGGTGTTTCACTTCCGTGTTTCCCACAATCAGCTAAAAAGGATTTTTTTTTTTCAAATCGCCAGGTTCATGACACTTAAGGGCTAACTATAATGAACGGAAGCAAGCAGAAGATAGTGTCAGAACCGAACGAAACGCTCACTTCCGAACTGCCATGTGAACATTTTACCCATAATGAACGGATGTGTACGAAAGTATCTTTCAAAATAAAAAATATGTTTTTTATTTACAATAATTTGTGAATCTCGGTTGCCATGCAACAAACGAGCAGTTTCAAGAAATTAATTTCCTGAAATCAACAACAAATTCTTCTTCAGAAAAATCAATAAAACCAGTCAGCTTTAAAATTTTCGTCCGTAAAAAGCAAAGGGGAGCGCAGTTTACGTCCAGAAACAAAACTGAACGAAAATTGACGAAACGGAGCAATCCGCTATTTAGGGCGGGCACAATATAAGAATTCCTTGTATTCGCTCAGTTACGGACGGCTCCGTCCACTCAGTTACGTCTTACGTTCAATATAGTTAGCCCTTTCAGCTATTTTTTTTTCCTGAAAGTATGTAAGCATCGATGCTTTACATTCATATTTATTTTTCGACACTGTTTCCTTAACGACTTAAGTCAAAATTTCAAATAAAAATTAGACATTTTTTCTAATTGCATTCGACCGAATGAGAGTGCATCATCATTTAATCTCACCCGTTCTTATGGCTAATACGATAAAAAGGGACCATTCGAGCCTCTTCGCACATAAAACATAGAGATTCAAAAACTCTGAGTAGAAAAGAAAATGTTTTTTTTTATGTTAAATTGTCAACATCAACTTCATGGTCGTCCGCATCTGAATAGTACAAATTTTTACGACACTTTTTTAGTAGACATTAAGTTTTATTGCGAACATGACGTCCTGCAGAAAATGTCATATCGTCGTCGGTCGTCGTTCAAAAAGAACCTAAAGGACACGCCAGCTTTTTATATTTCAAACGTGTTTAATATCAGCTAGAGTTCATACGTTTTTGTCATTGCGTTTGACATTTCAAGGCAAACAGAAAGAGACTACGAAAAACTGCTAAGCACTTCAAACTGCAACGAGATAGAAAGATATTTACAGTGTGAACATTTTATGATGTATAGTGTTAAATTGCACTTGTAGAGGAAATACATTAATTTAAGGTGTCAAATAGTTAAGCAAGAACAATAATGAAAGCTTTGGAGAGTCGTTTAAGCTATTCAGAGAAATTTGTGTTGAACAATGAATGTTTCTATCCGTTTGATGGGGAGAAAATTAAATAGTAAGATGTTTTTGTTTTAAATTAATTCGTGACCCAACTTTTAGATAAGGAAACATTCGATTACTTCTTTCAGTGGCATTATTTGCGACCCTCGTTTTTGCCTCGAGGGTGGCGTGATTAGATCTTTACTTGGTCTGCAAAAAAAACAAGTTTTGGAGAGCGGCGATTTAATTTTCATTGAAGTGTGTCACTTAAGCTTTAAGCACTAAAAATTATTAGTATCTTGGGTAATGTCTTATATATGAAAAAAAGAAATTAATGCCCGCCAAATGCCACACTTTTGTTTGCTAAAAATTTGATCACCTCTTATAAGCCAAATGAATTTCTTAATGCGAATTCCTGGCAAAACATATTCCTTCTTTTTTTTTTAATTTCACCAAGCATAATGAGCATGCCTTTCGATTAGGTACCATTTAAGGCTCAAGACTTTTTCGTCCTCAAATTCTTAGCATTCCAACTCTTAGTCTTACGGCTTTATCTGGGAATATTTAACTCGAGACAACATCATCATTCTCGTTTAGACGTCTACGTATAAATTTACAAAAACGAAACAAATAAAAAGCCAAAAAACGAACGTAATATCGAATTGAATTATTAACATCCCTTCAAACGGAAGGTTTCCGTCATTCATACATTTATACATATACGTATTATTTAAGTGTGTAATGTTGTGAAACTTAATTGAGAGATCCTAGAAAATGTACAAAAGTCAACCTCCTCGGGATATGCACGTTTTTTTCGAAATGTTCTCTTCAAACAAAAATACTGTAGAACAAAGCTACCAATAAATTTCACAACAAATGTTTGCTTTGATTTATCTCAGACACCATTACATTAGCTTGCCAAATAATTCATGCAAATTTCTTCAGGGTGGAAAAACAAAAGTCTCATTCCATGAGTTGCTTTGTCGCCGATATTATTTTTAGAAGTGACAAGACAATAGAAGGAGAAGAGCCACCCACTGACTCGCCTTGATTTCTAGCATTGGCATAAAATGTTCTTCACACTAAGTAAGAATCCTCTCCACCATAAATACATATACATAGGTATTTATGCGTTCGTGTGGAGTGAAAATGTCAATGATTTAAGGTCGTCATTGAATACTCAATGTTATCGAAAACGGAAAGGTGAGGAGTGAGGTATTGAAAACGACGACATATGGATTGATTTTTTAGAGATTTTGCGTTGTTTAATGTTTGATCAAACATGTTTAATGTTTGATCAAACATGTTTAATGTTTGATCAAACATGTTTGATGTATGATCAAACTTGTTTGAAGTTTGATCGAAAATATTTAAGTATGAACGCGACAAATTTTTTAAAACATGTGAACAACGTGGCTCAAGTTCGATTACTTGTTTTTGGTTCCACTGAATTTGCTTTGAAATTTTTTTCCAATTTTTGTTTGCAGAAGTAACAACCCGTAAGACAAATTGTTATTTTACACTTCTCTTGTATGATTTGAATTTCTTTTACACAAACACAACTCACTTTTCCTCGTAGTAACAATAATATCAAAAAAACTAAACGAACTATGAAACTTTATCCATCATCCTAGGAATGTTCAAGTTCATCTTGACTAAATTTATGTGAAAACTTTCAAAAACATTTTTATGTATTTCTAAAGAGAAAAGAAAAACATAAAGAACATTGGAGAAAAAAGTGGTGTAGAGGTGTTTCCCACTTACGATTGCTACGAGGAACATCGCACCTGAGTTCACAAATATGGTAGAGGACGTTTGGCGACGAAGCGAGGGTTAAAGTTTTATCTAAAAAGTTTTCACATTAATTTTCACACTAGCAAGTTGGTATTCCTATAGTGAACGTTTATTCTTTTGCTTTAAGTAAAATAGATTTCGACAATCCCTAAGGTTAAATCGAAAAAGTTGTTTATTGCACAGAACAGGGTTATAAAAAAGTGCTTTATTTTCTGGATGATGTCTTGACAGGTGTTGTTGATCTTCATTTGAAGGGTTAACCAAATGAGAGTCCCATTTCATTCGCGTTCATGCAAAGGAAACACTTTTGTTTTAAATACTTTTTTAATTGGAGCTTTCAAACTGTTTATGAAAAGCTGAACCACAAATCATTCATCATCCTCTCGAACCCTTGGCAAATGAAAAATTAATGCTTTCCGCAAATGCTTGAATGGTAATTATTTAAAATTTCGTGGATAATGAACTCAACAGGAAGAAAATTCAGAATCAGCCAATGGAATGTTTTATCTAAATTTGTATCCGACTAACGCGACGTGTGGGATAATATCAGTTTGAGAAGAAATATGAAGAGTAATTCATTCTGGGAGAATATTTGGATGTCTTTTAATGTAGGAGAGGTTGATTTTTAACAAAAAAAAAAAAAAATTAAAGAACCAAGAGTAGTAAGGCAATGAGAAAGAATTCCTACATCAGGTGCAACCGTCACTTCTTCCATTAATTAGAAAGCTTACAAAGATGTTCGCTAGCTTCAAGGCTTCAATCACAATCAATTCCTAATTTCGTATGTACCTAAAAGCTCTTCGTGCTGTTCCTTGTAGTGTCTCTTCTTCGTACTGAAAGCGTTGTGGATAATGTTAGAAACTACAACCTGTGCTGTTCTGTGTATAAGGTAACTAGACACGTGCATAAAATATCCTGCCACTATAGCTCTTCTACTTGCATGTTAAATGAAGAGTCAATTAAGACCTCGGTTGAATTGGTTCATGTTTCATGTTGTGTATCACACGAGCAACAAAATAAAGGCGACAAAAAAGTGGGAGTAGAGAAATGATTTAGCAGTTTGGTACAATTCGACGGATAAAAATGTGGAATTATATACAAATTTTCATTTACTTATTTTTGATTTCAGCTCTTCCTCTCGCTGCTGTACCCTTGCCAAGTTTCAAGTATTGGATATTGATTTGATTCGATTAGGTGATTTTTTTTCGGAACTATAGAAAATATTTGACGCTTTGAATTTGCGAATAAGTTCACATTCCATTAACGAAATTAAATTAGCTGTTGGAGCTAGTGCTGCTTTTGTTTGATGATGTTAAAAAAAATCAATCATTATCCTAAAACTACCACTAGTAAGTTCTCTTCAAAAACAATGCTTTTCAGTTGGATTTATTGACAATCTATCTGCACTTCTGCAGTTTTTCACATGAAAAAGTACCTGGTAAGTATGCTTGTTGATGAGCATTCCGAGGATAGTGAAATGATGAAAAAGTGATGTCTGTAGTAATATAGGGGGAAGTGGGGTTTTCGGTTTACGGTTTACGGTTTTCGGTTTTACGGTTTTCACTTAAACGACAAAAAGTCGCAAAATATTAAGCTTAATAAGAAGGTACAATTTTTATACTGATCAGTATCATTTTTGTAAACTTATTCAAAACGATATTTCTCACAACTTCGTTTACAAAAAAAGTTTAAAGCTTTTTTATAAAAGTCGAAATCTGTATCAAATTGCCCCATACGTGGGGCACTTTGATACATACCATGGGGCACTTTGATTCATGGCAAATAAAAATGTACTTATGGCACCAGAAATAGTCACTTCATTAATATTGTATATTTCTATTTTTGGGTTGTATGTTCACACCATTTTCGTATATACCTACAAGAAAAAACAACATTAGAGGGGCACATTGATACGCATCAAACTACCCCATAGGGGCACATTGATACGGATCAAACTACCTTGTGGTTTTGTGCATCAATGTGCCCCAAGTGTCCTCACTGAATTAAAAAATTAAAATCATGGAAACTGTAGCTAAACAATGTATTTTAAGATACAAAACACATCAACAATAACATTATCTTACAATCTAAGTTGAAATGAAATGTGTGACACGAAATATTCAAGGCGAAAAATCACTCAAAAAAAATATAAACAAATTTACTAATGCACTTAAAAAAAAAGTTTGCTTTTGCTGATATAGAACGGATGACCGAAGAGGAAGGACAGTTAAGGGTGTATTTGGTTTTATAAAAATGGTGTGTTGTGCACCTGTTTGAGTGGCCTACTGTGATTAGTTTTTAAACAATATCGAATGAATCTATGTGCCCTGTGTATCAATGTACCCCACTTCCCCCTAATAATCTATTTATTTTTTGATTTTTGATTATTTGTATTCATTGAATTGAAACTTATCAAACAAAATTGAAATTTTCAAGAGGGTGCTTGAGTTTTTTTTGTTTAATCGTAGATGCAACGTAGATTTGAAGTGAAGTTGAAGTGGCCAAGTAAATGGCTAATTAATGTTTCGATTGCGCATTACCATCCGGAAACACAAATAAGCAAAACCAGAGAATTGATTACAAGCTTCCTCAGAAATCAATGCATATCGTAACCAATTTGAAAGCTTTTAAGATTTTGCCATGAGTGACGGAGCATAAAAAATTGCATTGAGATTCATTTAAAGAAAGTCAGTTTTGACCTCCAGTGTATGTTGATATGGTTCAACCATACGTCCGTTATGTTTGCAGAAGATCCTAACATCATTGTCCTCACAGTAATAGTAATATTTTTAAAACATGTTAATTCAAATTACTTAATTGCTTGTTTAAGGACATGTTAGATTAAAATTACAAACAAAAGAAGAAGAGTAATTTAACAAACAGTTTTAAGCGCTCTGCCAAAGTGTTTACTTACTCATCTACATCCAGTGCCTCCCAGTGAAGCTGCATCTGTGGCCTCATCTACTTTATGAGTCTTCCCTATCCTATTTTGTTGAAATTAAATAACTTGTTCCAACTACGTGCAAAACACTACCTCATTCAGGCTATTTTCGTATATATTTCGGAGCGTGAAATCCCATTAGAACGTTTTAATTTGGTGGTTGACATCGTATTGTGGACTGTGGTAGCTCAGGAACATTTTCAGTGGAGATGAATTTTTGTGTTCTTTCCTGACTTACTTCTCCCTCGTAAATGGACTCTCTGAGCGGTGTGCCGCATATCCTTATCTTCCACTTTAGACTGTAATGATTGTATGATTGTGTGTCTGGGAGGAGATGTGGACGAAATAAACGACCAGCAGCGCGATGAACACGTAATTAAGAGTTTTGAACTCCTAATTAATTATTATGAATGTTGTCCAATTACATTTTTTGTGTTTTATTAACTGATGTAAGAAGAATGGTGCTAGGGCTTAAATGTTACTGTGGGGAGGTTAAAAGAAATATTATAGTAAACATTAGTGAAGGCCACACCGACCGACCACAACGAGAAGATAAATGACTCGAAATTAAATCGTAGTAAGTACATAAATTTTGGGTTGGTTATGGTTTTACCTCCTAGCAAGGTTTTTTGTTTGAACATTTTTGATTTGGATAAATGAAAGGAACAAAATTTGGCATCTTTCCGCTTAATTGAATCAGAAAAAAAACATAAAATGTAAAATGTAAAAAAGAGCCAAGTTCTCTTATGTGCGAACAACACTGTGTAAAAAGTTAGCCACCAAAAGTAATGAGATCTAAAAGAACGCCAAGTTCTTACATGTAAAAGTGTTACATTGAATATTTTAAATCATAGAAGATAATACAACAATATTAAAAGAAAATAGAAAATAGTTCGGATGAAAATTTACAAGTTCACTGTTCAAGTTTTAAAATGTTATTAATCACGCTTCAAACGAAAACTTGCCAAGTGAACTTGTAAATTTTCATCCGATCTATTTTCTATTTTCTTTTAATATTGTTGTATTATCTTCTATGATTTAAAATATTCAATATAACACTTTTACATGTAAGAACTTGGCGTTCTTTTAGATCTCATTACTTTTGGTGGCTAACTTTTTACACAGTGTTGTTCGCACATAATAGAACTTGGCTCTTTTTTACATTTTATGTTTTTAGTGAAAGATTATTGACCAATTTTAAGTTATTGTTGAATGGAAATTGGGTTTTCCGTCGGCTGTTTTGGTCACTGTAGTTTTTTCAAAGAAACAAAAAGTTGAAACTTTGGTTTTTCCCGACGTTTCGGCAAGGGTTGTTGCCTTCTTCAGGGGAACTTTTATTACATAAAAAATAGGAAAAGATAATACAATAATGTGCACAACCATTTGTTAAACAAAAGACTTACTTTAACAGAGTTAAAAAATAATTTAATAAAAAATGCGAATTGCACTTCGTTAAGCGAAGATGAATTATTGTCAACTATTAAATTTATGAAAAAGAAGATAAAATTAGGAAGAAACGAGAGAACAATATACAGATGAGATGTTTTGGGTGTCCTGTTTCCGATTCATGTTGTTCTTTTTGCTTAAAATGTGAAGAGTTTCAAGCGTATATCGTTTAGAGCTGTGTGTTTCGGTTTGAAGAATTTGTACGTCGTCGAAGTTGGGAGTGTGTCCAAATTCAATGGCATGAGAAGCTAAAGCTGTTTTTGCTGGATTTTTGGCTTTGATGTCTGATTTGTGGTTTGAAATCCGTTGTCGTAAGAGTTGTTTGGTGGTTCCAATATAGCATAAATTGCAAGGTTCTTCTGCCTTACCTTTGCAATTATTTTTGTAGATTACATCCGAACATTTTTCTTTTTCCGTCTTTACTTTTAGTTTGGTGAAAACATGTCTGAGTGTTTGGTTGGTTTTTTTGTGATTTTGATTTCATTTCTGAAATGAAATGAAATGAAATCAAAATCACAAAAATTCTGACTGACAACAGCTTTCCAAACTCGACTATCCGAGGATTAATTCAGAGACACAAATGTACTAAAAAGAAAGAACAAATTGAATGTACACAGAATGGATTTTTCAATAGTATAGTTTACATTCCCATTTTAACGGACAACTTCAAAGAAATCGTCAATAAGAATATTAAAAACGTTCGTTTAGCATTTAAACCCAACCAAACACTCAGACATGTTTTCACCAAACTAAAAGTAAAGACGGAAAAAGAAAAATGTTCGGATGTTATCTACAAAATTAATTGCAAAGGTAAGGCAGAAGAACCTTGCAATTTATGCTATATTGGAACCACCAAACAACTCTTACGACAACGGATTTCAAACCACAAATCAGACATCAAAGCCAAAAATCCAGCAAAAACAGCCTTAGCTTCTCATGCCATTGAATTTGGACACACTCCCAACTTCGACGACGTACAAATTCTTCAAACCGAAACACATAGCTCTAAACGATATACGCTTGAAACTCTTCACATTTTAAGCAAAAAGAACAACATGAATCGGAAACAGGACACCCAAAACATCTCATCTGTATATTGTTCTCTCGTTTCTTCCTAATTTTATCTTCTTTTTCATAAATTTAATAGTTGACAATAATTCATCTTCGCTTAACGAAGTGCAATTCGCATTTTTTATTAAATTATTTTTTAACTCTGTTAAAGTAAGTCTTTTGTTTAACAAATGGTTGTGCACATTATTGTATTATCTTTTCCTATTTTTTATGTAATAAAAGTTCCCCTGAAGAAGGCAACAACCCTTGCCGAAACGTCGGGAAAAGCCAAAGTTTCAACTTTTTGTTTCTTTGAAAAAACTACAGTGGCCAAAACAGCCGACGGAAAACCCAATTTCCATTCAACAATTTTATGTTTTTGTTCTGATTTCACATCTTTTTGCAAAGTTTTTTTTTTTTTTAATGGAAGCATGAACCTCGAAATAACTTTATAAGCTAGCAATTTGCAAACTTAAACAATATAATTGCTCTGCCAATTTATAAATAAATAATAGGAAGGTTAGGTTAGAGTGGCTGTCTAGATGTCACATTTATACATCAAGGGTCCATTGTGAAAAGGAAAGTTACTCATGGAGTTTTATGAAGTTAAACAAACCAGATTTCTAAATTTCAACATCCTATGACCATTTTAAGAAAGTGGGTGGCAGCCGCGCCCCTTTAATGAAACTGCAATTTTATACTTATTTTTTCTCTTATACTCAACCGAAACACTGTCAGAATTTCGAATTTAAACGTTTTCGACTATTTTAACGAAGTGGGCGGATACCACGCCCCTAAATGGAAACAGATTTTTTTTCGCATTTTTTTCATGTTATTCAACCAAAATCTTACAAGAATTCCAAATTTCAAAATCCTACAACCGTTTTAAGATAATGGGCAAAAACCACGCCCCTTAATGAAATCAAAATATTTTACTTATATTTTTCCTCATATTCAACCAAAACCCTATTAGAATTCCGAATTTCAAGATCCTACGACCAGTTTTAGAAAGTGGCGGATACCACGCCCCCTGAATGAACAAATTCAAATTTTCGATTTTTCCCTTTGTATACACCCAAAAACCTACCATTGTACCAAATTTCAAGATTCTGCTATTGTTAGAAGTGCTTCATAATTTTGATGATCAGTGAGTCAGTCAGTGAGTCAGTCAGTGAGTCAGGGCCGGCCTTAGCTATCTTGGCGCCCCAGGCGAGTCAAATATTTGGCGCCCTTTTTTTAATTATAAACATTTTATAACCTCCTCCTCCAGAATTAAAAAAGATGAAACTTGTATCTCACTTAAAAAATTGCAAGTTGATGAAAAAGTAAAATTTATGCTTTAAGAATAACTGTGTTAAAAGGTTGAGAAATATCGAAACGTTGATTTTAAGAGAAAAAAAAACTTAAGACACGAGTTTTCTACTCCAGGTTTTATTTTAGAACATTTAAGATCAACTTGACATTTCATAATAATTTTTTACATTAGATTTTATAAAGAGAGCCAGTGAATGAAAAGAGACAGTGCTGCTACTTTTCGGTTTAAGTACCTACATCTTAACAACTGTGTTTAATTCTCCTATACTCAAATATTATAAATTTTTCTTAATAATTTAGTAATAATAATTAATTTTATCCTGTTAATATTGATTTCTTTTGAATTTGAAAATGTCAAACACAAATACACAAATAAAACTCGTTTAAGTGAAATTTTTGAACTCATTTGAGTTCTAAGTCAATTCTTCATCAAGTTCTAATGCGTTAGAACTTCGATTTAGAACTTTTTTATAGCTAGAACTTCGATAAAATTTCCTTACCAAGTTCTAAATTCCTTTTTAAACACGACCTTGAATCTCGGTCTAACGTTAGAACTTAATTTTTAGAATATTTGGAACTCGACATTTCTTCACTTCTCAAAAACTCGATTTAAAATCATCATTGAGTTCTAAGCGCTTAGAACTTGTTATTTTTGAAACCTAGTTCAAGCATGTTCTTGAAATTTTTTAGTCACCCGGCAGTATTTTTTGACAGACATTTCTTTCAATTCGAAACAAAATAAAAATAATTTTTTACTTGGCGCTTATTTTTGTTTTTTTTTTTTTGTTTTTTTCTTCTATGTGTGTACCTATTTTTATTTTTGTGATGCCCGTGATGTGGTGCTAATGTGCGTTGGCTATTACGTAGAATGTGGTATTCGAAAAACTGTCAAGAAAAAAAGTGCAAAGTAAATTCATTCCAATTTTTACCGTGGTTGTGGATGTTGAAGGTCTTTTGCCACCAGTTAAAGGACTACGTTTGCTTTGTTAAACGGAAGTGCCGAAAAAAATCAGTGTCGTCCTGTTTTATTAGTAGCACGTATTGGCCGTATCGTATCGATAAATACGCCGTTCTTCCAGGATAACGTTCGCATCGTACTCAAAGTCAACGTTCATAAATAGAAAATTTGATCCATGGTGGTATTTTGCGGTACCCCTTGGACTACAGTGGATATAACGTGCCTTGAGCCAAAAATCGCCATACCACAAAATAATCTTCTTAATATTGTTCCATACCTTCTAATTTACCTCATGCTAACGGCAACATTAGCTTTTTCATCGGGGTTCATAGGTGTTCTTAGCCCTGGAGTGTTCTCTTTAGTCGCTACATGTATAGTGACTCCGTGGTCACTGCGCCTCTCCTACTAGTTTTAGTATTACCATGTTAATGTATGATATTTGATTCTTCATCATTCCGCAAATTTAAAAGAAAAAATGTCAAAATGCCAAGAACAGAGGAAAATTACAACAAAATTTGCTGGATGACTGCAAAGCAATAATAAAATATAGTTGACAGTAATTGTAAAATACCTAATTTACTATCTCTTTTCTAATGATAACAAACGGAAAGATGCCTTACCAAAATAGATAATACAAACGCAATAAGAAATTAAAAGCGCCAACTGGTGAGAAGCTATAGCGATTAGAAATACAATGCCATAACAAAACTCAAGTTTTTTTTTTTTACCAAACACTACCTCAATTCACTCTTGTGTTTTCTATGTGTAGTGTATGGTGAAAATAAAAACAAAATGAAAATAGTCATGAAACTTTTCGATATGAATTTTTTGAGCAAGAGCTTGGCAACTTCACAACTTGTTGATTTGTTTCTTGCCTATGTTGAAGTTATGCCAGCTGTCTCGGCGCCCCTGGATCGTGGCGCCCCAGGCAACCGCCTGGGTCGCCATACCCTAAAGCCGGCACTGCAGTGAGTCAATTACGGTTTTTGAAATGTTTACTGTTCAATATCTCAGGAATTAGTGGTTTTACAAAATTATGTTTTTCACAGGGCCTTTGTGCCCATGAAGTTAATACGTAATTCAAATTTGAAGCTTCTAACTCTATGGGTTCAAAAGTTATGGGGGGTTAAAAATGTGCTTGAGTTCGATCCTGTAAAAAGGGAGTAGTGCTAGAACTTCGCTGGGCACTACCGTGCCCTTTGATTTAAGGCAACAGAAGATTTTAAATTGCTATTTTTCGTTGATCAGTTGGAAATAATTTTTCTTTCACCAAAGGTTTCTGGTTCTAACTAAGCAAGAAGTTTCTATAATATAAGGAAGTTTTAAGTATATGTTATTATTTTAGGGACCTATAAAAGACTTGACAGCAATTAAGCAAAAAAGTCAAATTAAACCTTGTTGTTGGCTCTGAAAAAAAAGACATAAATACTACCTGCATTGATCATAGCATCAATCAATCTGAAGATTGTAGTCCTTCAATGTCAAGAATGAAATGGTGTTGGTATTCCTTGTTTGCTTATGATTTATCGGGGTGCATTGTTGGTTGCTGTGTATTGCAACAGAACCATCCAAATGGACAAAGTTGAAATGAAAACTTGTTTTGGAGTAAAGCGTAGGTACTTACTGCAAAAAATAACTCATTTGTGTGAAGGTGTTCCTTTGACAGAATAGTCATTATGATTAAAACTCTTCGCTACTACTTCCTAGAACAGAAAAAAAAAACACTTAGTAATTCAGGACCTTGCCCTTTGTCTTTATAATAATTATTCTTATAATTATAGTTTTATTCCAAACTTTCTCTCTTGTCTTTATGAAAAATCAAAAGGAACTGTCGGTGTCTGAACTTACACTGTCTTCAAAAGTTCACTTTACCACATTCTTTAACAATGTGAACGTGACAAATTATTTTCTTACAACCTCAACGACAAGCATTTACTTGAATTTGACTTTAAGGATTAAAGAGAAGGTCGTGAGAGGGGAGTGAAAAAAGATATTTGTTATGCATACTCCATTTTGTGCACTACCAAAGAACGGAGAGAACTAGGAGCAAAGTAGTTCAAGAAAGAAAGGTGAACACAATTTCACAAAAGGCTTTAAAGTAAAAAAGGACCGTAGAACAAGACCACCAATCCTACAGTTGATGTGGAGAGATAAAAACTGCATTATCATGAATTGCTTTAGTTGTCAGCTTAACAAAGGAATAAGAGATCTCAACTTTTCAAGCTAAGTTATCGATCCAAACCCTTTAACATTTGCAATGGAAAGCCTGCCTTTTCTTTGAATTGGTATTAAAGTTTAAAGTCTACGACCAAAGAACGTCATTAGGAGGGATGATATCAACTGTGTAACTGGCGACTTTCACATGCTTAGAAAAAACCAACAAACTATGGTATGAGCTCTATATCCAAAGAAGCGATAACCTGGGACTGCATAAAAGAATAATCGAGCATCAAATTAAGCGTCCGAAGCATACCCTACATTATGCTCTTTCTTAGATTTTGTCAACACTAACTGTTTTGGGAAAAATTGGCACACAAAATCCTTCTGTAACAATATAAGCACACAATTGAAAAGATTTAACAAAAAAAAAATTTGTCTAACGAATGTTTAATTTTTCAATTGTAACTGTTTCATTAAATCAAAGAAATTATTGGAATACGAATTTAGTCTTTTTTTACAAAATTAAGGCTTGTCCTAACGACTCTAAAAATAAGTTTCTTTTCCAAAATAAATTTTCAATACTAATAAGCTCTAGATAATGTTGACCTTTCTGACCCCCAAGTTACCACAGCTACATTCCGATCATTGTCGTCAACTCTTTTTGTTCCCTGGAATTGCTTTGTAGTATTCTTCTGTAAAAAAAAAGTTAGTTAAAAATATTATTCGGGTTTGTTTTGAAAATATTACAATAACTTAATGAGAAAATTCTGCATAAAACTTGTCACAACTGCAAGCTTAATTGAATTAACCGAGGTGTAAGGGTTCAAGTCGCAATATGAAGTTAAGAGAAAACGCAAAACGGATTAAACCTAATTAATTTCGCGTATCCGCAGTAAGGAATTGGTTTCTCAAGGATAAGACAACAATATGCCTACACTCCAAAATATTTGTGCTCCTCTAAGACTTTCGTCTTCCTTCGGCTTCCTCTAAGACTTTTGAATTGGCAAAACTTATAATTAGTGCTACAGAAAAGGTAGACACAATTTGAGTTTGGTAAATTTCTGCTGCTTGGAAAAACGGAAGGTAAAGTCTACGGCAATAGGACAGATGCAGAAGATTAATCTTGCCTTTTTTTCATATTCTACAAGGCAACATACACCATAAATATGCATGTAATTCATGCATATAAAAATGGAGTGGATTGGAATTCAATCCACCACGAAATTAGGGCCTTGAGCCAGGTGTTCGTGTGTATTTGTTTTCCTAATCTGCTTGGAAAAACGATCAACAGTGAATATCAACTGATTAGGATAATGAAAATAACTAGATACAGTGAAAATACTTTTTGTTTCATATTAGAAATAAGAATGTTCACTGTCATGACAGACCCTTTGTGAATATAAAATCACTAGAACATTAATATTCTGTGTTGTCAAACTGTCATCGATGCAAAGTAATGAAACCAAACAGTTCATAAATCAAAAGCGAATACAAAGTCAACAGAAAAATCAGTAGCTAATCCGCGCATGCAGAAATTAACCGACCTTGCTCTATTAATTTCTAATTTTTTGTTAACATTTTGCAAATCAGTATTGACAATTTTAGACATAATGAGTGACAAAAAGATTTTTAACCAAAATGGCAAAAAGGAAAACTAATGCCAGGGTGGTCCGATAAGTGTCTTAGACAACGAAATAAAAATATTTTGGACTCGACACACTTAACCCAGTGATGCTCTAACTTTTTAAACCAGCTTTCTAATGCCCGAAATAATTGTATACAGGATATGACCTCTGGCTATACAGTCTCAGCCTTAAAGTATCGAAAAGTACACCAAATTTGGAAATTAGTTTAAGGGAGTGTTCGTATTGTTGATTATGGAGAAAATGAATTAAACTATTTAATCGTTTACAGTCAAAGGGCGTAAATTCTGCTTTCCTTATTGAAGGTTTAAGAATTGGTATTTTACTTTCTTTACTTCATTAAAACAACAAAAACCTGAAATGGTGCCAGTTCTTTCGGTAAACAAAAATAAATAACAAAAGTAAAACATTGGTTACTTTCCCACTTCTATTCGAAGTTAATAAAGTGGTTCACAAAAGTTGAAGAAATCGAACGAAACCCTATTTATCGGTAAACAGCCAGAACAGCAGTCAAAAGGTTTATTAAGAAAATCGCAAACGATACAATACGAAACAACAAAGCATGGCGAAGATAATATATCCTTTCAAGTTACTATAAGGTTCTTTCGGAGCGTTTGTATACATCTTGCACTTTTTAGCTAAAGGCTGACTTAAAGGTAAACACTTTGACTGGCTCTTATTAGTTTTCGGAAGCAGCCGAAGGGAAAATAGAAGTCAATTAAAATCGAAGTAGACATCGTCATCGAAGTTCGATAATAGTATTCAATATAGCTAAACATACATATGTACATCGCTTCAAAGCAACGTATCACAGAGAAGAATAGAATCGAAATTGTAACGTTTCTGTTATTGGAAGGGATGGAACCTCGCTTCGGGGCAAATTTCAGCTCAATAAAATGTTGCTGGGTAACTTAAGACATAAATCAGCAATGAAGTATCCTTTGCTGGGTAATGTTTAACGGTGAATAAGAAATTGTCCATTCACCTGGACGAATTCAAGAACATTTCGTTTGAAGACGATACAATAATTGTTATCTATTTCTGTTCGTCTATTTTTAGTTAGAAGCTGGAATATGTATGATGCTTTACATTCAATATGAAAGGCGAAACAAAAGTTTTATTTTTTCATCGGTCTGAAAAACTCCTTTGGGGTTAAAGGATTATCTCCTTGGACATAGAATAGGCCGCCCAAGGTAACACCAATGTAAGCGCTACGTCATCATAATATATATCAACTAAACATACCCAGCAGATGAGGGTGCATCGAGCGTGGAAAACCAAGGATTATTCGATAACTGAAGAGGATGGTTCACGGTAATTTATTCTTTTTTGTCTAAATTCGACCATGTTTTACATGCGAAATGGGAATTCCTGTAATTGAAGAACCCTCAGATAGAAAAGCAAGCTCTCATAACCAGAAAACGTGTTCTTTTGGCTTTTGGGTTTGTCGATATCTACAGGCAAAAGACAAATATCTTAGCTACTAATTCTGGTCCTATTGGTGAGAAAGAGAGAGATTGTCTCACAGCAGTAAGCGTGAAATAAATGCGCAGAAAAGAAGAAGAGTTTTTCGTTTTGTGTGAGGTGTGAGGCAATACATTTTTTTGCTTTGAGGTGATGGGACATTTGAAAGTGATGTATGCGACATTTGTACCACCTCATGTATGAGGTTCCCATCACTAGTCGATTGCTCCATAATTTCACCCAAAAGGGCCACAACGTAGTACTTTAAGTAAGAAATACTATGAGTAAATCTTTGCAACAGCTATCGCTAGCTTTTTCTTTGGACAGAGGTCGAAGTTTAAATATGTTTGAACAAAAAAAAAATGAAAGAACAGATATATTTATATGAATGAATGAGCTTAAGGACGTATGACCAAATTTAGTGGGTATGGTTTTGAGAAGGTTAGTCAGCATTTAGCGAATGCTGTGCATTGAACAGAACTAGACTATTAGAGTTGAGCGAAATTTCACATTAAATTCTTGAGCCCTTGTCTCATTTTTCGAAGGGGAGGAAAACAACTTGCTATTTCTTAAGAGCATTGGTCG
Organism: Sphaerophoria taeniata; assembly: GCA_943590905.1. Lineage (NCBI taxonomy): Eukaryota > Metazoa > Arthropoda > Insecta > Diptera > Syrphidae > Sphaerophoria > Sphaerophoria taeniata. Next base: position 22,999,973 of record OX016542.1, on the reverse strand, counting down.
TAAAAGCAACGATAGAAAAGTTACCAACAGGAAACTTATGATTTTGTTTTAGTTGTTATAATTATACGATGTTTTTCTGTTGGCAATCATTTTTAGTGGACCACTAATGCAGAGATGAGAATTGTACATCCACATCGAAAGTGGAGAAAATTGTCTTGCACAATGCACCACAATGCGACATTGCATGTGTGTACCGAGAATTTTGAATACTTCATCGTACTTGAAAGTTGGTATAACCTCGCTTCGATGGTATAAAACAACTGTTTTTTATGCTCCATTGATGTTCAATGCTGTTTACGTCACAGTTTAATGAGACCGAAAAAAAAATCTGTACAAATAAGCATACAAGTATTTTAACACTGACGCTTATACTTTTATTCCTTCAATTCCTGAAGAATTTCAACAAAACCTGTAGGGCTCATATGAAAAAATAAGCTTTTGTTCAAAATGATTATTTTTTTTCGAGCATGGTACCTTTTTGGAATTGCACAACAATTTTAAAACTAAATTAAACATGTTGAATGAATGTAGTTCTATTTACATACATAGATGAGTTAGTTCTGTCCTTAGATCTATTTTGATATTAGTTTTTAAATTATAACACACTTTTTTTTCTATTTCCGCTTTTCGGTATGTTATTTTGGGAATTTTTGTTAGGTATTTCAATATTTATTTAGCGTACAAACAAAACTCAATTTTATGTTATTTGGTTAGGACAGTTTTGGAAGTTGAAACTTCTAGTGACTGAAAACAAAACCGAAAACAGCGTAGATTTAGCAATTAATTAAAAAATCCCTAAGTATTCACATGTGGTTTATTTCATATTTGTTATTGTTAAATCGAATATTTATTTAAGAATAAAATGTTATAAAGTAATTTTTTTTTCATTTTTAATGCGTTTTCGAGGTACCAATAAATGGTTTTTAATGTTACAAGTATAATATATTCTCATTGCGGTTTCTTCTTTTATCAGTCCAATATAATTCTAAAATTGTCTGTACAAGTGCTTGTGCCAAAAATTAACCTTAAAAAAACTACATTTTCTATGACTTTTGTCAAATGAAATTTTAACTTATGGCTATTAAGCCAAAACTATATTTTTGTACACAAATATAACCTAATTACGACCTTAACGTTCTCCAAAGTAAAACAATGTAGATACAATGAAGGGACCATAGCAACCCATTAGAAAACGGACTCCGACCACAAAGATTCACAGCTTGTTTGCCAAGGATAAGGAACTTACAAGAATATTTATGACATAATACATTTTTGAAAGTTCTCTTAATTTGTAAGTTCTTTTCTCATCTTCAAAATAGTTAGTTAATATGCAAACCCCGTGAAATTCAAAAGGTATTCATTTTGATTCTCATTATTACATTGCTTACTTTAACTGCTCAAAATTTGTAGGGGATGCGAAATACAAGTTTCAGGCACTTTGTCTGTCGACAGGCCATTGGGAAAAGTGGCATACGGGGCTGATTTGTTTGTTCAACAAGAAAAAAAAAACAAATGAGAATAAGACTGTGGAAGATTTAATAAAGTTTGAACTACTCTTTGTATTCTTTTTTGTTTTTTCCTCTATAGCTTTTGTTTACAAAATAGATTTCAAGAGTTAATTCTTTCGAAGAATTGTATGGTTAACATACATTTTTTGGCTCTTGTATCAGCTCAGTTGCATATACAACTTATCCCCAATCATTCTCAATCTCCTCACTTGCTCACTCTAGTTTTTTTGCACATTGCTTTGTTCAAAATAACATCCACTCTATCATCTTTCCATCACTTCTTGAATAAAATCAAATTTTTCTTCCACACAGCTCGCCAAGTTCAACGATGAACGCCAACTAAAAAGTAATATGATATCCCCTCAACCCAACCCATACCCACAATTGAAATTTCCATATAAAACGAAGAAATTTTGAATGCATTTTTAGAATATTACCTGTGAGCAGTGCGAAGAAAATGACATTGATATAATACTTGAAGTGCATTCAGATACATCACACGTCAACACCAGAGTTGGTACATATTGCGATTGCGAGCGCTGACTCTGAGAAATGTTTTCATGTCAGGATGTCGACGAGTAATGCAACATCCTGTTTAAAAGTGTATGTTTTTCGTTGCGGTGAAGAAAGAGTAAATAGTTCACAATACGTTGCTTATAGCCACCTATAAACTCTATTCTTTATCTAACTATGTTTCAGTAAAATATGAGAGATTTCATTCGAGCGGAAATCCACCTACGTGATGCATTTGTCTCTTGGGCTGCGGGTACACTTTGAGGGAAGGCTGTCGTGGTGGTTAAACAGGTGTTGTTACGTGTTGTGGAAATTCTGACACGAAAAGGGAGTTACCTTTCGATGACTGGAATGCACCTTCGATACCAAAAAAAATAAATGTTTGCATTTACGTAAACATTATCGGTAAAAAGGAAATAAGTTGAGATTTTTCTATTTTGTTGCATGGGTGGATACCAACTAAATTCGATTTTTTTTCAATTTAACAGTTCATCCCCAAACTCACATAAAGGCAAAACATTTCCTGAGTTAGTTCCCAAACCATATTACCTTATTTGAAGACCTGTTTAAGGGACCCTAATGTTATCATAATATCCCTCACGAAATGGAAATAAGAAAACGCACCCTCTTCACTTTTAATTGCTTCGTCGAGTCTTATAATCCACTTTTTAGACATCATAAACGAAAATCTCAATTAAATTTCGTGTACCTTATAGAATCTCTTAACTCTCTTACCACCACCAGAAAAACCTCAAAGTATCGAAAATAAAATTAAAATTTTGAAATTTCCCCAACGCATTTACACACTCTCTGATGTGATACGCTCTGTGATGTTGTTTAAATAAAAATCACGATTCACAAAAATAACATAGAGCTGAACGGAAAAGAGTATTTTGAATATTATAAACCTCCTAATCCAAAATCCAACCAAGACAAAAAAATAAAAAAAAAATAAATAGCTTTATCTTTGAAGAATAACCAACGAAAAAGGAAATTTGAGTACCAACAATATATATGTGTCCACCATTCCTAAAACATCTTATTGCTTGAACTTGGAGAAAAGAGATTATTTCTTGCCCAAGGCATTAATGCTGTTACTTTAAAAAACAAATAAAAAACAGATAAGCGATTTTGTTCTTGTCATTCAAAATAAGGTTATTGCTATTTCATTTTGTTTACTATCTGTGAGTTGGTACCTTTCAATGAATATAAACCACGTTGAAATAAATCTGTTTTCAGGAAATATTATGATTGTAACTCAGTGCCTGGAGGTTAGCGCACCAACCATCATTTTGTTTGCTAGCTGAAGCTTAAAGGATCTGATCTAGTACCTACCTAGTGTTTTTTTTTATTTCTGTCGTATTGAAGTTGGTTGACCGCGGGGTTTAGAAGCATCCTAAATTTTGTTGCGTTTGGTAATATGTAAAAAAAGAACTGCTATTTTCTAAATTTTGTTTACCCTCAAGTTCTTTGATAAGAACAAAATCGGAAAAATTGACTCTGCCCTAAAAAAAAAACTTATTTCATTTTATTTCTACGAAAAACCAAAATCCAAAAACGAAATGTCTTTTGACTAAAATAATTCCGTGAATCTGACAAATCAGCAAATAATGTATTCCCAGCGAATATGCACGGTCATGAACTGGAAAAGAAATCAATTATTGCCACCACCCGCCGGCAATATTTTATTCGTTTGCAATTTTTTTTGCCAGAAAGAAAAATGAAACACGCATGTTGATGTTTTTGATTTTCGATGACAATACTTCGGCTTACCCTGAACAGCCCACACAAAATATTACTCAAATCAAAGAAAATCAAGAGGAATAAAGGCTCAACCCTTAAACCAATGTTTTATCGAATATATTCGTGTTTGTACATATGTAAATAAATCATGTAAATGGAATTTATTCATTTTTTTTTGGGGGGGTTTTGTCATAAGTAACTTTTTATAAATTGTTGGGCGATTTTGAGAGAGTGTGGAAACCCCTTGAAGAGGAAGATCCTGTCAACTGTCAGCGACACGTTTAATTTTTGGTATGTACCTACTTACTGTACTGTCGAACAAGAATTAGCTTTGCTTTATAAGATATAGTTTTGTAGACCATCGCCCAAAGAGCTCTCAAGCAGAATACCTTAAAAGCGCTATTTTGAATATTCTTATTTAAATATCAGCTTACTGGTAATTTTGTTTGCAGTCAGCGTGGAAGTTAATTTCTACCTTTTTAGTGTTGTTTAAATAATAATTATTTCGTTTACCCAAAATGGACATTTAAAAAAAATATTATAATTACGGGTATCTACTTTATCCTTCTCAAAATGCTGTTTGGAATTTATGCAAAGGACTTTAATTATTTTTCTGTTTGCATATACAAACTTATTTAATTAAATCCTTGTTAATGTGAATTTTGTGCACTTTTAAAGCAATCGAAGAGCCGAAGTCTACATTTAAAAATTTTCAAAATGTTAAGTATGAGCTTCGGAATAAATAAATTTGTATTATTCATTATTACTTAAAAAAGCTTTTAAGTTTAGTGTTACTAAACCCTCTTATGGCATCAAAAAAAAAAAAAACTAAAAACGTAACTGTTATGTACAGAAATTGGTTTTTGTCGTAAAACACAATTTTGAAAAAAAAAATGGGTGATTCACGAGCGTTGTGCCAAAAAGCTAGAGGGTGTAGGTTGAGATGAGACAAGAAAAAAATCGTATTGGAGGGGGGTCTATTCCACCCCGTTTAGCCGGGAGGGGCAATTTTCTGAAAAATTGACTTATTTTGTAAAAAAAAAATATTAAAAATTAACGGCTTAGTTTACAACACCGTGCTATACCTTTCTGAAAAGCTAAAAACTTCTTCTTTTACTTTGTTTTTAAAATAAATTGTTTTAACGAATAGTTTTAAAAAAATAAATTTTCAAACTCAAAATTTTCAAAAAAAAAAAGCCAAAAAAAATTTTTTGAACTAATTTTTTTCAAAATTTTATGTAATTAAGTACTAATTTTGTTTTAAAATTTCAATGTATTTGTTAATTTTTAGTCGAAAACAGAAAACCGAATGCAAAAATGTCTTTTCGTTTTAGAGAAATTAAAAAAAAACCAAAACCACTTTTTTCTAAGAAAATCTTTGTTTTTATTTTTACCTATCTGGACTTTTAGTTTAATTTATTAGTTAAATTTACAAATTTAATTTTTTGTAATTGGAGTTTTATGACGACTCAATAAAGTAGAAAAGTATTGGATTTTCAATGGATTAACCATTTTATTCATTGATAACGTCTGAAAACTGACCTGCAATTTTTTCTTACTATACCTGGGGCCGCGGCCACTCGCCGGCGAAGGGTTCTACCTGCTGGGGGCTTAAGGTAATTAAACCGCACTTTTTCTTCAATGAAAAAACAATTAACAACCTAAAGGTTAATAAAAGGCATCGCATTTTTACTTAACAACTATTTACAATTAAAATATTAATTCATCAACACATAACAATAACAAACTCATATGTTCGAGAAGAGTTAGCGGACAGGAACTTCTGCTACGGTTTAACTTGTTGTCGAGATCGGGAAGCCGAAAGACTCTACGCTGAAAGATATCCCAATAGATGGCGCCCAAGTCGTAGCATGTTTTCAAGAATCCGCCGACGAGAGCACGGAGAGCTAGAAGTGAAAGGTCAATGGCAGACGTTTTCAATGAACAAAATGATTAATCCAGGGAAAATCCAATACATTTCTACTTTATTGAGTCCTCATAAAACTCCAATTACAAAAAAATTAAATTTATAAATTAAACTAGTAAATTATACTAAAAGTCCAGATAGGTAAAAATAAAAACAAAGATTTTCTTAGATAAAAGTGGTTTTGGTTTTTTTTTTTAATTTCTCAAAAACGAAAAGACATTTTTGCATCCGGTTTTCTTTTTTCGACTAAAAATTAACAAAGACATTGAAATTTTAAAACAAAATTAGTACTTAATTACATAAAATTTTGAAAAAAATTAGTTCAAAAAATTTTTTTTTGGCTTTTTTTTTTGAAAATTTTGAGTTTGAAAATTTATTTTTTTAAAACTATTCGTTAAAACAATTTATTTTAAAAACAAAGTGAAAGAAGAAGTTTTTAACTTTTCAGAAAGGTATAGCACGGTGTTGTAAACTAAGCCGTTGATTTTTAATATTTTTTTTTTACAAAATAAGTCAATTTTTCAGAAAATTGCCCCTCCCGGCTAAACGGGGGGGAATAGACCCCCCCTCCCATACGATTTTTTTCTTGTCTCAACTCAACCTACACGCTCTAGCTTTTTGGCCCAACGCTCGTGAATCACCCTGTATATAGCTATATAGGTAAATTCATCCGATTTTGTAAAGGTCCATGCTTCTGCACCGTACAGTAGGACTGGGATGATGAGGGTGTTGTACAGTCTTACCTTAGTTGCTCGAGAGAGGGCTTTTCCACTCAATTTCTTTCTTAACCCAAAGAAACAGCGAATAGCAAGAGTTATTCTTCGTCTGATCAAATAAGTAAGACAAAAATTGTAAGTGAAATTGCAAATGTTACACTTTTTTCTGATTTATATAATTTATTGAAGATACTCTTCGTTGGTATAACCACAAATTCGACTACGAGAGCCTTATTACTCCCATCAACAATTTTCAATTTGAAGGCTTACATTGCAATTGAAAATGTGTACCTTATTATTTTTACCTATTTCCCTATCCAATTGCATAAGCAACGATATAATATTGTCATGCTAGACTTTTATTAAAGACAAACCCAGTTGTGTTCGCCCTCGAGTCTTGCATACATAAGAGTATTTAGTACATCGTTTGTTTGCGTCCGGAGTCAAACGAACATTGTCCTCTAACAAGAGTGCTTGATTGCTTTTTGACGGTGACGTTCATCCTTTTTTTACGGATGTCCACACTCCACACTACTTGAGCGGTGTTTGGACGCAAACTTAATTGCACTCTCGAATTCGACATTTTCGTAATCTCGTTCGCTCTGGATGAGTAATTTTTCGAAATTTAGCAGGACTATGGGCTGACATTGAAAAACAATTGGTTAAGCATAGAAGGTTATATTGCAGCCATGCGGATGATATTCTGTGTTATGTCGGAAAGCTTTTCCCTCTGTAATTAACAAATATAACGAGAGCCTCTCCATCACTGTGGAAATTTAATCACATATCCTGAAGAGACAGTTTAAGTGGACTGGGCAATCAACAGCTTTTAAAATTGAAACTTTAAAGAGTTGCGTTTTGTTTCACATGCAAAAATCGTTTGTCGTTCAGAATCAATTAATTGTGTATTGATTAGAGATCGTGAAACTAATCACTTGTTTGGTAGCTCATTTGGCTCTTACCTCAAATTCGGACAATGATTTTGAAACTGAATTATCTACCAACGATAATTAATTTGCTTATCAATTAATGTCCCATTTATTGGAAATAACTTCTTCACAATTCTGAGCTTGAGAACTTAACTATCTAAGCGTATAAAAGAATAAAGATGAAAGCAATTTATTTGGTCCAGAATAGTCTACAAACATCGAAAGACGAAACTGGAAAGGTTCTCAAAAGCATGTGTTTCAAACGGATTGAATGGTTTGCATTTGAATGAATGATGATAGAGTGGGCAGATGAATGGATTGGTATCAGGAAAAAATATCCAGAGTAAAGTTGTGTTTGGTTGGAAGATTTTCCAGGAGTGATGGAATGGTGATGGGTGAGGTATAATAATTTACCGATGCGGTTAGGATATAAGGGAAGTTATTTTGATCAAATCGAATTGAAAATGAAAATAAAACAATCCGACATCCTTTGTACCTTCAAATATACCTCATTTGAAAAGGCTTGTTTATTTTTCAATTCATGGTATAAATAAATCAATAAATAGAGTGGCGGGACAGCTCTTGAAGAGCCAAGGGCCCAAGGCCTAAGTGGCTTTATCCCATTAACAATTCTCTGGGTGAGTGTGAAGAATTGAGGGGACCTACAATTTAACGCCGATTCCAAACGGCAAAGTTGAGAAGCACTTTTTCATGACAGATTGATATTATTGGAAGTTTTGTCAGTTCTTCGCAAGAGGCAGTGCCAGTGAAAGATGAAATAGAAAACTATGGACAGGAGTAGGAATCGAACCCACGACGGACGTTCTGTTAAGCAGCCAACGCACCTAACCACTAAGCCACGGACAATTCATTGATAAGGGTTCCAAATTTTTTTGGTTGTTAATAATGAAGGTTTCTGAAATTTTATTACGAATAATTGGATTATTTTGTCTTTTCAATGCACTCGGTTTGGAGTTTTTTTTAGTACAGTTTTAAGGTCTATTGGAAACATCCTGAAAAAATGTTAATAAGAAGGGAGATGAAAGCGTCAGCTTCTAATAAGTCTAACATTAATAGGTAAGTACACTCTTGGGAGATTACAACTTCAGTGTGAATGTGAAATTTTCTTAATATTTTTCTTGCACGAAATCAAGAAACCTATTTCATTGTATTTTTGATCCATAAAAGGTACACAACATTTATTATTACAAGCCTCGGTTGTTACCCTTTTCACCTTCAATAAAAAAAAAAAATTTAGTTTGATTCCCAAAAGTCTCTTGAGCATTCTAACTCATAGCGTCCTAACCTGTTCCGAACTATTCTGAGGCACAAAATGACAGTTCTTGTTATGAATAGAACAGAAAAACGATTCCGAATTTGAAGTTGGAATCAAAAAAAAGAATCACGCATACATGCTCATGCACAGCACACACTCGCACATACGTGCTCGCCGTCATGTTCACAAACAGCGCTGCCACCTTTCGAACAATTGAGCGCAGTATATTCGACAAAAAAGCGCAGTAGATTGAAATAGAGCGCAGTAGATTTTAAAAGATGCAATACCTGTAGGTGGGGAGCCCCCATAAATGAAGAATGTTAAAGCCAAGACGAATAAGATTCGCTTGGTCGGTTAATTTAGTTAGACCTAAAGTACTGTATTTTTATTACAAACTACAGTAGTTTCGTTTATAAAAAATCTGGTTTGCGCAATACTTTCGGCAGCTTGAAAGCAAACAAACCAAGGTATTTATACATCTAACACTAGGACTAGGACGCGTGCAATGAAAGAAACAAAAATAGAATCCGCCATGATGGAGACATTTCACCACATTGCAACAGGTGTGCGCGGCCTTTCCGGCTAACACAATTCACGCCGACCAAGCAAATCTTATTCGTCTTGGCCTTAACTTTTATTCCTCATCAAACATTTTTGTGGGCGCGATGACGGGAATTTCTTGTATGGGGGCTCCTGGGCTACTATAGATACGACTATAATAATACCTTGGCGTCGCAGACCTAGTTACAAATTTGTTCATTTCCAAAAAAAAATGGCACAACAAATCAAAAAACAACAAATAATTCGATAAAAACAAACACAATTGTACGACAACTAGTGTCAGCCAGAGTTTATTTTGAATATAAGATTCGTAAAGTTGTGTAGAAAATATATTCTTTTTCTGAATTCTAAAAAAAGGAGTAGATTGGTTTTGCTGCGCAGTATATTTTCGTTTGGGCCAAAACGCAGTAGATCTACTGCTATAGGAGTAAAGTGGCAGCGCTGTTCACAAAGTTCTGTGTACCAATTCCGGATTACCAAAAAAAAAAACCAATAGTCAAAGAGGAAATGAAACAAAGCTTTCATTTTTTCAAGGATCAAGGAAAATGATTTAGCTAGACGCATGCTATGCCAATTACTTTTATTCCTGCTTTCCTTTTCCTTATATCTCACAAATCTTTTGAATGAAAAAAAAACAAAAAAAAAACCTTCCCAAAAGGACTTATCCAAGTCAAGAGATAACATAATGCGTCATCATAACACTTTCAAAAAAGAAGACGAAAAACCAACGAAAAATAGGCATTATGTTTCGCTAATTTCAATTTATCTGAAAGATTACTATCTCATCCATAAATATTCTCTCTTCTCTATGTACGGTTCGAGTAGCTTCAAAGGCCTTATCAAATTTAGTATATCGCATCGTAATGTATTGAATTTCATGGTTCATGCTTCGCATCCGATTTATGGACCACAAAAATTAGCAGATGGGATATCGAAGCCAATGCAGGAAAGCTCTCTTCTACTTTGACTGACTTGATCAGGATGGTTCGGTGCGGATGCTAGGAAAATTGATTAATAACTCCTCAAGTATTGTACTTTTGAGGAGGAAATCTTAAGACAAAAAAAAATAAAATGAAACAATGAAAAAATAATTCCCGAAAAATGAATTGTTAGCACGAAATGCTTATGAATGCAATCCGAAGAATAATGACTACCGACACGTAGTAAATTGTTCGACCGATAATAACGGCATTTTTATAGAAAACGAAGAAAGTAGGACGTAAAACAAGAAAAGAAAATACCACCAAACACGCTATGGACTTAGTGAAAGTTTTCGACCCACAAATTTTTCGTGTTGCTTTTCAATTTAATGTCTCGAAAATTTAGCATGTTGTTTTTGGTTACTTTTTTGCTTCAATTAGATGTTTTTGTTTTGTATTTCTTGGTATGTTTAAAATTACATGTAAAATTATTTTAGTAGAATAAAAAGGAAACAAAAAAGCATTCCCTTGAGAGTTGAGAGTTTTTAATTTATTTCAAGTTAAGTCAATAATTTTGAGCTTCCAGAACTATGAAAGATACGAGTAATTGGAAAAAAAAGAATTTCAGCACAAGTATTCTGAATTTGACGTTTCAATTTTCAATCATTTTATAAAGGTACGAGAGTGGTGAAAATTTTTTTATTCATCATTTGAAAAATTAGATGTAAATCTTCGCAAACAAAAGACGACAGCCAAAACTTATTTTCGCATGGTGTCATTTGAAGATGTGATGTTTCAATTTGATTCGAAGATAGTTTTTGTATGTTGCACCCTTATAATTTTTTTTTTAAATTCCCACGCCTCTTCCCCCCCCCCCCCCCCCCCAGATACCGCACGCGCTGGGGTCCATTTTCACCGAGTACGACGGCAATTACGGTTGCTAGACGTAACGGCACCTAATTAGAATTTTTTTAATATTACTAAAACAATAAATAAAGTTATGGCGATACGAATATTAGGATGAAAAGAGTTAGGGAGTGCTTAATGCAAGCAGGGTCGAAAAGGAAAAACAAAAAAAAAATAAAATTTTAAATTAAAATTTACTTGTCAAGTTCGCAAAAAACATTTCAAATACTGATACAAATAAATGAAACTAATACAAAATTAGACAAACAAAAAACATTTATAGGCCAAACATCTGCTTTATCGTCAGCTCGGGAATAGATTTAAAAAAAAAAGAAAAACCGAACTAGCTTGCTTTTACTTTTGTGTTTTTGATATACATAGGTAACAATTTCAAAAGAGTTTTCTAGAACGGGTTTTGGGACAATCTGGTAATATTATGTACGAAATATCCATCTGGCAACCTAGATTCCTCTTTTTTATTTCTCTATTGAGCCATCAACTGCCAAATTTCATCAGCGGATGGCAAAGATTTTGACGGATTAAAAACTCATATTTTCCGTTTTCTGAGTGCTTTCTCGAAAACCAACTTGCAAATCGGCTTGCATCAGCTCGAGTTAACTCGGTTATTGTTTCGGCATATCACTAGGTCAAACCAAACATTTAAGATTTAATTTGATTTTATACAATTCTGACATCAACTAGGGGCTGGATGGCAGGCAATTTTCCTATTAGGGTGATGCCATTACTCTTTTAATTATTTTGGATACAACAACAAAGAAGAAGGATAACCTACGACTTCTAATAACATCAGAGAAGAGCTCCAGGAACGTAGAAGTTAGACTTTACTTTTTACATTTTGAGTAAGACTCCTCTTCCATGCTTGAAGGACATTCTTGAATTTCTCCTGACTGCACTGAACTTGCAGATACACCAAACAATGTAAAAACCAATTTACTAAACCAGCCATATGATTTCCTCGGGGCACAACACAAATCCTGTTTTAATTGGAGATTAAAACTCCTTACAACATCGGACAGTCATATTTTTGGACCAAAGTTCGTGTCTGTATGTTGGTTGTCTATTGTTGTCAATATTTGTGTGAGTCCGCATTTGGAACATAAATCAAGTCGCGTCATCGTAGACGTCCTTCAGCCATACAATTTTGACTTCTTTTTCTTTTCTGTATTTTGCCTGACGATCCAATTCATCTCTCCTCTTAACCCCATGCCATGGGCATATCTTACGACACATACAGTAGACAAGATGTGTGAGAACTTTTTTCCATATACACAAAACCAAAATCAGACAACAAAAGTCCAATGAGACGTATCAACCGAACCGAACTAAACCGGAGTCAAGTCTGGATCCGGTAGCCCTCTATATAGTCACCCTCATACGCTTATGGACAATTCAATTTTAGAATCCTGAACCAATGATCAAGAAGAGGGTGAATTGAAGAAGAGAGATAAAATTGAAAATTGTATAGATTTAAGTCCTCCTCCGTTTCGAAATGATGAAAAGAAGAAAAGTTTGCTTGTGTGATTTCTTATAGTCAGTTTCTAGCGAACCGACCTGAACCGAACCAAAGAACCCTGAACGCAGTTTGTTGAAGAATTTCTAAACGGTTTAAAATCTTATTATAGAATAAATCCGGGCCACATGTGTCCGGAATGTCACATTAATCCAAGAAACGACATTGTATTCCCATTTGTCATGGTTTTGCAATAAATATGTATATTTGGACTTTTTCTTCGGTCTTCGTCTGCACACACATACGATATTCCTATGAATTGGATGTATCTGGAATCTAGATGAGATTGGTGTTCTTTGGTTTACCGGATTTGATTTTTTGTTAGGATATTTTTTATGAAAACACCTTCAACTTCTAAACGCTGTTAAAAGTGTAGGTGCGTTTGACTTTAAATTCATTTAAGAAAGACAAAAACCTTCAAATATCGACTATTTTCTTTTAAAAACCAATCTCCTCGCTTAGTACTTTAATTGTCTTTGCTGTCATTTCCACCGTAAAGCATACCAAACTCCAATATACGTCGAGGGATGTATGTACCTACTCAATAATCACTGTTAAATTCCACATACGGCTAAATAAGCCAACTTGTGGCAACGTCCGTTATCACCAACATCAACCTCAGGCACATATGCTTTCAATTGATTGGAAGAATGGCTTATTTACATCATCCCTATATTGCCTGTAGGGACACACGCAAATAACATAACTTTATGTGGGTACTGGGTACCTATTTCCATGCCTGCCACTACAAGCTGGAGGGCCAATCAATATAATCCAGAGATCCCTTCCATTCGTTCCAAATCAATTGATGATTCTTATATTGCCTTTTATAACCAAATGCCAATGACAGGTGTCAGAGATTTGAGTTTTGTGTGCTTTCGTGTGGAAAAGATGAAGACGATTGAAGTGGCTCCTTTTATAGGAAACGTTCGGTAATCCTTAATATTTTTCTTTTTTTATTAACCATAACAATAACTTTTCTAACTTTCATAGGTACAAATATTTTGAAAAATATTGAATCATTTCAATTTGGGATGCAAGGAAAACCTTATTTAGTTTCTTGAGCTTGTTGGGAGTTTATGTTACTTGAAGTTTTGAGCTATAAAACCCAAAAGAACGACTTGGGTTCAATAATTTGAAAAGAAAGTAAATGGACCTTCAGTTTAAAATTGAAAACAGATAAAGTCTTTGTTCCAATTTGCACACATTTTTCACGATCATTTAAATATAGTGAAGAACAGTCCCTTTGAAAATTGAATTATAGTTAAAAACTCCTCCTTGGATCTTTTGGCAAGGAACTTTCAAATTCAACTTGGCAAAATATCAAATACGTTTCCAAAAAAAAAAAAATGATGAAAAACAGTTGGTTCGTTTGACTTCGTTCAACACCAACTGTATTATCTTTGCTCCTTGATTTTGAAGAAAAACCAAAGAAGGAACAGGAAGGTATTGCACCTGTTCTCGTTTATCTTCAAAACAAAAAAAAAATGAACATCTGAACTTATTTCACTGACTCATCGATTTTCTTAAAAAAACAATCTGACTAAATAATAAGGAATCTTGCAACAACGGTGAATTACTTTTGCTGATGCGGGTTCTTATATATTTGTATATCTTTTTGTCAATCTATTCTGAATTGAAAAGAAGAAACCAGATAATAATATGATGAATTTTCTTCTGCTGTCAGAGGAAAAATGGAATTAGGGTTGAATAAATCCTTAACTTCATCTTGGATTTACCTAATTCAAAATCAAATGGTTTCGAAGTTATTTTTTTCTTTCTTGTATTCTTCGTCTCTTTTTCTTTTATACCGGCTTCAGAAAGCATTCAAAATGGTGTTACTTAAAGTAACCAATTCAATAAAGTACGTTAGACTGGAACATAAGGGAAGGCGGTGTGTGATGATGTGAGATTTGTGAAGGTTAGGGCTTAAGGTAAGGCCTTTTTGCCAGTTGCCGCTATACCCTCGCTGTGTCTTGCTGTCTATTTGTAAATAAACAACAGAGAATGACAATATGGCGCAAAAAAAGATAAAGATATTTTAGGATTCTTTTGTGTTCCCTGATGTCAAAGAGTTTAAAACCAAACGTGCTGGTAAAGTTTGAAGACTCTTCAACTTTAGTCGGGTTTTGGGGAACACATTGATTAAGTAAAAAAAAAAAAAATTAACCTGCCTATAGTAAGTACTAGCAGTTGCCCGCGACTTCGTCCGCCTCTCCCTCATCCACCGGCCAGAGTATCGTCTCGACTTGTGCATCATGCGCGCGTGGGAATTTTGTTCGGAAGTTATTGTAAAATTGCATTGCAGTCAACTCTCCCTAGGTCGTAATTCTCTTGAACTTGAAAAATTTGAGCATTTTTTATGATTCCCTTCAGTTGTTCATACTTAAAGCATTCCCTTGGGTGAACTCTCCCTAATAATTCTAATATCTCTTCGTTAAGTAATTTTTTTTTCTTTAAACTGAGCATATTTTTTAGTTAAGAAGTACATAAAATGATATTGTTTAAACACAATAATCTGCACAAATAGTGCAATCAATCACATTCACAAATCAATTGAACTCTCAAAATTCTAATTCTAACAACATCTCACTGAGATCTCAATGTCACCTTGATTGAGGCAAAATCATTTGGTGGAACATAATTCTCAGTTATCATTGAGATTTAATGGTTACCTTACTAATTGTTGCTGCACATATGTCAGCCACGTCAAATAGCTGAGTGAGAAATCGAATCCAAAATAATTTCATCTCAGAGATCTCAGAAAAAAATCTCAGTTCTCACATTTCCACAGATTCTTCGCTGCTATTGGTCGCAGCTTAATTTTAAGTAGAATAAAGCCTTCCCCGATTAATGGACTATCCAACACAAAAAGAATTTTACAATTCGAAATAGTAGTTCCTGAGATTACCGCGTTCAAACGAACTTTATATTGTATTGTATTGTACTGTTTGCCGTTTTTTCCACATTTTACACAAATTCTTCGCTCCTATTGGTCGCAGCTAAATTTTATATAGCTTCAAGCCTTCCTTGATAAATGGACCATTCAACATTAAAAAAATTGTTCAATTTCATAAAGCAGTTCCTGAGATAAGCGCGTTAAAACGCAGAAAAATCTATATTTTTTGCTGTTTTTTCCATATTTTCCACAGATTCTTCGCTGCTATTGGTCGCAGCTAAATTTTATATAGCTTCAAGCCTTCCTTGATAAATGGACCATTCAACATTATAAATTGTTCAATTTCATAAAGCAGTTCCTGAGATAAGCGCGTTAAAACGCAGAAAAATGTATATTTTTTGCCGTTTTTTCCACATTTTCCACAGATTCTTCGCTGCTATTGGTCACAGCTTAATGTTAAGTAGCCTAATGTCTAAGTCGATTAAGGCACCATCCAACACAAAAAGAATTATACCATTCGAACCAGTAGTTCCTGAGATTACCGCGTTCAAAAAAACAAACTCTTCAGCTTTATATATTAGTGTAGATGTAGATGAATGGATAGAGTAAAGTCCTTCCTTGATGCCTATGGCTATTAAGATTAAGATTTTCTAGTCTATTTTCCGTCATTAGGAATAAGAGAAAAGTTGTGCAACATGCAATTTGCCTAGTTTCAGATTCCGGATAGTTATTATGGACTGACCATACCTTACCTGACGGGGATATTTTTAATAGAAACACTCAAGGTAGTGCCACAAGTACAACCTTTAAAAATGAAAAGAAGGTATACCGAGACAATTAACCCAATTAATAAATACATATTTACAAACAAAAAACCACTCCAAAAAGTAATGGGCTGTTATTTTCTTTCTGCTACTTTTGTTCCAGCTATATCGTAATAAATATTTTTGTTCGTTCAATTGGCCGAGATGTTGTGGGACCACCCAATTAACATCGTTGGAGCTAAAAGTTATTTAAATGTTCTTTTACAGCTTTGGGAGAGTCAAACTCATAGCTCTAGCTCTATTTGAATAATGTTTGCAGCTCTATGTGTTAACTTTGATTGACCCTACTCTATATCAGAGTTTCGCATCAGTAAACAGCTCTAATTCCTTTAAAGAGCTTCTAGTTCTACGAGAAGCTCTTAAAAAATACGTCTCACTTCTTTATCCGAGCAATGCCTACTCTGTAAGTGTAAGCTCCATGAAAGTTCCTTAGAAGTAAAAAAAAACCTAATACGAGCTAAAAAAGAGCTGTTTGTTGTTTTAATACGTTTAGCATTATAAAACACATTTCAAAGACTCTTATAAAACGAAAATATTCACTTATGTCATAAAAGAGCATTTTTTTGGGAATTATAAAAGAAAACAAGGTTACAAATAAGCGTTTTTCTTTTTTTGTTCAGAGCTCCGAACTCTGAGTCTTCGGAGCATGCTGAACAGACTCTGAACAAGGTTAGTTCTGCAGATTCTGAACGTTCTGATTTAATTTTGAGATACAATTACTGAGCACTCAACATTCAGTAATTTTTTATTTGTATATTTGTATTCATAAATAATATACTAGACTATTTCTTATCACAAAATTGATATTCTCTGCCATATCACTTGCTTCCTCCACCATTTTAATTATTTTAAACATTTCTTTTCATTTTACCACATCTCACATGTTTGTTCAGGCATTTCGTTCACAATGCTCGGCCTCTCTTTTCCGAAGGCGTCGATCGAACTCCGAACTCAGAATCAGTGCTCTGAGCGAAAAAAAACTAACACAACTTTGATGCTTTGAACACACTGAACTAAGAAACACAATTTGGAGTTTGGCAGTTCAGATTCTGTTCAGATGTAAAAAAGAAAAACGCCTTATAAAGAGCCAAGTACTAATCTGATTCCTCAAATGACAGTTTTGACACTTTGTAATTTTTTTTAAAGCTCATGTAGAGCTCCTTTCTTTAAAGAAGGTTTTAATGGGTTCTTTAGTGAAACTCACAACATCTGTCTGAAATTCGATTTTATATTAAAGAAATAGAATGTAATAATATAATATACAGGGTGTCTCCACAAAATTAACGTCAAGTTTTAATATAAATTTTAATGCAATTCACTCGGCCTAATGCAATTCACACATCAAGTGGCTAATTTGACCCCATTTGTAACCAATTTTCAAACGACAAGTTTTAATAAAAATTGTAATGCAATTCAATCGGCCTAACGCATTTCACACAGAAAATGACTAGATTTGGCCCTATTTCAAACCAAATGTCAAATTTTAAAGAAACTTCAAGTTTTTAGCACTAATCACATGAGCACTACCAACGAACGACGAATGAATAATAAAAAGTTGTTTTAGATACGTTTCAAGCCCTATTTGCTCACAAATTCTCAACAAAACTATAGAAATATAATTTATATTTGATTTATGATGCATAAATCTAATTTTTCATCTCAAATGTTAATAATTTTGAGAAAACAAAAATGTATTCTTCGTGAAAAGAATTCGTTCGCGACGAATAAACTTGTTTTCCCCAAATTTATTAACATTTGGGATAAAAAAGTAAGTGAATACCAATACATCATAAATTAAATTATAAACTTAATTCCTGCACCAGAATTTATTTTGATTCTAAATTTTCTTTTTTTTTTCATATTTCGAATGTATTACACATTCATTCACATTTGATTCTTCCTCAAAATCGAAACGTCAAAACCGCAAAAAAAAATAAGGAAAAAGTTAAATTTTACTTGGACAAATTGTGTAGAAGTGACATTATTTAAACTAGAATTCAATACGTATACGTCTATGGTAAAAAGAAAGTCGGTGATTTCATAATTTTCTCAGTTGTAAAAAAAATTACATTTTTTAATTCAACTGTAGAGCACCCTGTTTCATTTCCATATGCATGAAAAATAGCTCCAGTACAACTTAAAACAAAACTTAATGATATATAAGGGCTCTATATCAAAGGTTCATTTATTCTTGAAAAAGATGGTGGATTAAAAAAAAATAATCCATTTATTTTAAAAAGATTTCCTCATAAATGAAAAATGAATTCGATATAAGAGTTATGAACTATAAGTTTATATTATTCATAAATATTCCTTTTATACATACTAATTATCAATTCTTATTCTAATAAAAATATTGTTTTATTTTAATTTTTATTTTGTTCGGTATCAAAATTTTAATAATTAAGAAGGCGCTTTAAAATTTACTACGGCAACTTAAGAAAATATGTGAAAAATCTAGAACGGCAAATAGAAAATTTATAACACTAATTTCAGTCAAAAAGAATATAATTGACTTTACTTCTTTTATTGTTTGTGTGCCATATTTGAAAAGACACACATCAAAAGTAAGTTTCATACACAAGTATAATATTTCATTTTCAGATATACAATTTCATAGTCATTGTATATTTTTCATCACCAATACAAGTATAAAATATAATTAGAACTTCTTTTTTAAAACATAAAGCTTCGAAATAGCTCTAAGAAAGAATGCAATCGACTTAATTTTCATCTATAGAGCTGAAAGGAATATTAATAACTGATTTAAAGTAGAACAGTTGCTATCAATTTAAATAATTCAGCTTTAATGTAGCTGTACAATGCCCTCAAGAGTTGCTTAAGAGCTAGTTTTGAACCATAGAGTTTCAGCAACGTCTTTTAAATTGCTTACATAGAACAGAAATTTTGCTCTCAAAGTTAAGAAATTGGCTTCAAATACAAGATACAGTAGCTCTTGAAGCTCTTCTAGTGCTCTTTTCAAAACTGATAGCAAATAAAGACAGCTTTATAGGCGCTGCATAAAATGTTACTTGGGCAGAAATGGTTGGAATGAGTTTTAGTAGGCATTTTACGGCAGGAGTTCGGTTTTAAAATACTGATGGAGGTAAAAGTTCATTTAATCTAATAAATCGCGTTCTAGAAGTTAAAAATTATCATATTCATTTTTTGTAAACGTTTTCGAATTGAATTGTTTCCACCTTTTGATATTTGCTTTTTAGAGTCCTGGCTTCCATTTGGACGAAATAATTTAAAGACTGGAAAAGGAAAGAAGAGATTGGTTTTGGGACTGAAATCATTATATCATAGCATGTACCTACCTACTTCATTATTTTTTTTATTTTTACTTATCAAATTTTGATGAAATTATTTAACTAGCAAATTAACCTCAAATCTTAGATCATCGTTGGCTTGCATGAACTTCATGTTCTATGTTTATGTTAAATCTGTTTTACTCCTACGCTCAAAAAATAAAATGTTTCCTTAACAAGCACAAGAAAAAGTAAACTTTTTAATCACTTCAACAGTTCCGAAACTTAACTCTAACCAACATCTTTGTTTGCTTTGTGAGGAGCCAATCTTCGCATCACTTGCAAAACTCATAAAAAATTAATTTCCTTTGACTAATTAAACTCATGACGTCGTAGTATACTCTTATATTGGCACAGCTAACAAACTTTTGTCCATCAACACAATAAATAAAGCATCTTCATACCAAATACAGGAAACTTAAAGCTTTTGTCTATAAAAGATGAAAAAATTTTAATACCACAACTATTTAAACATCAAGCATTTGATCAAACCAAATCAAATTAAACTCTCGCTCCTCTTAAACCATGTCATTGTTTCGTCTCGCTCGCTCCCTTAGATACACATCGATTAAGAACAAACGCAATTGGCAACGGGATGAAGAGGACCCAACCAGATAATTGAACTTCAATTACAATAACAGATATACACAAGCTTCGTTCCAGTTGTTGGTTGGTGCTCCTAAAACTTTATCAAAGGACGACCGACAAACCGTGAAAGACGACGCACGTATAAAAAGGCATTACATCAAAGAATGCTCTTTCCCCCATATAAAGGTTCCCATTTGAACGCCTAGTTAATTACACAACCAACCCTCCCTAACTCGTCAAACTCGGTTTGGGTCTCCTCTGTTCCTCCACCCCATTCAAGCGCAACTCCTGACTGTTGACGTAGGAAGAACGGTTCACATTATATAAACAAACCTTAAAGACCTACATTGACATTACAATAGCTTTGAAATGTTCGTCCTTACGTCCCTAAATGGCATTTGAACGCCCAACAACATATTGTGTATGAATGGATGGACGTAGTTGATGGCAGAACGCAATATACGGGGTTAAAGCCAAATCGTTTTTGATTAATTGCAGTTTGTCTACCGTGAAGGCTTTTGGCAAAAGGGATTTTTTTTCTTTTCTCTGTTAAGGGATTTTTTTTTTTTGGTTTGAAATTTTCGAGACATGGGGGCATATGCATAAAAATCTAGTAATTACTAGTAGTAAATACTTCAAGTAAATACTAGATCAACAAGTAAAAGCTCAGATTCGTAGTATTTACTTCATTTGGTATGCATAAAAAAAAGTAAATACTAGCCAGCATTTACTAGTAGTAAATACTAGATTCATCCAAGTAAAAACTACATATTCATCGGAAGACTCAGGCTTTTACTTACAGCAATTGAAAAATAAAGTAAAATGGAAAACTAGACTAAAAAAGTAACAAGAAAAACCTAAACTTTGCTTTAATTAGGTATTTAGATTTCATCACTTTGTATTTGTTATTGATTTAATTATAAATTTATAAATTTTCATACGGCGCGGCGCGTGGTTGTTTCATCATCTTGACAAAAAGCAAAATAATTGTAGGTACGTTAGATTTTTTTTTTGATCAAAGCTATTTCATTTCTCCGCAGCCTCCCTATCTCCTGATTTCAGGTGCACCAGAACTGCGTCCGTGGTCGTTGGTAGTTTCGCTTTTAACTCCCCTGTCATCTTCTTCAAAGTTGTCGGGTTTCATTTAAATACCTTGCAACATTATGCAAAACAAAACATGCCATTATTAGAGTTGCCACGTTTTTTAATTGCACCCGTAGGTATACAGTTTTATAACATTGGGAATCGACTTTTAAGCTAACCAAAACATCGTTCTATGATGACCCTCTCTTTTGTATGTAATTTGTTGTATGATTTCTCCTTGCTCGTGATTGGGTTTCTATAAATAATGGTGTTATTAACCAGGTGGCGATTACATATCGCTCATCTGCCAAAAGAACTGTATTAACTGAATTTCTTAAAATTGGTTCAAGAAAACTGTTTTTCCAAGTCCTGAAGTCATGAACTGAACCTGGCCATTCACAAACAACACTTGTAAAACATTCTTTTACATCACAGGTGGCTGGAATGTTGATGGATGCATATCCCTTTCGATTTATATATTCTCAGAATGCAAGTGAGGTTATTTAATCTCCACATGTGTGCAATCCAAGGCTCCAATACAAGAAGGAAAGCTGTATTTAGAAAGCCAACCAACATTTACTTTTTCAAAGCGGTATAAAGCATTTTGAAATTATTTTTCGCTGGAGATCTTCGTTCCTTGTTAACTTGTTCAGTATTAATGTGCAAAAACGCGGTCATTTGACAAGAATATTGAAACGATCGCCTTGAATGTTGATTTGCAAAGCAAATGTTCGTTTCAAACACCCAAAAGTATTTACTAGCAAATGTTCAAGTTGCTCTTTAGCAACTTGTAAAAATTGAAGTAAATACTAGTAGTAAAAGGTTTTTATGCATATCACTTTAAGTATTTACTACCAAAATTCATCCATACCTAGTAAATACTTTTACTTCTAGTAAAAGCTTTTATTCAAGTATTTACTTGAAGTTTATGCATACGAAAAAAAGTAAATACTATCAAAATTGACTAGTAAAAGCATTTACTACCGTTTATGCATATGGCTCATGATTTGACACTAATTTAATATGAGGCTTACAAGGTTTTTCTGGCAGCCTAAGTGAAGTCGAGTGATTGCAAGTTGCAAGTCAATTAAATTTGTTGAGCTTCTTGTGTAGCGAAGAAAAAAGTGTGTCATATTCTTGGGCCTAAAAAATGTAGAAGCCGATTATTTGCAATCCTTTGGAAGCATACCTCTTAGCATCTGCGCTACAACCGGTATCTGGCCCTCCTTCTTCTTATATCCAGGTATCCCAGTTTCGATCCAGATGATCCATCTGACGTCTTAGCATCTGGTCAGATTAAATTCGTTATTACTTTTTAATAATGAATCAAAGTTCAACACATAATTGCAAAAAAGAGAATAAAAACTTAAAGAAGATAATCAGTCATTTTCTTAGATTAAGTTTCATGTATTTTCGAGCAGGTGTCCATGAGTAGCAAAACAGAATCCTGCCCAGACTCCAGACCACAGGCACAAAAAACCATTCGTTTCTCAAAAGAAAAATAATTTATATTTCTGAAAGGATCATGTTGAAATGAAATAATGTATTGCTGATCGTTTCCATTAATCAGCAATAATTGTTTTGCTTGGTGCATGATTAAAGATTTTTGTTTTGCTCTTCTATTCTATTCTATATTTTTGACCATCTGACACTAAGGCATTTGGACAGTAGTTATTGTTCAGGGAAATTTTGACGAGGGATATTAGAGTCTTTATTAGTTTAGTTAAAAGTCTTGCGTCAGCATACTAATGGCAACCAGAAATGGAATAAGAGGCTCTTAGACCTTCAATTCCTTTTAAAATTGTACCATATAGATAAGATTTCTTGCGATTAAAAATTTTTAAATCTAATTTTCAAATGTATCCGTTTCGTATGACCTCAAGTATCAAAATAATGAGTGAAAAACATGAGTTAAGCTCAAACAAACCCTAACGTCTTCAAGGCATCCAACAAAGGAATCAAAGCTCTTTATCCTGTCAAGTATGCAAAGAAAGACCTCCTTTTAAAACTTTTCCTTTCATAAACATCCTGAACTGAAGATTAAAAAAAAGTATAATGTACACATCTAGATATGTGTCTCTCTAAAGAGCAGTTCCTCAAAGGCGCTCCCATTTCAATTAGACTTTGAAAATTGAAAGAACATTCTGTTCCTTTTCCAATATAGACAGAGGCACTTAGTTGATGAAAAGACGAAACCAACCCTAATGCAACCCAATGTCATGAGTCATGACATAAGGCGATAACACATTATACAAGAGCAAATGATTCCATTGGACTTATTTTTTGTTTGTTTGAAAACAGCGATGACTTTCGATATTATTATTTTTCGTTCAACTTCTCCATAGCCGCACAGCCTGCAATACACTTAAATTGAATTTTCCCGTTTATTAAATTTTCTATGGATATTTTTGCTTTTTCGAGGGCCTTGACTGCAATGCAAGTTGCACTCGCTCTCTCCAAGAAACTAACCAAAACATCAGGGCTTCCCCGGAAAAGGATATTTGCCCAAAAAATATCTGACCTTTATACGTTTCATATTTTTGTGGCTTTCAGCATAATAATAATAATATCTATGCATAATATCAAGCAATTTATAACAAGATTCTCTACTGCCGGTTTGCGAAACTTCTAAAGTGAAAATAAACCAAAGCCAACGAAAAGTTTTTGGGATATCTAGTAGCCCAGACAAGCCTGGCATAAGAATAGAAAAGTATCTGATCAGATAAGTTTTGTAGTTTTGTGTGTGTCTGCCTGTATGTATATCTGCCTCTCTTTCTGCCTGTCTGTCTTTCTGTCTGGTGGTAGAAGGTGCCAAGAAAATGCACTGCTGGTTGGAATCTCTTTAGCAAACTGAGTTTTTCAGAGTTTCAGTTTAGACATGATTTATTATACAAACAGTTTCAAGCTTAACTTGCAGCGGGTTTATGTTTTAACATGTAAGGTAATGCTTAGCTTGAATGCTTTCGACGCTGAGAGGGTAAAGCTTAAAATTCAGGGTTTGCTTATATAGTGGTACAGAAAATATATAAACAAAAGTTTTGAGGGATCAAAAAGTGAACAAGGCAAACAGGCCTGCTACAGTTTGTTTAGTGGGCTTTATGGATTTTTGTGTTACTACAGGAAACAGGATGGAAATTAGTTATTTTTTATTTAGTTTTCGTTAGCTTTGTTTATTGCGTGTTTTCCTTATAGTTAAAAATGGGGTCAAATTACGTAGGCATCAGAGATGCAGTATTTTTTTGAAAAAGAATATGAATTCAACAAAAATGAATGAGAGTTCAAAGGGGGTTAAGCATGTGTTGACTTGGTTCTCCCATAATTTTCAACCCTTTGGCAAATTTATAAATAAAAATTATTAAGAATCAGTTAAGTTGTAAGGAAGTTCAGTTTGGCTGACTGATATTTAAATGCAATACGATGGACGTCATTTCGTTGAATTATGAAACTAAATAGACTTATTTTTTCATTAAGCAAATAACCCCTAGTAAAATAATAAAGCATGAAATCAATACATAGCATGAAAGAACGCAAACCAAAATCCAACATAATGAAATTCCACAAAGTAGATGATACAGTGATGAGAATTAAGAAGATCGAAATATGGTATCTTTTTCAATTTTTATAACAGCCTAGAATAGGCCACACCACCACACCATTTTTCAAAAACAGAAACTTAAAAAGACAAAAATAGATGAGAATCATGGAGAACGAAGCAAAATAATTCTTCGTTCAAATAATTCCATATAAGCAATTGCTTTTTTGTGAAATCAGTCAGTTCCAGGTTGTACAGTTGTCGATTGCTTTTTTTTTAAATAAAAAAAGTTCAATCCAAAAATTCCAACATCCAATTGATCAGACCCAAAGCTCGTTTTGTGAGATATTCTAATTTCAATTAACTTTGCTCTTTGGAATACAATTCCAAAAAAATTTTACAAAGTATACACTATTTTGCTCGTTTCAATGAATGTACTGAATGTTGTTTCTGTGATGTCAAAAAATAGTTTGCAATAGGGGAGAGTGGGTATTTTTGGGACACAGGAGGAATGGGACACAGGCATTTTCTCAGTTCCTACAATTTTTTTCTCTTTCCTTATATGACAGATGCTGTCTTCAGTCTGTCCCCATCCCTCAACAAATGAGGTGTGTCTAGGAAAAAAAATCACGGAGTGGAGATTAAAAAAAAGAAAATTTGTGCATAGAAAATAAAACATCTGTGTAAACTTTGAGTGAATTTTTTTTTTTAATGTTTGAACTTATTGCGCAAAAGAGTGTAATAATTAGATAGCAACACCATTATTGAAGTGAATTCATCGTAGTTTTGTTTAATTAGTGCCACACGAAAAGTGATATTATAAATTATTTATTCAAAGTGTCATGCAGGATGATTGGGACATAACTATTCCACCCCATAGTTGTCCCAATCCTATTGATCGCAGGAGGAATGGGACAAACCTAATCCTCCTGCTCGCAGGAGGAATGGGAGAAAGTTAGTTGGTTCATGAAATGATTTTTTGCTTTTCTTCTGTCGGACTTTCGCCTTCTTTATAACTGAAAATAGGTTGCCAAAATGTTATTTTATCTTTAGAAATCAATTTTGCTCAGAAAAGAACTTTAAGAACTCGGCAAATTTAATGTATTCCAAAAGTGTCCCATTCCACCACATAGTTGTCCCAATCCTCCTCCTGAGTTGGTTCATGAAAGTAATTTTTTGCTTTTCTTCTGTCGGAGTTTCGCCTTCTTTTAAACTGAAAATCGGTGCCAGCCGGATGACCGCAATAGAAATGACCGCATGTCATAAGACCGCAAAATTTTTCCTTGCGGGATTGACTACTATTTTGAAAAGGAAATAGTACTTTTTTTTGCGGGATTTAGCACTATTTTGGAAATTTATTCCGAAAGTGCAATTTCGTATTGGAATGTATGATATGCAAAATTGTTGTTTTTTTAATTTTATTTTCTTGATTTTAGGTTGAGGTTGATAATTTTTTTAGATTTGTTTATGTTTTGAGGTACACTTTTTTGGAGGAGAAAAAAGTTTTGGTTTTTCAACATTTTTTTTCGTTTTTTTTGCGAATTTTAAACTATAACTTTGTATTTTATTGAATTGTTTATAAACAATTCAATAAAATACAACGTTATACTTTAAAATAGAGATATGTCTTCTCTTCCTCTGAAGGATAAAACGTTCTTTTAAGAACGATGAATAATTCAAAAAGAGATATGACCTTTAATTGTCAATAATAATTATTGAGACAAATGGCTCTGCGATACCCATTCAATTAAATGGCTAAACAAGTTGAACTTGTTCCAGTATTATTCTATGACCTTACGTCAGTTTTTGTGGCGTATCTCATCCAATTGGATTTTTATCTGTATACAATGTTCTAGTAATTTGTTAAGAACAAAATCGCAAACATTTTTGCCGAACATCATGCATGTCTATTTTTAACTTTTTCATACCAAAATAAAAATTTTAACAAAAAAATCGAAATTTTTTTTCGAAAAAATTAAATTTTTTATTTTTTCCAAGAAGCTGTACCGTAATGCATAAACAAATGAAAAATGTTTTTATTCTCAACCAAAAAGAAAAAAAGAAAAAAATTAAAAACAACCATTTTTGCCGACCTTATGTCAGTTTTTGCGGCGTATCTCATCCAATTGGATTTTTATCTGTATACAATGTTCAAGTAATTTGTTAAGAACAAAATCCCAAACATTTCTCCCGAACATCATCCATATCCATCTTCAAAATTAGTATGCTTAAATAAAATGTTGAACAAAAAAAAGCAAATTTAGGTTGAAAATGAGGTTGAAAAACCGAAATCCCGCAAAACTCTCATATGTCAACATAAAGCGATCGCCCATGTGAGGGTTAAACAACAATCCAATTAAAAATACAACTTTTTCTGTTTTCTTATTTGTTTATTAACAAAATGAATTATAGTTTAAAGTGTAAAATTCGCACGAAATCTTTGTTTCGTATCAATATTTAGCCAATAGTCTTAAGTTGAGTTTGTTCGCCATCCTCATCATAATTTTAAGTTGTCAAATTCTTTAAATCTGTACTACTGTTCTCATAGGAAAACTCAGACTACGATTCATACCAGAAATCCCTAATAATCACATTAAAGTCAATATTCTAGAGTATGTAGCAATGTTTTATAATTTTTGTTTGAAAAATATCAAAAAGGTTTTAATGGGTTTGAAGATTAAAAAAAAAAAATTTAAAAATGCTATTCAAACGGAAGAAAAGCAAGGTTTTATTCGTTTTTCTTAAAACAAATATTATGTAAAGTTAGGAGGCCTTTTCTTTGAAATTTTTTCCTTCGCTCCCCTTAATTCTCATTGTTTTGAATAATAAACCAGTCATCTAAGTTTTATCTAAAATAATATCTGTTTTTTTTTGAAATAGAAAATATTTTTGTTTTGAAGTTAAAGTGAAAGTGAAGTAGAAGTGAAAGTTAAAAAAGTGAAGTGAAATGCAACAACAAAATAAACATTTTGCCGAGGTAAGTTTTAAACAAAAGCCACCCCTAAGTGACCCAAAGTTGTGGAAAAAAAAATATTAATAAATTTTTAAATATTTCGAGTTTTTTTAACAAGTTTTTTGTGTTTGTTTGTCTTCGAAGGTGGTCCTGTCGCAAAAGGGGCGAACAAAATTGGCCCATGGTGGCTTCCTGTACCACTTGGAAAAGAGGTACAACGAAGTTGAAGTCTGGAACTGCGAAGAAAAAAGACGGCTGCTTTGCAAGGCCCGTATGCAAACGAGTTGCCGCGACGGTTGCTATCTGGTGACGAAGATGAGCAACATCCACAGCCACACTCCATTGCCTTTTCCCAAAGCGGTACACAAGGCCAACGCAGCGCTGAAGGCTAAAGCTAGGGAGCCTCTTCCGCCCAGCGTTGTCATTCGGGATACTGTCATGGAAGTTGAGGAGATAGTGCGTCCGCATCTTCCTTCCAAGAATGCCCAAGTCAAAAAAATTTCAAGGGTGCGCTCCAGCTTGATACGCGAACCACAATCGCTGGAGCAGATATGCATCCCTGAAAACGTAAAATACGTTGACGGAGAGCTTTTCGTGCTGGCGGAGATGGACTTTGCAGGAGGGAAGAACATCCTCATGGGCACCAGAACATCAATGGACGTGCTCGTGCAGTCGAAATGCTGGCTGGTGGATGGTACGTTCCACGTCGTGCCAACCATCATGGGTCAGCTATTTTCGGTGCACGGGTACATCGAACAAACAGTGGTCCCTTTGGTGTTTTGTTTAATGTCCAACAGGACAAACAATGCCTATGAGGAGTTTTGGATACAACTCCTAAGGATTACTGTGGAGAACCAGCAGCCACTCAAGCCTGATACCATCATATCAGACTTTGAGCCAGCAATCCTCAAATCGACAAAGACGTTCTTCCCATCGGCAGAGAGAAAGGGATGCCTTTTCCATTTTGGGCAAATCCTGTGGAGGAAGATCCAAGGCCTGGGTCTTGGAGATAAATACTCCACAGATAAGGCATTCCACGAAGAGATGCAAATGCTCAAAGCTCTGGCATTTGTCCCGGCAGAGGAGGTTCCAGCATACTTCGGCAAGTTCCAGCCTAGCTTGGCTGACCCGGATTCCAAAAGGATGGCTGAGTGGTTCGGCAAGAACTATGTTGGCGATTCCAACCGTAGGCCACGGTATTCGCCAGAATTTTGGACAACCGGAGCGATGGCAGCCGACTCTAGCTTTCCGAGGACCCAAAACAGCGTGGAAGCTTGGCATCGAAGACTGAAAGTTGTCGTGGGCAAGCAACACGCTGGTCTGTATAAGATCATTGCAGACCTTGGGAAGGAACAAGCCATGGCAAAGCTGGCAGTGGAGAGAGTACGTCGGGGAGAGCAGCCACCAAAGTCGAGGATAATAAAAAAGAATGAAATCCTCCAAAGAATCCGCGGCCTAAGGATGACCACAGGCAAGGTCCAATACTTGAAAAATATTGGACATAACCTAGATTTTGGACCAGATCTACGGTGAATACGTCCTTTTGAGGACGACAATCCGTCCTTTTCAGGACGACAAAAAATTTAAAAGAGATACAACTTTAAAATTCAATAAAGTAAAAAATTCAAGCAACCTTACGTCAGTTTTTGCGGCGTATCTCATCCAATTGATGTTTAAGCTATATACAATGTTCGAGTAATTTGTTAACAACAAAATCCCAAACATTTCTCCCGAATATCATGCATGTCTATTTTCAAGTTTTTTATACCAAAATAAAAATTTTAACAAAAAAATCGAAAAATTTTTTCGAAAAATTAAAATTTTATATTTTTTCCAAGAACCTGTACCACAATGCATCAACAAATGAAAATTTTTTTTATTCTCAACCAAAAATCAAAAAAGAAAAAAGTAAAAATTTAAGGTCATATCTGTTTTTGAATTATTCATCGTTCTTAAAAGAACGTTTTATCCTTCAGAGGAAGAGAAGACATATCTCTATTTTAAAGTATAACTTTGTATTTTATTGAATTGTTTATAAACAAATTAAATGAAGGTTTAAAGTGCAAAATTCGCGCGAATTTTGCACTTTAAACCTTCATTTAATTTGTTTATAAACAATTCAATAAAATACAAAGTTATAGTTTAAAATTCGCGCGAATAGTTGAGAATCATGGAGAACGAAGCAAAATAATTCTTCGTTCAAATAATTCCATATAAGCAATTGTTTTTTTGTGAAATCAGTCAGTTCCAGGTTGTACAGTTGTCGGTTTCTTTTTTAGAAATAGAAAAAGTTCCATCCAAAAATTCCAACACCCAATTGATGAGACCCAAAGCTCGTTTTGTGAGATATTCTAATTTCAATTAACTTTGCTCTTTGGAATACAATTCCAAAAAAAATTTCCAAAGTGTTCACTATTTTGCTCGTTTCAATGAATGTACTGAATATTGTTTCTGTGATGTCAAAAAATAGTTTGCAATAGGGGAGAGTGGGTATTTTTGGGACACAGAAGGAATGGGACACAGGCATTTTCTCAGTTCCTACAATTTTTTTCTCTTTCCTTATATGACAGATGCTGTCTTCAGTCTGTCCCCATCCCTCAACAAATGAGGTGTGTCTAGGAAAAAAATCACGGAGTGGAGATTAAAAAAAAGAAAATTTGTGCATAGAAAGTAAAACATCTGTGTAAACTTTGAGTGAATTTTTTTTTTAATGTGTGAACTTACTGCGCAAAAGAGTAAAATAATAATTAGATAGCAACACCATTTTTGAAGTGAATTCATCGTAGTTTTGTTTAATTAGTGCCACACGAAAAGTGATATTATAAATTATTTATTCAAAGTGTCATGCAGGATGATTGGGACATAACTATTCCACCCCATAGTTGTCCCAATCCTATTGATCGCAGGAGGAATGGGACAAACCTAATCCTCCTGCTCGCAGGAGGAATGGGACAAAGTGAGTTGGTTCATGAAATTAATTTTTTGCTTTTCTTCTGTCGGAGTTTCGCCTTCTTTTTAACTGAAAATAGGTTGCCAAAATGTTATTTTATCTATAGAAATCAATTTTGCTCAGATACCATCTATAAGATCTCGGCAAATTTAATGTATCGTCGCCCGAGAATTGGTTTGTTCCATACGCCACTTTTGTCGTTTTCGAGTTAGGAATGGATTCTATGGGAATTTTGTATGCTCTTTCTAAATCTGTGATCAGATTTGTGCTACGTCTTTTCAATCCCGAGATATCCAACTTCAATTTTGTTCCATATCCACCAAAATCAACATTTTCTAGAATTGTTTTGTGCCATAAACCATTTTTTGGCGTTTGGGACATTTTTTCCATATAAAATTTGTCAAGTTTTTTGTCAGAATTGTTTTGTTCCACGTGCATATTACGGTGACAAGGGATAGAAAAAATCCTAAGAATGTTGAGAATTGGTTTGTCCTACGTGCACTTTTGTTAAAGAAATGCTATGTTTATGGGAAAATCATCGCAAACAAAATTTTAGTATTGGTTTGTGCCATATCCATAGCCGTAGCTAGGATTTGCTTTCGGGGGGGGGGGGGGGGGGGTTAAGATAAATGATAATTTTTTTCAAAATCTCAATATATATAAAAATGGATGTATATACATACGTTTGTTTGTTTATATGTCCTTTATGGACTCCGAAATGGCCCACTAGATATTTGTGAAATTTTAATGGTTAATACTGTTGTATTAAGTGATGGTTTCTGTGACAAAAAAAAAATGGAAAAACCTCATGGAAGAGTAGGAAAACTGGAAAAACCAAACAAAGGTCGGATATTTGACTTTATTTTTGCTTGGATTTTTTTTTAGTTTTCAAAATGGGTTTTCGAATGGCAAAATTGAAAGTTTTTGATGAAAAACTCGGAAAACACATTGGTTTTTAAATGGAAAACTGCATGGAATTGTATCTATGTGCATTGGTTTTCAAACGGAAAACTGAAAAATTTGTGATGGGGAACTTAGAAAACGCTGGGAGAGCACAATATCAAACTATTGCATGGAATTTAAGTTGCAATTTTGGAAAATTAAGGAAAAGAGCAACACGTTTGATTTTGTTTATCACATTTAGGATTTTCACTGTGTTGGAAAGTTCGTTGTCAAGCTAGAAAAATTTCATAACTTTGAAATTGGAAATATAGGTCTTATAATCATTTTAGAGCTTATCTCTGAAGGCGCTTAATGGTGGTGAAACGAGGTTAGCTAAAGATTAATGTAAACAATAAAATGGATGCCTGTTGATTTGTTTGTGTGACCGGTACAGACTCTTAAGTAGTCCAACTGTCCAACGCATTGTTATAAAATTTTGACTGTAGGCAAAGCTAACACGTGACAGAGTTCCTGCGAAAACAAATTTTGGGAACATTTTACGGGAAAATTGAAAAATGGAAACAATCAAATGGTGGTCGAAAATTATACTTTTGTATGGGATCATAGCTGCAATTGTTCAAAAATTAGTAAAAAAATCAGAAAACTCTGCAAAACGAGAATTTTTTAAATTATTTTTAGATTTGATTTGATCTGGTGGCAGGCGAGACGAGGTTCTTGGGGTCGGCTAGTTTTTAATAAAAAAGGAAACATATTTATCAAATTTATCACATTCTTTTTTTTTAACTTTATTTCATATACAAAAAACTTAAAACTTAAACTTTCACTTCCCCGAAGCCAATTCATTTGTTCACGAAAATTTTTTTGGTGGAAAGTTTAAAAATATTTCTTGAGTGTATCTTTTACTTTAATATTATTCTTTAATATTAATCATTGTTATTTATGCAGTATTTTTAAATATATTGTAATACACATAATAAAGATTTGAATGCATATGAAAAGAAATCATTTCTACTACAAAATTGAAGTCTAACTGAAGATATTGGCTTCAAAGCTTCAGAGGAGATGTTTTGGCATGGTTTATTAGATATATGAATCTTAAATTAAGTTAACTTACCTTTATTGGAAGTCAATAACATTTTTGTATTATTTTGTTTTGGAAAAAGTAGGAGAGAACTTCTTTCATAAAAAGCATTATTGTTTATTGAGGGACGAATAAAAACAAAAGCAGAAGAAAAACAAAATAAATACATAAATTACTATTTAACTATATAAAATAATTCTTTTTTCACACAGATCATCACAATTGTGAATTAATTATGTATATACAAATAAATTCTTTGAACAAAAAATAATACAGTATGTCATTATTTATTCAAACGAACGAATAAAAACAAAAACAAAGGAAGAATAAATACATAAATATAATATAACATTATATAAATCTTATAAATTTATGTTAAGGAATTTATTTGTAAATAATATATGATATTTATTCACAAGAATGATGATCTGTGTTAAAAAAGTTTATTTTATACATATATTATAATAGCCGCGTTTTATTATCACCATGATCTGATCCGGATCAGATCATGATAATAAAACAGCTTTGGATCATCAATTTACTTATTACGTCACGTTTGGCAGCAGTTTGAAATTTATTCATTCTGTCATTACATCGGAGTTGCCCTACTATAATTTTGTTGAACGATTATTCTATTGTTTTTTAATGGAAAAAAGCTTTTGCTATGTAATTGAAAAATATCTCATTCCCGGATAATAAATGTGTGAAAGTGGCAGCACAGTTTTTATTGAAAATATACGCCAACATTTCAACTTGTGTGCGGAAGAAGAACTAATATTTGGATCACAAAAATTGATCCAAGTAAAAAGTAGGATTTCGATTTTTTGTTGTTTCACATATAAATCAATGATCTGATCTGGATCATTGTGATAATAAAACGCAGCTAATATCATATAGATTATTAAATTCAGTCAAAATGCCATTTTGATAGTACCTATATAGAATAACGAAGGATTATTTCTTGTTCTGTGGACTAAGTGCAAAATGCTATTAATAAAAGAAATGTATCATAACAGGCGTTTACAAACTTATTCCACCGTGGAGGGTGGTTTAGCGAAGCAATAAAAAAAATGTAAGATAAAAGTTCATTAGATGGTTTACAAGTATCAACAACAACAATTTTCCCAAAGGGAATTTAAGCTTAACGTCACTAACTTTAGGTACTACTTCGGAAACAAATTATTTTTATTAATGAGAAATTTTTTGACGTTTGGTTAAAATGGATTACAGTTTTAGTCCGAACTGCTTCAAAGTAGGATGGGTTTAATTGGATTTTTATGTTTAAAAAAACTGCTTCCCTCTCAAGATGTCACCCAAATCGATTGCCATCTTACCTCTACTACCCAAGAATATATATATACAAAAAATTCTCATGAATTTTCGGCTGTTAAATGACGAATGTCAATTGGATATCAAATGCGTCTCGAAAAAATTTGAGCGCTCAGAACACGTGCAGTTAAAAGTGTGTTCAGAGCTTTGTATATTTATTTGACTGGTACTATCGAGATGGCATTTTTTACTGTAACGATCTATATAACGACTTATTTTAAAGAAAACCCCGTAACCCCCCCTAAATACGCCTTAATAGAAACTTATAAATTCAGTGTTAGCCAAAAAATAAATTCATTAAGTTATTAATCAATAATTATTTGATTTGGGGGGGGGGGGGGGGGGTCAGTAAACCCTGTAACCCCCCCCCTAAATACGGATGGCACTTTTATATTTAGTCATCTATATAACGACTTATGTACTTTTAACTTTAATGGAAAATGGATGTTCAAAAAATTTGGGGGGGGGGTTAAACCCTGTACCCCCCCCCCTAAATACGGCTATGGCCATATCCATTACAATTGTGTAGATATCCTGAGATTATTGTATGAAATCATTTAGTCCTGGCTTGGCTTGGCAACTACTTGACTCTTCAAGCGATGAAGATGGTAATGAATTCAATTTTGAACACTTTCGAAGAAGGTTAAGTTCAAATGACTCTGCCCTTGTTTTGCAAGATGGTCAATCAAAGTGAAAACTCCATTGAAACTATAGATGCATACGGTGAAGAAGATTTCAAGTCGCATCTGCCGCTGAACCGCTTGACTATAAATCAATTAACAAGTACATTACTTCCTTAAGAATTGCTGTACCTACTATTTTTATTTAACTGCGTTTTTTTTTTGTTGAATATTCACAGTCGGAATTCATCTTAAATCCATAAACTTCGTTTTATGCTGGAAAACCTAGTATTGGCGCAAAAAATAGAGGTACTAATCTATGTATGGTACATAAGCAACACTATCACTTTAAGGCAATTGGGGAATCTATTCGGTGTATCAAAATCTTCAGCCTGAGGTGTTGTGGGTCGAGTAAGCAGCTGGCTTGTTTCCAAAGCAAAGTGGCCACAAGGAGAACGTATCTCTGAAAACTGCCGTCAGTTCGAAGTAAAAAAGAAACTACGAGGTGTAATCGGTGCCATTGATTGCACGCATATTACGATTGCTGCACCAAAATTAAACAAAGAGTGCTATTATTAAACAAAGAGTGCTATTACAATCGCAAAACTTTACCATTGTTTTGCAAGGGGGCGTCGTTGCTGAAAAAAAAATTCATTGACATTTGTGTTGGCGAGCCAGGATCTTTACACGATAGTCGTGTTTTGCGAAGATCGGCTTTGTATAGAAGAGCTCACTCTTACTTTGCCCAATTGTTGTCCAACAATATATTTCTGTTGGGTGATTCAGCCTACCTTGCTTCAAAATAGTTCCACCTTACAAGGACTACGGCCAACTTACGGACCAACATCTAGCATTTAACAACCTGCATTCAGCTACAAGAATGGTAGTTGAAAATGCATTCGGCTTGTTAAAAGTACGATTTATACGCCTAAACTTTGTGATAGCGCAGTAGAACTGCTTTAATTTTTTTTTTTTTAAAGAAAAATGTTTAAAAAAAAGATATAATCGATTTTCTTTTAAAATTTTAGCATCTAGCTACATGCATTCTTGCCTTTCACATTATGCATTGATGAGAATTGGTTTGTGCCATATCCATTTTTGTGTGTCCCACGTGTATGGAAAAACAAATCATTTTCAAAATGTATGAGGTGGGACACAAGCCAAAAAAGTAGACTTTTGTGCTGATAAAGGTATCTTGTTAACGGTAAGGCAAAACACTTTGAAAATTGGTAGGTGAAGTTTTAATAAGACTAACTTCAATTTAAAAAAATTAAAAAAAAATCCTATCGCACAGTTTCGGAGTACTAAGCACGCGAACCTTTAAATGCGTTTTTCTCGAAAAAGTGCCAATGGCGTATTGAACAAACCAATTCTCGGGCGACGGTATGTATTCGAAAAGTGTCCCAAATATACCCACTCTCCCCTATTATTTTGACTTCAAATTTTACGATACGGTGGTTTCTGTCATTTTTTTTCTAAGTTACATGCATTTGTCATCCATTTCATTTGAACCGAAATAGAGAATAGAGAAATGTTCAAAAGGTTATCGAATTTAATTATTGAATTTGCTAAATAATTGTTCTTTTTTTTTATTTCTGAAGCAGTGGAAAACAAGCATCAAATTGTTGATAAGGGCACATGACATGTGGAAATGGCCAGTCGTCCTCAAATTGTTCCTACACAATACACATGTGTACGGCGTACCTACGTATTGATAACGAGGGAAATTCAATTGCAATTATCGTTCCCTGAGTGCAGTGCTACGGAATAATCCTATTCTGGACCAAAATTTTTGAAAAGCCTTTTTTCCTTTGGTTTGTTTGCTTTTTGTTCGCTTTAGTGGGGACTTTGTGGATGCGGAAATATTTACAATTTGCATCGGAGCTATAAGCCTCTTTTTATATTTGCTGTGTTGGTGTGTGAGGACATAAGCTTTTTTTTGTCTATTGAATGACTTTTTTATCAATCCAATCGGCTTTTGGCTAGGGGAAAGAGGATTCATTTGACTTTCGTGGTTGACTGTTGAAAGAGGAAAATGAGAAAATATGGAGGCCATTGTCGGATAAGATTAGAGTAATCACCAAGTAGTGTCCGTGGCTTAGTGGTTAGGTTCATTGGCTGCTAAGCAGTATGTCGTGGGTTCGAGTTCTACTCGTGTCAATAGTTTTTATTTCATCTTTCACTGGCACTGCCTCTTGCAAAGAACTGAAAAGACTTCCAAGAGTATCAATCTGTCATGAAAAAGTACTTTTCAACTTTGCCGTTCGGAATCGGCGTTAAGTTGTAGGTCCCCTCAATTCTTCACACGCACCCAGAGAATTGTTGATGAGAGTAAGCCACTTTCACCTTGGCTCATCAAGAGCTGTCGCATCACTCTATTTAAATAACAAAATTATGAATATTCAAGTTTGTTAAGTTACTGTGTTATTTTGTTGCCTGAGTGGTTTTTGACAATATTAACGAAGGGCGTTTTGACTTCTTTTGACTTTTGTAAATAACTTGATGTGATTGTTTTCAAAGTAGGCTAAACCTACTTGGATTTGAGAAGAATTAAGGGGGGAATTATTTTTCTTCTAAATTGTGGATTAGGATTTAAAGGATTTCACTGAAACTCAAATAATTTTAATTATTATTATGTGTCTCCTCAGTTTTCCAATTTTAAACACAAATATTGTCCCAAAATCAAGAATCCTTGGTGTTTACTTATCAAACGACTCATTTGATAGCTAGTATAAGGAAAACAAGTTGGGCGAGTAATAATTTCCAATACCCTGTAATCTATTTTTTATGGTTTAGAAAGATTGTTGGGTCTACATTCGGTTCGGAGAATTTTGGGGATTATTATTATATGTATAAGGGACCAAAAGCATACTCTATTCTTTCGATAACCTCTCCAAACCATGTGTTCCTGTTCACGAAGCATCTATCTGTAAATTGTACGGGTGCCTGCATATATTTAGTAGGTATGTACACAAAAAAAGGATAAAAAGAATAGAATGAGTCGTTAAGGAAGCAAGTATGAAGAAAACCAATCGGGAAACGTACATTCATGGGATGTTTATTTAGAGTCCGTAATAAAAAATTAAGGAGATACAAATGTTTTAAAAAGAAATAATTTATTTATTTTAATTTATTTATTTTTGTTTGATGTTTTGTTGGTGTGTTATTTGTTTGTTTGCTGAGAATTAACTGAAGTTGCTTGCTCGGTTGCTTACTGTGTATCAACTGAGACGAAACAACGAAATTTATTATAACAAGGTGAATTTCTTAAGTGTTGCCAGCATCCGCCACATTTTTTTTGTAATTGAGGACTTTATTTCAAAAAAAGAAAATTAAGTGTTTTTAAAGGGAAAAACTGTTAATTTTATGGATCCACTGCCCAGTGACATAAACTAAAAACTGCGATTTTAAAGGAATTTTGTATTATCATCAATCATCATCATCATTGTCGACCTAACCTTTCACGAGTATATTGCGGGATTTTTTGACGGATTGGTAGAACTGCTGCGCCTGATCTGATCCTCGCTCGCTAAATGTTTTCTTCCTCTTCTCAACCTTAATTTAAAATGAAAGAAAACAAATAAAATGAAATTAGTTCTACTTTTTCAAATGCTTATTGAAAAACTCGCAAGCTGAATTAATTTACTTCATCGAAAACAAAACTGAAACGAACCGAAACTAATAAGCAAAGTTTAACCCTTCACCATCCCCCTCTATAAAACTCTGAACAATGTTGTCAATAACAAACCAACCAAATAACTTGAAGTTGGTAACGAGTTCCGGATGTAAATTAGATTTCCTGTCAGATGTCACAATGCTAATCGATTCAAAAACCGATGGTACCTACGCATTAAAACGATATTGTCAGCACTTCAGCCAAAAACTGTTCCTCAGTTTGGAGGTTTCATTTTGACTACTGAGAGAATAGGTACCTACCTACCTACAGTTGTTTTTCCAAAAAATAGAAAAAGCTGACAAATTAAATTTTACCATCTGCTTCGCTTGTCTTTTCTCTTTCTTTGTCTCCTGCCCGCCTAGTTTTAAGGACAAAAGCAGACAAAGCAAAATGAGAGTTTCTGGTTGTAATATTGTCATAAAATAAATTTCCGGTGACAGGAAATTTCTATAACAACCTCACACTTGAGGGCAACTTTATGAATGATGTGTTGGATGATACTTCATTTGTCATTGAAGGAATAGGAGAAAGTTTAAGGAATTAACTTTTTCCATCATCGAACAAAAAAAAGAAATGGAGTTTTATGGTCGAACAAGAATAATTTACAACCTGATGAGTTTAACACGTTTTCAATGATAGTGAAGTTGACTTTGATTACAAATACCAAACTGGGACAAGGACGCAATTTTGAAATTGATATAGTTTGCAAATTGCAAGTCATTCTATTTTATTACAAAAAAGTCCTGAAACATTTAAAATCAGAGAAAAAAAATAATTTTCCGATAAATGAGGTGAAGAATATTGTCTGTGTGTTTTTTTTTATCGACTTAAAATTACTGTTTCCCATTATTTCCTCCAAGTCCAAAGTAATTGCTCTGGGGACTCAACGCTGATGGCAATGGTTCATGATTCCTTTTTCTGTTAACAATTCTTGGGCCCAAATGTTGGAACGTCCTTATTGCTGTTGTTCGGTCATGGCCGTTTTAGGAAAATAGTCCTTTGAGATGGGATTTTCAATCACAAAATACTTAAAAAAGAGAAAAAAATGGAAATGAAAATCAGTTTCGATTTTTTTTTTGTCGTTTCGGTCACTGAGTTTTGGGAAAGAAGGAATTCGGTTGGGAATAGCGGAATATTGTTCTCAAATTCACAAGTAGATATAAAATGTTTTAGTTCTCAAGAAAGTTTTTGAGATATATGGAAAGCTATATGTTATACAGCAACACCCTTGGTCCATTGACAAAGGACGGTTCATGTCAATTTTCATTGAACCTACCCAATCCAAAATCAAATTTCAGCCACACACTTAAATCATGATTGTTTGCTCTGATCTCGAAAACTTTGTTGGATGATTTATTGATTTAGTCTTGCAAATATCCGTTTATAACTACTTGGTTGGACAACCTACACGAGCAACTACTTGATTATACTCTTTGGATTAAGTTATTTGTTTGCTTTGCTGTTGTATTTTGAACTAATTTTTTATGTTTGCTGTTTTCTTCTTCAAAAACCCTATTCAGTTCCTTCGAAAAACAAAACTTTGCTCAACTCGTGTTGTAAGGATTTGAGGGAAACTCCACACTTTTGACAAAACCATGTTTTGAAGTGTTGCCGTTTGCCTCCTATTCCTTTAAAATTGCGTATTAAGTGGTACGAGCAAACGAGCATGTAAAATCTTCATTCCTTAACCCGAAATATGTGTTTTTCTTGGTGATAAGCTGTATTATTTTGCAATTTTCACATTTTTTATGGAACTGAATAAATAAGGTCGGATAGTAAATTTGTGGGTCAGGTACGTTAAGCTCGGATATCAAGAGATGCAAAAAAAACTGCTCTTCGTAGACCTTAGCTCAGTCTGTTTTTTTATTAAAATGTTACTAAGGGATTGTTTTTGACAAATAATATTAACCTTGTTAATTCAGTCACTTCCACATTCTGCATTCTGTATAGTTCTTGTCCGTTGCTATAAGATCGATTTTTGAAACAATAAACTGTTTATCAACTGCTCCTGCCGAGCAATGAAATATTAACTCATGCATTGCACTGCAAGATAATTATTGAAATGCCTCTTGATAAAAATATTATGTCCTTGCACTCGAGTCTCGCTTGCTTAAGTCTTTCCCAGAGTTTGAACAATAATAATGCATTAATACTTTTGTCCACTGTCCACTGTCCTATTGCTGATAGGTGGTTATGTGAGTATCTAGTAATTGTTATGGGGCAAAGCAAAGCAGAAAGCAGAAAGAATGACAATCAACTCAAAACAATCGTCCTTCGAAGTTCGATTACCGTTTTCTGGAACTTAACCATGTTATTGCTTCGTATCGAACGGCTTGTTTTGTTTCTAGGGCGGACTCTAAACGCAATCGCAATTTAACCGATCAATACATTCGGGTATTCGGGTCGCGGTTCCAGAATAGCAGCTTCGCAAAACGTATATGAGAATGGGTAGTTGTTTTTGTTTTTAATGACACTGACTCTCCCTGACATCGATAGTGGATCCAAAGGCATACAAGAAATTAAAATAGTCGGATTGTTTACACTGTTTTTTTTTTGTCCTGCCAACTTTATGCAGCCAAGAGCTGCAAGATGGCCAATCCTTTCACGGATGTTACGTTCACTTCAAAGGCCTAGTTTTCCCTAAAAATACTTAGCAAAATGTGCTGCAGTGTAAGTTTCACCTTTATATTATAGTATTTTCTGTTGAAATTATATTTTTGCGGTCCAGTAAATGGGATTACCACTTTCGGTGTTTTTGATTAGGTACTCTATATTAAATTGCTCGGGTCCATAAATTATGAAAATTTTAAATATGCCAGTTTCCAAAAACTTGTTCAATTGTTCATCTATTATTGGTCTTCTATACGTTAACACGTTACATTCATGGCTTCATGTCTAAATAAAACGGGGAAACTGTGCCAACTTCAAAAGTTTGTTGAAAACGAAATGCCTTTCAAATGCAGATAACCCCAAAAACCACCATAAATTCGCTTCAAAGCACGCTTTCGTTCCAATTTCATAATTAAATTACCTCAACGTGTAAAATTATTGATTCCGGTTATTTAATTACAAATCCTTCTTCATCTTCCCTGGCTAAAAACAAGAGCATATGGTTCACCTCTTGTTCCAAACATAATCCCCAACAAAGTTTTGTCCCCTTAGTGGTTTGAAAACCCGTAGCAAAACCAAACTGAACCGAGCCGACCAACTGAAGCTTAACCACTCTATGAATATGCGAATATTTTAAGATTATTGAAAAGGGGTTGAAAACAAAAGTTACATTACGCATTGTTTCGTATTTGAACAGAAATGTAATATGGTTTTGGTTAAAAACCATCATCAAGCAGAAGCACTCTAGAAAGTAAAGAAGGCGTATCGTAACAGCCCATACAGGTACAGATGAACATCAATTTTGAGTATAAGAAAGGCAAGGCAAAATAATTGCTTAGGATTGTTTCATTATGCTTTAAGTTTTGTGGGTGATGTTGATTTAATATTTTTGTGTTATCATCCTGGTCAAATTGTATAGAATGGCCTTATTTGAATTTAGATTGCGTGAAGCTTGACTTCCCTTGAGAGAATTAAATGTGCTTATGTTTGGATTTTTGGCCCTTGCAAGATAAACTTTTCCGAATTTGAATGAATCACATATTTGAACAAAGCAAAAAAAAAAAAAACAACGGATTTCAATGTTTGAGAAAGCCAAAAAGTAAAGGTTCTGGAGAAGGGGGTTTGATTTACTTACTCAGGTGGCGGTGAATTCCAGATCGAACCAGGGCCTCATCCAACAGGCGTCTCCAGCCAGATAGGTCCGAGAACTGAATTTTCTGCAGCCCTTTTTCACAGTTTAAAACTACTCAAACAATTCTTTAACGAACTTCTAAAACTTCTCTTAAATAATGTATAATTCCAAAACTGTCCATTCAATCATTCAACACTTTTCATTCCATTTGAAATAATTTTTAATACATCCATTTTCTCTTCTAATAAATTATTTTCAGAAAAAAAAACTATAAAAATTATGCCACCCACACACAACGTTTGTTTCTCAAAATTTTAAGAATGGTAAGTACACATTGAGCCCAACCATTTCTTTTCGCTATCATCCTAAACTTTTGTTGCAAGCAATTTGCATTTCTCATATTTATCATTAATGTCCCCCCAAAAGTCAAGTATCATAGCAGAGTCATCTCTGTGTATAGTGTAATAAAGGGCGGAACAAAGGATACAAAGGGTATACTTAAAATGACAGGGACCGTGTACTTGTGACGCAGGGTGTTACCTTTCTTTTATAATGTTCTTCCCTTTTCGGGTAAAGTAAAATTAAATGGAAAATGATGAAATCATTTAATTACCACTTCTTGGCATGTTAAGGGATACGAATTACAATATTTTGGAACTGCCTAGGTATGTAAAAAAAGAAAAGTTCACGATGATGAAGCGGGAAATGGGTAGTGACTGTTGTAGGTAGGTGGGATAAGATGGTGTAACTTGATACTTGAGGCCTTAAGTTCCATTTCTCTACATGTGGGGTGAGTGAGGTAAGGGGAAATGGCATTTAAGCAGCTTGCTTTAGAGTTCAAATTAAGAAAAA
The DNA here is from genome assembly GCA_943590905.1 of Sphaerophoria taeniata. Taxonomy (NCBI): domain Eukaryota; kingdom Metazoa; phylum Arthropoda; class Insecta; order Diptera; family Syrphidae; genus Sphaerophoria; species Sphaerophoria taeniata. The sequence continues at coordinate 22,957,100 of OX016542.1, read as the reverse complement.
AAGGTAGACTAGCAAGGGAAAACATGGAGTACATTATTATATACAACTAATACTCCAAGAAATGTTTTCCTTGGAATGTGTAATCAACAAAATATTTCAAGGCTCTACCTTCAGGGTATCCGTGCCATCAGTATTATTTCAAATCAGCCAAGAAAGTGGGGAAAATCCATTAACGTGAGTGCTTGCGTCGCCCGTATCGACTCAATATGAGAATGACGAGACGAGTTGATATGGAGGTTTCGTTCGACATCCTATCAACCCTTTCTCGAGGTTTTGCCTTTTGGTAACCAAAAACTTGGTTTGTCTTGGAATAAAATGTTTCTAAAGCCTGTAAAGAGATAGCAACTTTAACTCCTTCGTAGTCGTGGGAAGCGTCCTGGATTTTTTGGGCGTGAGTTGATCGTTATCATCTCAGCACCACTCGCATCTCATAGTCGTGTCTGAAAATGAATATTCAATTTTTTTTCTGGCGTTAATGTTATGCATGTTGTGAAATATTTTGGGTTCGCAGTTTTAATTAATATCGTACTTTTAGGTCTTATCTTGAACACACTTCGAACTTTGGGTGTCGGTTTCAGGAGTCATTAACATATTTATGATATTGCAGAGTTGTTATAAGCTTCAACGACAGTTTTGACGTTCAGTCAGTTGAATTTTGTGTTGAAACAAGTTAGAATAAAGAACTGAGAAGACTTTAACTTTCAAACGAAATTTCCACGGATTAAAAATGTAATTTTCAATATATATCTAGGTATGTACCAATTCCGTGCTTTTGGTACGCCAGTGCGCACATCGAACAACCATTTTTTCTTTTTTCAATTTAACATTTCCCATGTTACAGTTTACGTCAAAAAATGAAGGAACCATGATAAAAAGCTATGTCACCACTTTCCTGGTTTTCATAGTATAAACGAATCAGCAAGGAGTTTCTTCTGCAGGAAACAAAGTGCTTTATACCATATCACTCTAGATGAAAGCTCCCATAAAGGTAGTGGTGGCGATGAATTGTTTTGTATTAACCCGGAATTATCTCAAAATATTCTGCATAATTTCATTACAGGAACACTATACAACGTACTTTTAATTTTCAGATTAAAACTGTCCCAGGAGAACTACCGATATGCTTCACTGTTCCTTTAAGTTATGTTGACAATAAAAATGGCTTACCCTTCACGTCTCTGGATGCGTTGCATCGTCGTTGCGCATTTTCTATTTTCAAAATGCGAAATCCTTGTGGAAAGATTTTGTCATACTATGGAGGCAGTAGTTATCCTCGAGCACTCATCAAAACCAAAATTCAGTACCTTAGGAGGAGTGCGAAAGGTTTCCGATCCCATTAAAAACTCCAATAAAACTGGTTAGAAGATGTTCCAAGGACACAGTTGTGTCATATTTCAATGAAAGTTACTTTTAGTTTCGATATAGCTAAGCTGGAAACATGTTTTCCTTGCAACTGGGAATAGAAGCGTAATGAGAATTGTTATGTCTTGAAATTGATATTTTTTGAAAAGATTGAGGACAATGCCGAAGAAGATGAGAAAAAGGACGAATAGGTAGTGTGCTTTCATTTAACTGTTTATAACTTTGTTTGGACTTTAAACCGCGTGTGACTGTTTTTCTAGTTTAAATTCTACAAAAAATAAACAAATGACTCAAAACTTGAAATCGACACACGTGCCACAGTCCGTTTTTGAAAGCAATTTTGAGAGCAACAATCTTTAATCAAACGCGAAATGGGTCCAAAATTAATGACTTTGCCTTGTCATGAAACTACAAAATTATTTCGAAATATTTTTGCCACAAAATTGAGGTCACCCACATTTTACCTAAATTCGAAATTATACAATGAGGGTTGAGGTTGATTCTGGGTGTACTTCATTCAATCCCACGAGGATATTTATTTAATCGTACACACTGCAGTACCTTTTCCTATGTAATGCGAAGGGTTTTGTTTAATGGGGGTCCCAGATGGGCTCAGAGAATTGTGTGGTTAGTGTTGAAGTGAGAACGCCCGTCAGACAATAGTGGCAGTCGGTCGTCCGATTTGAGGTAAGACTAACACGAGGTGGTTGAATTTATGAAAGCGATTTAAATAAATCTCGCATTATTTTGTCTTTCTTTTGTATAGCAGTTTAGTTGGCACCATTTGCAAGGGTATGTAGGTACAATGAAATTATCATACGCGTGCAGGAAAGATATTGAACCTTTTGAACCTGCAAGAAACTCCACGTCATGCCTCAGGCTTTATGAAAAGTAAATGAAGGAAATACTCAAACAACAGGACGTACATTCACCATCAGCACTTCAAACAGGATGTTTTGTACTTTTGTATAGAGTGTGAATGTGAAATAAAAATGTGTTTGCATTTCCTTATTCAAATGTTTTTCTTTTATTTTTTCCATAATCGGGAGTTGGGTGTTTGCATTTGGCAATGCGAATTTTTTTGATAAAAGAAAAGCATCGCATGTTTGCTTAGTGTCGTTGGCTTTATGTCTTTTGTTCGTTTGTACTTTTATTGCGTTCGTTTGCATTTGCATAAGCGGATTATGAATATTTTTTCTTGGCACTCACCTTTTAGAGAGTTCTAAATTTTTAAAGAAAGGGAAGTGTCTTTTTGTTACTTAAACTTTGCAATATTTTCAATGAGATTTTTGATCATGCTAATTTTGTATACATGCGTTTAGCGGCACGTGCGTCCCTAATGACAGTCCTTTTAGTACTTAATCAAGTCATTTATGGGACTTAGAGTGGCAGTGGTGGAGAATTGATAATCTCATGATAGAATTTTATTTGATGGAATTTTTTTGAAATATCAGTTTTGAATACACTTTGAATCTGTTCTAATAAGAGTGTCTGTCTGTGTTATTTTTTAAAGTTGGTTGGCGGTAGAAAGCATGAATGGATTTTGCTTCGGGGGATCAACGTGGTGTTTCAACAACTTTGAAAGGTAGGCAGTCATATGCTGCGCAGATTTTGATTAGAATCTGTGGAACCTTATTTTACTCGTTTCGTATTTAATGGAATTAAATCGCATGATTCTGCCCTTTCAAATAAAAACGGAAGACCAAAGAATGAGTGAAGACCAATTTAGAGAATTTAAGGGACTCACCAATACGCTTCTTACACAGTGAAGAACTTTTAATTCACAACCAAGAATGTTTCAAAAACTACGGGAGTTTAAACTCTTTATTTTCCGGACTTGAAAGCTAGGGGGAATCAAACATGTTATTTCCTTGCATAATATTTGCATAATGTTGGCGCAAGGGTTTAAGAAATTTGTAAAACACTGGCTAACAAACAAAGATATTTAAGCGTGTTATCCTTAATGCAAGGGGTTAAATTGTGCTGTTGTTTTTGTTTCTTTAGTTGGTGTTTCTTAATTAGAAGCCGATACTTACCGAACGGATGTTGCAAGCCATCACTGGCAGCCGCCCTCGACAGACGTTAAAAGTGTGAGAAACTGACACGTTTTCTTATCTCTAAAGGAGAACACGTGTTGTTTTTTCTTTTGTATCAATCCCTTGTCAGAAAATCAACTAGGCGTTATTAATTTGACCAAAGGGACCTATTAGAAAGGGTCGCTAAATTCAAGTAGTTTTTCAACTTCTAAATGATCATGTACCCACTTTGAAGCTGCTTTGACTCTGACTCACCGTATTCGTACAACGTAACGGTTTAAATCAAAACGTGACATTGAAATATGAGTCAGTTATGTGTGTTGCGTGTTTCCCTGTTTTGAATTCTGAATTCTGACAAAAATGCGTACACCGTCTGGAAATGTTTTTTAAGGGGAAATTTATTAATTTTTCGAAATATTCCTTTTAAGCATCTTTATTTTTAGACAGAAACTAATTCTCAGAAATAATAAAGGAATTGGAATGGGAAACATTTCTTAAATTCTTCTATCGGATGGAAGAATAGGTAAATATTTTCGGATATTCAATATTTAAAAAATCTCATCCTCACATTTTTTCATTCCTTGACTTTCAAGCACTAGGTATATCGGAAATTAAATTCGTCTCAACGCAAACAAAATTTAGGATATTAAAAATGGCTATTTGCAATTCAGACAAATGAAGTTAAGCTTTCGTCCTTTTATTTTTCGGGGGGGAAAAAAAAGAAGAAGCTTGGGAGTTGTGGGGATTTCCGATAAAAGTATGTAGGACTAAGACTAAGCAAATTTATGTACAAATGTCTAGATTTGCCTCATGTATGACTAATTATTGAGACAAAAGCAAAATATATTGAAGAGCAATAAATGTTCTATTATGTTCGAAAGTTTCATCGACCTGGGTTAAGATCTCTGTGCGATTTGTTGTTTATAAAATAGCGGCACCATTGCAAAAAGCTTTCATCCTCTTCAGTTCAGTTCATATTTATGATTGAAATTCTTACAAAGAGTACAATTTTAGAGATTTAGATAAACTAGTTTCCTTACTACTATAATTACAAGGCTTATGATCGGAATTGTTTTAAGATTTGAAATATTTTAATTTAAACTTTTCTTGTTAACAGAAACATGCCAAATATATTTGAGTTGACGCAGGTGGCCATGGTTCAGAGGCATGAGTAGTTGACTGCTAAGCCAAATGCTGCGGGTTCTAGCCCCAGTGAATTGGATTTATTGTCTTTAGTTTTCAAAAGGATAGATGCAAAGGGTATACGAAATAAAACTCCGAATGATTCGATTCACTATTTGTACAAATTTAATTTTATTTAAAACTTAACAACTGGTGCTGATGAAGACCTACTCTCGTCTATGGTTGAAGATGAAGAAGCAGATTAACTTAGGCTTTGACTTACAGTATGATACATATTTCTTATACCTAATCCAAAAACAACAAAGTATAAAAAATGGCCTTGAATAGGGATTAAGCTTAACATAGCAAGTGCATCTTGCACTGTTTGACAAACAACATAATGTGAAATAGCCTTGAACGAGGATTAAGATTTGTAGTGAAAGTGAATCTCGCACGCGCAGCAAATACAGTGAGTCAAAACAATTTTTGTACAAAATTAATAAAAATTATCGAATTAAAAGAATATAATATTAATGTTTAGAAATTTATGTAAAAAAATATGAATTGATACATTATCATAAACATCCCGCCCCCCTGGAACACGTTTCAGGACCGTGGCAGGACAGCAAGCTTAGTTATCGGGCGAGTGGATTTTACTTTGCTTGTGATGACGGTGGCGACTCGAACACGATTATCAGCACCTGTATGCACGCTGTCGATTCTTCCTAAGATCCATTTGGTTGGAGGAAGGTTTGGTTCTTTTATAACCACTAAGTCCCCTGGCTTCAAGAGTTGGTTTGAGGTTGCTGCCATTTGGGACGTTCCTGGAGCGATGTTAAATACTCCATATGCCATCGCTTCCAAAATCCTTGGACCATGTATTGAAAATGACCCCAATGATTGAGACGATTTGTTGGAGTTTGTAGCAGGCTAGGTTCCGGAATGGCAGTTAATGGCGCACCTATAAGAAAGTGGGCGGGAGTAAGAGGATTAAAGTCATAATCAGATAAAGAGCACAAAGGTCGTGAGTTGAGAATAGCTTCAATCTGCGTAAGGACGGTGTAAAGTTCCTCAAACGTTAAGGCCGAGTTTCCAAGGACTCGTCGTAAATGCAGCTTAACTGACCGAACGCCAGACTCCCAAAGACCCCCGAAATGAGGTGCGGATGGAGGGATAAAGTGCCAAGCGATGCCATCCTTTGCGAGAGCAGTACTAATTTCGTCATTATGTACCTGAGACATAACGACCTTGTGCATTTCATCTAAGCATCTTCACGCGCCTTTGAAATTTGTGCCATTGTTGCTGTACATGTTGCTGCACTTCCCTCGTCGAGAAACAAATCGCTTCAAGGTGGCTAGAAAAACATCCGTAGTGAGATCGATTACCAATTCGATTTGTATGGCCTTTGTCGACATGCACACGAATAGCGCAATGTATGCTTTCGAAACTCGAGGGTTGCGACCACGAGAAAGCTTAATTGTGATCGGACCCGCGTAATCACATCCTGTGTTCAAAAATGGTCGGGATGGCTGTATTTGTTCCGGAGGCAGATCTCCCATGAGTTGCGTAGTTGTTGTTTTTCTTTGCATGAAACATGTGGTGCGGGGAAATAACTCCACGGGAACTAACTCCACTGAGGGATTTACTTCCCACCAAGTGAGAACTTACTCCACTTTTGTAAAGTGTAGTTAGTTCCCATGTACAGTGGGAATTAAATTACTCAAATAATTAGTGGATCTAGTTCCCTACGAATTTGAAATAATTTGCCACTTTAATGAAAAAATTAAAATAAGAATTCAAGTACCTATACTGAGCAATTTTGTTTGTGAAATTAAAATAAATGTCTTTTAGATACGAAGTCATTCCGAAATTCAGTTTTTAAGACTGAAAATAATTTTTAAAAATCGCATGCACAAAAATATTGAGAAACTTAGTCATTCGGAAACAAATTTTTAAGTATCTGACCATCTATATGGTGGTTCGGGGTTCCTGACCTTTGCTATTAATTTTAAACATTTTCTAAAACCGTATATAACAATTGAAATATACCGCATGCTGTAAGTTTATGTGACATAAAGAAAACTTTTTCCTATGTAAACGTTCTTCTGAAGTTTGGTGTTCGGTTAAAGTAGGGCATTCTACAAGCATACTGTACTTGAACCCAGTTTCATCTTACTGAGCTTTAAATAACATTAAAAGTTACATCAGAAAGGAATTTTTTATTGACTCTATTAACTCTACAATCCCTTTCAAATGATTAAAAAAATTGTATTATTAAGGATTTGGAGCTTGAACCAAAAATTGCAAGCGAGCGAAGCGAGAATTTTTTTATTTTCACACCCCAAATTGATTCTCTTTTGGTCAAAATTTTTTCCGCTCGCTCGCTCCCAATCAAACCAAACTGATTTTGAGTGTTACAGATAGTCATCATCCTCAGACCAAGGTGAAAAAAGATGTTCAATATGAATCATTGCAGTGCAGCACCTGCTTTCCAGAAACTAGCATGCTTTTCCAAATTAAAGGAAACGGCAACAGCTTTGAAAATGAATTGCTCTATCCATTTTGTCGACAAACAGGTAGTAAATAAAAATGATCTTATTTATTTATAAGACATTTTGGGGTTTTAGTTATGTCCCGAAACCCATTTTCGGGACTTCTGACTTCCGGACCAGTTTCTCTGCGCCATGTATAAATGTGTGAACTTAGTCCCCATTAGAAAGTGAACAGAGTTCTCACCGTACATGGGAACTAACTACACTTTACAAAAGTGGAGTAAGTTCTCATTTGGTGGGAAGTAAATCCCTCAGTGGAGTTAGTTCCCGTGGAGTTATTTTCCCGCACCGAAACATGTCTTACAGTTGTGCACGATTTTCCGAACTAGATTTCGACTGCCCAGGATGCAATACTGTTGCCTCAGAATAGCAAAGGTTGCAGAAACTCCAGTATGTAGGTAGCTGTTATGAATGTCTAGAGCTATGAGATATGAAATACGATTATGAGTGGGTAAGATAATAGGGTGTTTTATATTGTATGGAACGATAGCGTTTTTGATTCTACCACCGACTCTTAAGATTCCATCGCTGTCGATAAATGGTGAATATTTGATGAGTCTGGATTTAGCTGGGAGTTCTTTTTTGAGTTTGAGATGAGTTATAGCTTGTTCGAATGCAAGGTTTTGGACATATTTAAGTATTATGGTTCTAGCGATTTTGATTTCACTCAGACTAAGGGTCGATGAACGTGACGAACGATCTTTGAAATAACCTTTGGGTAAGGCCCAAAGACACCACGCGACGATTCTTTGCAATCGATACCAGGAGGAGATTTGTTTTATAAGAGTTTGCAAAGGGTGTGTTACTAGGGTTCCCGTGAGTGTCACTGATTTTATAAGTTTTTCTTCAACCGACGGAAAGTTAGCGTTCAATTTTTCTGAGTTGAATAATTCCTTAACTGTTGTAAGCCATGGTGGACCATTCCACCAAAGCTTATGAGATTGAAGATTAGAAGGTCGGATTCCACGTGAGGCATAGTCAGCTGGATTAAATTCTGATGCTACGTGGTGCCAGGATTTAAAAGGAATGATTTCAAGTATTGCAGCTGTGCGGTTAGCAGCAAATGTGATCCAACGGCGAGGAGGAGATGAGAGCCAGTGTAGGACTATTTCGGAGTCACACGAGGCATACACTTATATGATATGAGCAGTCAACGAGGATTTAAGTAACTTGATCAATTTACTAATTAACAGAGCACGGCACAATTCCAATACTTCTTGGAATCCGAATGCTCTCAAAGCATTGGAGTTCTGCTCTGTAGTTTGTCCATTTATCTGCTAAAGAAGAGGGTAATTGGTCATCCCATCCTAAATTCAATTCGGAGGACCATAGTTCTTGAAAAAGGATTTTAAACAAAACCACAGAAGGAGCCAAAAGGCCCAAAGGATCGAAGATTTGAGCGATTTCAGACAACAACGTTCTTCTGGTTGGGATGGAGATTGTATGCGTTTTCCCCATTTTGAATGAGAATTCGTCCTTGGATGGATTCCAGAACATTCCCAAGACTTTCACCAATGAATCAGCTTGATAAGGATCTGTCCAAAGGAATTCACACGTACTCTGTGGTAAGTGGATGTCCACTTACTAAGTTGAAGTTCGGCTTGTGATAACAGGTCGATCATTTCTGTTTGAAGGGATAGCAAATTTTCGATAGAGTTCCTTCCCGTCATTATGTCATCTACATAGACATCATTCAAAAGGACACGCGAAGCATTGGGATAGATCAACTTGTAATCTTCGGCTCTAACCGACAAAAAAGGAGCGCAGGTGGTTCCATATGTGACCGTTAAAAGACGAAAGTGTTGAATCTCATCATTCGGACATTCTCGCCAGACGATTCTCTGAAAGTCAGTATGCTGCTTGTCTACCCATATTTGTCGGAACATCTTAACTATGTCGGCAGTAAAGACGTACCGGTGTTGCCTAAAGCGAAGACAGACCCCTAGTAAATCACGCTGAATGGGTGGACCAATCATCAACAACGAATTAAGTGATTTCCCTGACGAATCCTTGACTTACCCATCGAAGACGACTCTCAGTTTTGATGATGTGCTGTCCGCTTTGAATACTGCATGATGTGGTAAGTAAAACAGCTTTCCGTCAAATGGAGATTGCAATCCTTCTGGCGAAAGTTTTTCCATATGTCCCAATGAAAGATAGTCCTGCATTAATTTGGTGTATATCTTATGTAGTTTTGGATTAGATTTGAAACGGCGTTCCATCGATAACAAACGTGATACGGCAGATTGGAGCGTATCATCGAAGGTTGGAGAAGAATGTTTAAAGGGCAGCTGAACAATATATTTCCCTGTCAGAGAACGCGAAAACGTATTGCGAAAATTAACTTCTGCTGGATCACAAAGAGCAAGTTGATCCTTCGAAAGCGTGACTTTTTCGAGTTCCCAAAACCTTTGCAAGATGACATCAATGTCGTCACTGACGCTGGCGTAAATTGAAAGGCATTGAGATTGGCTGGATTCGACAACTTCACCGAATATAACCCAACCGAACCTTGTATTTTGAACCACTGCTGTTCCCGAAGGACCCTGAATTTGATCTCCCTTTAAAATGGACCATAACTTGTCAGCTCCTATCAAGATGTCTATTTGACCTGCAACGTTGAAATATGGGTCAGCTAATGGCAAATTCGAAATATGAGACCAACCAGAAATGTCTATGGAATTAGAAGGCAACGGAGATGTTAAACGTTTCAGAATGTAAGCGTCGATGTATAAACACTCAGAACTGTTTTGTGACTTAAGTTGCAAGGTCATATACCCTTTAGTAACTCCTGCGTCAGTTTTCGACAAACCGAGGATTGGTATACGAGCATGTTTCCTTCTAAGACCAAGTCTTTGTGCCAACGATTCGACAACAAAGGACACCTGCGACCGTGAATCTATCAAAGCTCTAAAGTTTATGAATCTTCCTTGGTGGTCTTGAACTTTAAGCGAAATAGTTGGTAGAATGGTTTTGCGATGACCTGAAGAATAATTGTTAACGATTGACGGAGTTGAATTTGATGCAAGGGCTGGTGTCGAAGGCAATGGAGAGCTTGCATTTGAAATTGCGGAGTTAGTTGATCTGGGACTGACTTCATGTGCGTGGTCATGAACCAGTCTATGGTGACGCGAACTACAATGGCGGCAGCGAGTTTGCGAAGGCAGTTAAAACACAACGATTTATTTTTTACAAGTTCTCTATGCGCACTAGTATGCAGAGCTGCGAATTCAGCGCATTGGGATAAAATGTGAGGCCCCCTACACTTTTGACATTCGATTTGAAGCGGAGTTGGAGTTGATTCTGCCAAATTCGATTTTATAGGCTTTTGACGCGACGTACTTGCACGGCATACTGATTGAGAAGATTCAAGGGCGTCGCACCTATGTTGTAAAAAGTTCAAAAGTTCATCAAACAAACAATAATCACGAGACCCAATTTCCTCAGCCCATGCTTGCCTAGATTCATTGTCGAGCTTATTGAGCAATAAATAAATAATCCACGGATCGCGCCCGGTTTGATGAATAGAATTGAGTCCCCAAATAATTTCATCGGCTCCATCTGTTACCTCTCGGAGCAACTGAACATTCGACACATTTATAGAAGGCAATGACAAAAACGATTGGATATTTATGATAGCACGATTATGTTTGCCCGGTCGTATCTCTTTTCAAGTCTTTCCCACGCTTCAATATAATTCGAATCTGAAATAGGAATTGTCTTAACAAGATCAAACGCGGTGTCACGTAAAAAAGATTTGAGGTAATGAAATTTCTGTGTGGCTGTGAGGTCGTTTCTTGTACCTACCGTACTCGTGAACAAATCCCGAAAGGTTGGAAATTCTTTATAATTTCCCGAAAATGGCTGAATTGCAATGGGTTGTAGTTTAATCGACGATGAATTCATTCTCGGTGCTGTATTGAGAATTTCAAGAAACGATGATTGTTGTTGCGCGAGCTCTTCAATGATTGTTGTATCAGTTTTATTAGCAGCCGATTGCCTTTCCCGAATAGCTTTTACGAGAGACGATTGAGCGCGAAAAAAAACTTTTCTTCGTAAGTACCGAATTCTACCTCGAAGGTGACAAATTCTTCATAATCTGCATCAGCGATAATTTCATTATGTAGCGAGGAAAAATCACTCCATGCCTGTTCGAGAGTTTTTATACGAATCAAGCATTTCTAATGTAGTCGACTTGTCAATAGTGGCTACGAAATCAGCCGCACGAGTGAGCCTGCCGTTTGCATTACCGCGTTTTTGTTTTATAGAACTCATTTTAAAATTTTACCACAGTTTATGGATATACGATTTATGTCCAAGTATGTGTTTTTAACGCTTACCAATGTCACGAAAGTTAAATTAATCTCAAAAGATTCACACCGATTCTGATTCGACGATGATTGTTTTAATAAACGATTAATTAATAAGTCCATAGGCTAGTTCAATTTTTTTGTTTAAATACGGTTTGAAGGACCAGTAAATTAATTGGATTTATTGTCTTTAGTTTTCAAAAGGATAGATGCAAAGGGTATACGAAATAAAACTCCGAATGATTCGATTCACTATTTGTACAAATGTATATTTGATTTGATTTAAAACTTAACAACTGGTGCTGATGAAGACCTACTCTCGTCGATGGTTGAAGTTGAAGAGGCAGATTAACTTAGGCTTTGACTTACAGTATGATACATATTTCTTATAATCCAAAAACAACAAAGTATAAAAAATGGCCTTGAATAGCAAGTGCATCTTGCACTGTTTGACAAACAACATAATGTGAAATGGCCTTGAACGAGGATTAAGATATGTAATGCAAGTGAATCTCACACGCGCAGCAAATACAGTGAGTCAAAACAATTTTTGTACAAAGTTAATAAAAATTATCGAATTGAAAGAATATAATATTAATGTTTAGAAATTTATATAAAGAAATATGAATTGATACATAATCATAAACACCCAGCTTCGGCAGCATTGTTTTTCTACGAAAACCGCCAGCTAATCTGAGGCCACCTGTGCGATAACATGAGACAATATAACATCGATGTTTTCTCCTCTGAGCCACGTAGGTTTCTGTTATGTGTTTTCCTTCTATGTATCTATTGTCTCTCTCTGTTGTATTAATGTCTTGTTCTGTCCCAGCCGATGGTCTCAAGCACCAGTACTGCTATGTGTCTGTAGTTCGTCACATTCATGTGCGAAGTACTGTAAATTCAATGTTCAATATTTCAGTTTAAAAAATAGTTACCCCAACATATTTTTGAGAATATTTATAAGTAGGGAAGTGGGGCACCTTGATACGGTTTTCACTTAAACGACAAAAAGTCGCAAAATATTAAGCTTAATAAGAAGGTACAATTTTTATACTGATCAGTATCATTTTTGTAAACTTATTCAAAACGATATTTCTCACAACTTCATTTACAAAAAAAGTTTAAACCTTTTTTATAAAAGTCGAAATCTGTATCAAACTGCCCCAGACGTGGGGCACATTGATACATACCGTGGGGCACTTTGATTCATGGCAAATAAAAATGTACTTATGGCACCAGAAACAGTCACTTCATTAATATTGTATATTTCTATTTTTGGGTTGTATGTTCACACCATTTTCGTATACCTACAAGAAAAAACAACATTAGTGGGGCACATTGATACGCATCAAACTACCCCATAGGGGCACATTGATACGGATCAAACTACCTTGTGGTTTTGTGTATCAATGTGCCCCAAGTGTCCTCACTGAATTAAAAAATTAAAATCATGGAAACTGTAGTTAAACAATATATTTTAAGATACAAAACACATCAAAAATAACATTATCTTACAATCTAAGTTGAAATGAAATGTGTGACACGAAATATTCAAGGCGAAAAATCACTAAAAAAATATAAACAAATTTACTAATGCACTTAAAAAACACGTTTGCTTTTGCTGAGATAGAACGGATGACCGAAGAGGAAGGACAGTTAAGGGTGTATTTGTTTTTATAAAAATGGTGTTTTGTGCACCTGTTTGAGTGGCCTACTGTGATTAGTTTTCAAACAATATCGAATGTATCTATCTGCCCCGTGTATCAATGTACCCCACTTCCCCTAGTAATAAATAAATAGAATAGAAAAAAGAAGCAGAATCAATTTAAAGTAGGTATACATAGATTTAGAAAAAGATTTATTTTCATTTCCGATAGACTAAAGTTGTTTAATGTAGGTTAGGTTAGGTTAGGTTTGAGTGGCTGTCCAGATGTTGTTGACTCACTTAGACCTCAAGGGTCCGTTGTGATACCACAAAACACTCATGGGAGAGTAATGAGCTTAAACAAACCAATTCGTGCTTCTAATGAAGTTAGAGAGACATTTTGTGTCGATTGTTGCCAGTTCACTGGTATTATCGAAGAAGTGATTACCTAGAAAGCTGTTCCTTCTAATGGAGAGTGCTGGACATGTACATAGAAGGTGTTGGACTGTTTCCTCTTCCTCCTCGTCCATGCAGCTTCTACAGAAGTCATTTGTGTAGACCCCTAGCCTCAGAGCATGTCTGCCTATGAGGCAGTGTCCTGTTATTACTCCAATTGTAGAGCTTATATTTTGTCTGCTCAGAGATATCAAGCCTTTTGACCGTTTTAAGTCTATGCTTGGCCATATTTGCTTGGTTGCTAGGCAGGTGGTACCCTGTGACCATCTAGCATTGGTTGATTCTAGAGCATATTGTTTGAGAAGATATTTGCATGTAGCGAGTGGTATTCCTATGTTGTGTTTTTGTCTAACATTGGGCAGAAGTGTTCCGTTTTTGGCGAGCTCGTCGGCTTTGCAATTTCCCGGAATGTCTCTGTGGCCCGGCACCCAAATGAGGTGAATATTAAACTGTTCCGTCATCTCATTCAGAGATGATCGACAATCGTGGACTATTTGAGAGTTTATGGAGACAGACGTGAGAGATTTGAGAGCGGCTTGGCTGTCCGAGAAGATTCGTATATCCTTGCAAGATATAACGTTTTCTTTGATCCAGGATAGTGCCTCTTTAATCGCCATTACTTCTGCCTGGAATACACTACATTGATCGAGAAGTCTGTATGATAGACTGAGATTCAGTTGTTCTGAATAGATACCACTTCCAACTCCGCAGTCGGTCTTTGAACCGTCTGTATAGAAGTGTACCGCGTTGTCTTCCAGGGGTTTTTCTTCTTCCCAGGAGGATCTTGAAGGGATAGAGACATGGAAGCTTTTACCGAACACCATTTTTGGGGTGGTATAATCTAAGCGATCTGGGATAGATCTAAAATTGTCTAGAATAGTAGTATGACCAGTATTGTTACTGTTCCATTGAGAGGTGGCTCTAAGCCTCACACATGTGTTGGCTGCCACCATTTTGGAGAAGATGTCGAGAGGTGTAAGGTTTAAAAGCACTTCCAGGGCTGCGGTTGGTGTTGAGCGAAGTGCTCCTGTGATGCACATACCTGCTGACCGTTGAACTTTGATGAGCTTATTTAGATTTACCATCTTGTCCAGTGCGGTCCACCATACGACAACTCCATAGATGAGTATCGGTCTGATTACTGAAGTGTATAGCCAGTGGGTTATCTTTGGGGAGAAGCCCCATTTTGATCCTATGGCCTTTTTACAAGTGAAAAGCGCTACGGTAGCCTATTTTACTCTTTCATCAATATTTGCCTTCCAATTTAGTTTTTTGTCTAAAATGAGGCCTAAATATTTAGCTTGGTCGGAAAAGTAGTTTAATGTAGACATACTTTAAATTTGAAATTTCCACAGGAAAGTCACAGTTTTATATCATGTATTGCCTTATCATTTGATCATAAACGTCCATGTAGTTTTTGTGACTTTTATCATGTGACATAATTATCTAGGTTCCACAACTTTTAGTACCCCGGAGAAATCATAAGAGGTCCCATTAAACAGCACAACGACTGTTATATAATTATAAAAAAATTAACAAAAAATCAAACCTCTCTTGTTGTCTCATTAGTAATAAATTTTGTATATCAAGAAGACTATGAAAAAGTCATTTAAACATAGCTACCTTGTATAAAATGTCGTTATCGCATTTTCATAAGTCACTCATCCAATACATTAGTCCGAAAAACTTTAAGCAGTTAACCAGGGAGAAAGAGAGACTGAAAATTAAGAGCGAATTGAGTGATGCATAATGAAAGATAATTATGGGGATTCTCCCCCAAGTAATCCCTGCAGGGATTTGCATTTAAGATTATAATAAAACAACTTTTTGTAATCCTTGGCTGTCAGGACGAATTATCTTATGAAAATTATTGTACTTGACACTTTGAAGCTTTTCTCTTCTGTTTGATTTATTGTGAAGAAATGCTTGCCTGAAGTCTCGCAACTGAGGTGATTCAGGCAAAGTTTTTAAAAAAGCGTCAAGATTTTGGAAAATCCATGAACACATGGATTTTTTTTCAAGTGGACTTTCCTGGGGCTTCAGTGAACGAGTGAGTGAAACTCATCAGTGATCGAACGAACGAGTAACCACTTTGGGATGATGGCATTCGATTGGTCACGTATCGTTTGGGAATTAAAAGTTGTAGTAGTCTTTATTCTACAACATCGAGTCTCTGTTTATTTTGAACTAGTCTTGTGTGGTTTGACTGGTAAAATTTGCATTTATAGGGTGTCTAAGTAAGAGTGCACTTTTTCATTCTAAAATAAAAACAAGTAATGACAGAGTTGTGATTTTTTTTTTAAGTATTGAAAACGAAGACATGTTCCGATTCAGTATGGAATATAAAATCCTGCAAATTACCCCGGCTCCGATGACAGGCCATTACTCTTTTCATGAAATTTATCATGACTTTTGGACAGAGATGTGGCTGTATCTCAGCGATGACACGTTGGATTTCCTATTTGAGCTCAGGAATTGTTTCTGGTTTATTCGCATAAACCCGAGATTTCACAAAACCCCAAAGAAAAGAAACCGCACGATCTTGGTGGCCAGTTGACATAAGAATTTCGTGAGGTAATGTGTAATCGTTGCTGCAATAAGTCGATTGTTTCATGCGCGGTGTGGCAGGTTTTGCCGTCCGGCTGAAACCACACATGTCGTCCAGATTCATACCGTCCGATTGAGGCCGTTATTATATTCCTGTAACGAATGCCGTTCACAGTGACTTTTGTTGTGTAATGAGTTTCCACAATCATAACGCGTTGTTCTTTCAAAAAGCGCTCCATTTTTAATAATCGGAATAAACAGAGGTAACGCTTAAATTTCAGAGTCGCAACTTGCATGAAAAAAAATATTACAATTTTTAAATGTGCACTTTTACTGAGACACCCTTTACATCTTTTCAAATAAATAACAAAACAGTGAAACAAAATGAATAATTCTTATTTATTCCAGCGATTCAGAAGGTAGAAATTTAAAATTTTTTTTGTTTATGTAAAACAGCTTGAGTATTTACAGAAGATGAGATTGATGAAGCTTTGAAGCGGAGAATCTTGAGGGATAAAAGCAATCGATGTGTTTGGCCATAAAATCGGCCATCATATTTTTTGCTGGCTATTCAATGCATTTAAGTTTGACCTAAAACGATTAAATCAAACAATAATATTTACATATTTTAATGACAAGTTCCTCCTATCCGTGAGCTCTTTATGTTTCAAATGAAATTCAGTTCGATAACTGAAGACAGAATTTAAAATTATTGTACTATAGAAGCTCGATAGATAGCTTTATAACGTGAGAGGTAGTGCCAAATGCACATAATTCAGTCACGTATTATTCGATCACTGATGCCGTGATTCGACCCCTGGTCTAAATCAACGTCTGTTTTTTCAGCTTCAATATAACATTTGATTTTACATTAAACTTTTTTTGGCTGTTGTTGCAGAAGTCCTAATTAATTTGTTAAGACTTATCATTGAGGTGGTTTTTCAACTAATTAACTCAAACACTTTTGAATTGAAACATTTTCACCATCCACTTGTATCTGCCTGAAGAAAGTCCGCAGGAATGCTGTTGCTTATACAAAAATTCTATGCAAATGACATGATACTTCGTCTAATTTAATTAATTACCTACAAATGTTGCCAATAATCGAAAATCTATTTTATCGATAACCAAGTCTATAACAGAGTAATTTTATTACTTTATTTCAAAATTGCCATTCTCTATGCATTCCATTTATCTTCTCCGTAATATCCATGTGCAGGA
The DNA here is from genome assembly GCA_943590905.1 of Sphaerophoria taeniata. Lineage (NCBI taxonomy): Eukaryota > Metazoa > Arthropoda > Insecta > Diptera > Syrphidae > Sphaerophoria > Sphaerophoria taeniata. Next base: position 22,939,846 of record OX016542.1, on the reverse strand, counting down.
ATGCCCCAATCAACAAGATTATTATTTGTACTCCTAGCCTACATTGCGTATGCATCTCGACCTTACCATTAGGCAGTTAACTTTGATATGAAATTGCATAAACCGACAACATACTTGAGGCAGTCAACCTCTTCCAAAATGTCTCCTTCCTACAGATTTTCCCGATATATCTGAAAATCGCAATCAGAGTCAATTTATTGACTCTTAAGCTTTGTCCAACATCAAATTATGCCGTTTGCAATGAAATGTCTTATATCCGAAAGGACCCTCTTTGTGTACCAACTGAAAAAGAAGGAGAAGGGGCTAGGTAAAAATGTTGGAATGCACCGCACGGTTCTGGTTCGGCTATTATTTCGATAGAGCTAGGGTTTTGGGTAAATCTTATTGTGTGTTTGTAGTCCTTAGTCGGAATAGCAGAAGGACGACAGACGTCAATATTTCTGCGGTTAGCATTTCAACCGCAGTTTGATTGGTGAGGAAATTACAGCAAATGCAATTAAATGAGTCCGTTGATAAGTCGTTTCCATAAATAATCGAAGGTTTTCTATAAATTATAAAACGACTTTAATTTTTGATAGCAAGGATATGACAAAAGAAATGGTGAAATATTTTCAAAAGGAAGGCAAATTTACAGTTCAAAGTGCCTTAAATTTTCTTTCTTCTCTTTCATATAAACTATAACGTTCGTCTTTTAGTCGACAAGACAAGGTAAAATATAAGGTAAGCACTGAACCTAATAAAGCTCATACAGCACAAGCTCTGGAGGGCAAAACAGTCTTGCTCAACTTTGTATTGAGGAAAATAAACTTTTATTCAAATTTCAAAAGTTTGGGGTTTACTCTGAATGCACTGCAAGTGGATAAAGAATTAACAATTAAGAATACCATCACCATGGAACTTCTAACATTTTCCCATTCCTCAAATTGACAACAAACAAACACACTGAACAAAGATTCTTATAAACTACAAAAACTTTATCCATACACACATACAAACAAAACAAAAGTAATTTTATGTTGAATATAGTTTCCTCAAACAAAATTATTTTCAGTGCGATGTCAAAGGATTTTTAAAATAACAAAAAGATATAAAGAGTCAAATTGCTATTACAAGAAACAAAGGAAAATTGGAATTTGACTTCTTATTCTTAGACTTGTTCATGCTGCTTGAATCGAAGACGACGATGACGACGAGAATAGTTAAAATATAGAGAACGGAAGGCGGACAACGACACAAAAGGCTCTCGACACAGTAATTGTTTTTCAGGTTGAACTGTCATAAAAGTTCTTGTTGCAATAAAGCGTACTTGAGCTTGTCGGTCGGGTGGGTCGTTTTGTCGTTGTAGTTTTCGTCAATATTGTTTGAGCTCGTTCAAATATAATAACATCCATCAACAAGTTTAATATTGCGAATGACGACAACGACGGCGTTCCTTTGTACATTTTGGTTGCTAATTAATGATTGTCGGGTGCATTTTGTCAGCAAAAGGTAAATTGTTGAATTAATAAAACATTAACAAAGAGTTTTTAACACTTCAACTGGAAACGGGGACGACAAAGGCTGACTGAGATTAACGATAAATATGGCTGGCTATGACAGAGTCGTTGGAAAAGAAGAAATTAAAAAAAGGGGGACGGGTTTGCTTTCAGAGTCGAAAATTTGGAATTAATTAAGGGAACATCGCAACTCTTTTCAGAATTCTGGAAGACCGCCGCGCCGATTGTAGGTGCACAACATAGCTGAGAAAGAAAGCATTTCAAAAAATTGCGTGAGTAATACCCTGATTGAAATTTTGGGAAAGAGAAAGCTGTCGGAACAGTGTTTGACGTTTATTGCGTGCAATGCAAGGAAGTTTGTGAGTCGTTTGGTGAGAGCCGACGAAACATAGATCCACTGCTATACACCAGACACCGAGGAACAGTCGAAACAGTGGACTACAGCTGGCAAACGTGCTCCGAAGAAGGCGAAGACTATCTAATCAACCGGAAAAGTGATTGCCACGTAACCAACTTATCGGATCACCCTGGCATCTATAATATCAAAATGAAAATTATTCATTGGTTTCATCCCTTTTCTATACAAAAGAGTATAGGTACATCTATAATGTGGAGAAAATATTATTGCTGTACCCAACCATTGATTTTATTGAACAAGAACTACCTCCAACCACCAACGAATGCACATTGAGATACTCCTTTGAACTCTGTGTCGATATTTGCGTGGTGAAGAGTATTGGCGTAAGTCTTTACGGGCAAGCACTGAATGCTTTGCTTAGTTGAAGAAACCCAATAGCATTTTTGTTGGAGGGACTCGGCAGCTTCATCATCAATCACGATTGCAGTTTAGTCTATGCGGGTAGATATTTAGAATGCATTATCTATTATGCATATTTTTGTATTCCCTAAGGAGCATTACTTTATCTGTCTAGATATTTGTTTTACCACAAAAGAATGCGCAGCAGACAGATATTTTAAGAATTTAGAGAGATAATTATACTGCAATGTCAATTGCAGTAATTTTCTATTTCAAACAAAATGTCAAATAAATAAAAGTTTCTTATGTTATTGGACATCAAAGAAGTAACCTTTAAAAATGTTTTAAGAAAATTGAAGCCAACCAAAGTTTCTCAGTTAGGTTAAGTGTTTTCCCCCTTTTTCCACTTCCTTAATCGAACTGGATTTTTACTTTGAAGTAGATTATTCACCACAAAGCACAGAAAAAACTCGATGGAATAAATTAAATATTCACTTTCACATGCACTGTGTCCTTGTCCTTGTCCTCGTCCTCAATTTCAACACAAACAAAAACAATGTCACTCCCATATTTTCTCCACACACTTAATCACAAGCGAATTCACGTAAATCCCTGTTGAACCAACTTATTCGGGAACCATATGAGACCTTCAGCATATTTAGAAGGCTGTCGAACCATTTCCAAGCCAATTTTTGCTCCCTGTATGCATTTCGTGACTATTAAGTTTAAGCGTCCACCATCACCATCGAAGCACAGCGGGGGGTTAAATTGTCCTCAACTACACACATAAGCCATAGAATTTTCCCTTTTCACGTTCAAGAAAAAAATAAAATGATAGGCGTGTGGAAGACGCAGAATGGATTAACAAAAAGAAGAAGTAAAAGACATTGGTTCGATTGCACTTTATGTTGAATGTGCAATTAAGCAGCATTAGTCCATCACAGCTTAATTAATTAAATTCACTCAGTTGAATGTGTCGGTTTTCCAACAAAACACGAAACACCATCACACACAGTGATTTTTATGGCATGGAAAATGCATTACGACTCTGAGAACGTTATAAGGGTTGGCATGAATTCTGAGGCGATATCAGTGTTTTGATAAACTGTGCCAAATTTTTATTTTTCGGAACATGGAATCACTTTTATAATCGGATCTTGAAGCACGCTATCGTGTTTTGTAGTTCACACAGCGACAGCCTGTAGTTATTATATTGTTGAGCTGATCACTCATAAAAAAGGAAAGACTTGCAGAAGGGTTTATTATTTCTTCTTCCAAGCCAGTTATCTCCGCTGTGAAAGTACACTAAGGGAAATTGCTCAAATGTAGTGTCCGACCGAACCTTCGGCTTCGGCTTCGGCTTCGGTCGGATTCGGCCAAAAAAACAACATTCGGCCAACCCTTCGGCTTCGGTATAAAATAGGCCGAAGTTTTGGCCGAAGCCGAAGATTTTTTTTATTAATATCGAGAATCGTAGTAGGCGCCGAAGAAATTCAATTTTTGAAATTGTTGGACACAGAAGCTTGTGTTTATTAATGTTAAATCATAGTAGGCGTCGAAAATTGCCTGGCACTTTTTGTTGATATAGAAAATCGTAGTAGGCAACGAAAAAAATCAATTTTTGAATAAGATAAAATATTTTTTTCTTATTCGAAATGAGAATTCTTCACTTCATTCAAGCTTCGGCTTCGGCTTAGGCTTCGGCCGAAGCTTTTTATTTAGCCGAACATTCGGCATCGGCTTCGGCTTCGGCAGAAAATCGACCTTCGGTCGGACACTACTCAAATGATAAAATACACTCGCGCTTGAACAAATTTTTCAGCCAACATTTGCACCGACCATACTGGGAGCATTGAAGTCTGAAGTGTTGATGTTTTGAATAAAATTTAACTGGCAATCATGATTTGAAGGCTAGGCGTTTCAAATAAAGTGAGGTAAGTCCTAGCAAACGTTGAAATCAAAAATGTATATCTTGTAATTGACGTTTCTTTTCACCTTTCTACCCCGATGCGACTCACCTTTGCATCAATCAATTTTTATTTGCGCTTTTGCTCTATGCGATGAGTTCTTCAAACTGGCTTTTAGAGTTTCTGCACATCAAAATTCCCATAGGCCACAATTTTGCAGCCTTCCATCAGAAAGGAAACGTTGAGCAAGGAAATCACATTTCAGAAATCAGATGAAAGATATGTTGTTTTCGAATGGGGCAGGAACGCAGGAAGGTTGTCAAAAGTCTTGAGAGGATTATTTCTTCAGAACTAATATTAGGTGTGTTTTTTTGCACGCGTATATACGCTTAAAATGAACAGTGTACAAAAAAACGACAATTTTATTGTTTTAGTAATTTTGGCATCACTTTTCAAATGCTGAGCTGTAATTGGTCAAATATTTTTTTGTAGTTTCATCTGTCAAAAAAACAAAAACTCTAGTTCAGGGGCGCATTTTTTTTTGTTTTTTTTGTTGGTGATCGTTAGGCGCTACACAATTTTTTGTGCTTTTTAACACTTGATCAAGTTGTTCATAGAATGCGCTTTCGAATATGACCCGAAAAAGGACAATAAATATGAAGAATTAAGGATGAAAAATGAAGAAAATGTAACGAAAAATAAAAAATAAAAAAATAAAAATCGTGCGTGTACACCTTGAACGTTAAGAACCATGTAGTACAAAAAAAGAATTGAAATTGAAAAATACAATTGATGCACAATCAATATAATCTTGATTCAATGATTTTTCGCCTGGCGCCCCTGAGATTACCCATACAATTGCAGACCAGCCCTGTTGTAATGCGTTTGTGAAAAGAGAACAAAAAAAAATCTCCTGCTCAAAGAAGCAAACCAAGAGAATGGAAGATGGCACATACAAAAGGTCAACGTGATTTTGTTCTGCGTGTTAAATACACAGATCATTACTTTGTTTGTGTTTTGTGTAGTAAGAAAAATAACAAATAAAAAACAACAAAATCCTAGCTTGCTCGGATCTGTTTCTGTATGTAAAATGGAATGAATTTCGAAATGAAGTTTTGAAAATTCATCGCAGAGAGTGAAAAAGATATATGGAAGCACTGTTTTTATATCCGCTTATTTCATTAGCGTGGATAATTATCGCCGCTTACTAAGCGGATATAGAAATGTGTTGTTGTTGCATTTTGCATGTAAATATTTTTTTAAGCGTATATACGCGTGCAAAAAAACACGCCTATTATTGCTTACAATTTTTTGTGATTTCAATTTGTAGGCCGTAACCAAATTATAATATGAGATATCATCGACTTTAAGATTTGCAACCTTTCGTTCCACCTTTCTATTCCAAGCTAAGTATTTTCACATTAAGGCTATGTTTATGACCGAGCGTAAACGCATCGCGCGTTGCGACGAGAATCGCTACTAGCGACTAGATTCATTGTTGCTTATGAAAGTGTTTATGACAAAGCGATTTAGCGAAAAGCGAATTGAGCGATTACAAGCGACAAAAGCGACGAAAATTTGCAATCAAAATATTTTGATCAAATGAGCGATACGAGCGATCAAGTATGGACAAGTTTATAGAGAGTGTGCGTGATAAACATAATTTGCCTGATGGTCAGTGACAGTCTTTCCGTAGCATCAATTGGTACTTTCTGATTTCTGGTTCTTTTTTCAATCATTGCCGATATCTGCTCCAAGATGTACTCAAAAGTTTCTTTGCTCATTAAACGATAGTATTCCTTAAATTTTTCAGGAAATTTTAGCAGTCGTGAATGAAGATGATGAAATTCACCGTAAGTTCTTCTTTCTGTTACAATTGGATGCACTTGAAACCTCTTATACATATATGCTTTTATTAGTTAAATATTTTTTACGCAATAAATAGCTGGTTCCTAATAATAAAACTTTCCTCGTCCAAGCGATGGAGCGATTATCGTCGCATCGCGAGATGCGTTTACGCTCGGTCATACACATAGCTTAAATCTGTATAGTTTTCTTTGATGTAAATATTGATGGAAAAAATCCTAAGGCATATTTAACTTCAATTCTCCTTTAATTCGAGCTATTGGTCTCTCTTTAAGAAAATACGCCATACGCAATTACATTATTTATAATCTATCATCAATCTTATGGTTTAAATTCGTTGCATATTTATAGGTATGACGAAAACCCTTATCACCATTTGGTTATTTCATGAAATTATTCATTTGCCATTAACCTTTCACACCAATCATCTTAATAACAACGGTTTCATTATGGGGACTAACCAAGATGTAAGAAAATCACATTACAACAGTTGGTGTAGAAACTATCAAAAACATTACCTATTCCCATCAAAATGAATACAATACATATTGAAAACTGTCCCTTATGCAAAATTGTTTTTAATAATTTAACTTAGGTTTTGGTGTAACATTTTTTTTTTTCTGATTTCACAAACATAAAAATATATGGAATGAAAAAATATATGAACGAAGAATTATTTTTCTCAGCATTTGGTGTGTCATGAAATGTCTGTTTTTGAAATAGGGTGTGGCAAATTCACCACTGATAGAAAAATCGAAAAAGGTACCAGATAGTCTTAAAGGACAAAAAGGATCATTCGTATGGGATGATGTTTTGAGTTGGATTTGAACTGCAAAGTTAATACATGATGATGATGAAGAATCACACTTTCAATGCAATTTCTGCGCACAGTATAATCTTGTATAATGATGTATTTTGTTAATTCTTTTAAGAATATAAATACTATCACTAATTTTTTTTTTTTTTTTTACTACATCTATATATATAAAAGAATAGCCTAATTTTTGTGTTCGTTCGCTAACCGGCCACACTGGTTGACCGATTTTCCTAATTTTTTCTCTAAATGCAAGAGGTATTAGGGTAGAAGGTTTAGCAAAAATAAAATGCATATTTTTCAAATCAAAAATGGTTCAATTGTTAAAAAATGTTAAAAATTTTGTATTTCGCACTATAACAAAATATATGTATCTTAACTGATCAATAAACATACGAATACTCAAATTTGTACAAAAATTTTGACAAATAGAAAATAAAATATTTTCATCAAATTAAACAAGAGATTACACTAGCTATTGCAGAAAATATGTACATATGTATGTAATGTATGTATGTATGTTTCCGCAGGACGATCCGCAAATGTCATTTCCAAGCCCGATCACATTCGTCGGCGTCTAATGTCAGCTGCCTATCAAAGCAGATGCACTAAACGACCAGTTAGCAAGGATATTCAAGTGCAAGTGGTTCGCGGCCATTACAAGCGCAACGAAGTTGGAAAGGTTTTACAATACTATCGTAAGATATTCGTTGTTAACATCGAGAAAATCTTGCGTGAAAATGCCAGCGGTACCAATATCTATGTATGTATGGTGTTCATCCATCCAAGTGTTTGGCTGTTAAATTGAAATAATTGGATAAGGACTGTAAAAGCTATTCTTGGGAAGAAAAGCAATGGACGTTTGGCTGCTCTTGGCAAGGACAAGGGCAGTAAAGAATATGAATAATAATACCTACAAACATACATATATGTACATCGAATTAAATCAGACCTATTCAGTAAATCATTACGGGATATATTATGTTAAATATTTGGAATAAATTACGTTCATAAAATATGTATGTATGTATGTAAGTGTAGTGTCCGTGGTTTAGTGGTTAGGTACGTTGACTGCTAAGCAGAACGTCGTGGGTTCGAGTCCTATCCGTGCCCACAGTTTTTTATCTTTCACGGGCACCGCATCTTGCGAAGAACTGACGAAACTTCCAAGAGTATCAGTCTGTCATTAAAAAGTGCTTCTCTTTTGGGCAAAATTTTTTCCGCTCGCTTCGCTCGCTTGCAATTATTGTACCTGCTTCATTTTTTGTTTCAAGCTCCAAATCCTTTATTGAAATAATATTTTAAAACATGTGAGAATTTTTTTATTTTCACACCCCAAATTTATTCTCTTTTGGGCAAAATTTTTTCCGCTCGTTTCGCTCCCAACCAAACCAAAACGATTTTAAATGTTCCAGATCGTCATAATCTCTAGACTCTAGAGTCTAGACGAAAGTGAAAAAAGATGTTCAAAATGAATCATTTCAATGCAGCACCTGCTTTGCAGACACAAGCGTGCATTACAAAGGTGCGTGGTGGTTTCTTTTAAAAAGTAAAGAAAACGGCAGCAGTTAGTTTTGAAAAATGAATTGCTCTGTCAATTTTGTCTACAAATAGTAAAAAAATGGTCCTATCTCCTATCTATTGTTAAGACTTTTTATAATTCAAAGAAAAAAATCACATTCTGAAATTTTTTTTAATAGGAAGTGCAATAATATTGTTTCTCACACTTTTCACTTTTAGTGGACTACTTTCTCACACAATTGTGCAGTTATTTCCCACTCGTAGTGGGAATTTATTCCACTTTAAAAAGTGGAGAAAATTCCCACTTTGAGTGGAGTAAATTCCCATGTGGAGCAGATTCCCGTGGAGTAATTTCCCTGCACCTTTTCAACTTCTCGGAGGAAATAATTAATAGGCGATTTTGTGAATTTCCAGTTTTTATTCAACAAAATTATGTGTATGACACTGTTAGGCAATGTTTGAGTGGTGGTTTGTATTTTTTAGATGTACCGGTGTTGATCTATAGACACGATCTGCAAAAAAAACAGCATTGGCTCTGGCCTGCAAATGTAGCTAAAGTTACGTTATAAAATATCGGCCTAAAGCGCTCTTAAATGGCCTTTGAATATGCAGGTTAGGGGAAAGATCTACACGTTATATTCAAAAAATGTCGGCAATGGCTAAAGTGGAACAGTATCAATTGTACATAAAAAGTCATTTGAAGTCTTAAATCGTACCTTGAAGGATTTGTGAGGAATTCAGGAAACTTACACTGGCCACATTATGTTCGTGTGCATTTACGAAACCATAATATCTGCGGCAAAATTTTGAAAGCAGTTTTTGGACATTGGAAATGAAATAATTCCACTTGATTCTGAAAACCAAATTATTCTTCCAACCAATTGATTCAAGATGCCTTCCTAGGGAGAAACAAATGTTGTTTTATTACAATAAATAACGATAAGATCTACCAAAACATAGATTCGAATAATTTGTCGCGCCCTTAGTTTATGTCATAAACTTTATGAATAGGGGTTGATTTTCTAAAATTTCCCAACTTTTTTATAGAAATTTCAAAAATGCGCAATGCATACTCAGTTTTCGCTTTGGGTGTCCAGTTCCGGGGTGGTAGTGCTAACTACGCATCAAGTTAGCACTACCAAGAGTCAGTAAAAAAAAAAAATTTTTTTTGATTTTTTTTGTTTCGCACTTACCAGCGACAAAATCACGACAATTGTCTGCATACTTAGTTTTCGGTTTGGATGTCCATTTTAGCTAATCTGGGGTAGTAGGTAGTGCTAACTTTTAAAATAAGTACGCGACAAATTTGTTTGTTTCACAACAAATTTACGGCAAATTCACGACAATTAATTGCATACTTACATTTTTTAATTTCCAAAGTTGTAGTGCTAACTTGATGGGCATGATTTTTCTTCAAATCGTATTGGAAACAACATTTTCAGGTGTAAAATATACAAGTTATATATTCTCCAAATGCACTGCTGGATACCTTTCATTTTTTGCTGACTTCATCATTCCAATCAACAGCAATAAAGAATTTTCAATAAAGTACATATTATACAGTTAAAACATTTTTTTTTAAAATATGTATTTTATGCCCTGCGAAGCGGGCGGGGATTTGCTAGTATTATTATAATTTATTTTAAACTAAATTTAAAAATTTGATATTTTATTAAAGAAAAAACAAACAAGCTGGATAATCGTATTACTCTTGTGAACGAAACTTTCATTCGATTGATACTGTCAATAACCTCTGTATTTGTTTATATTTATTTATATTTATAACAAAAATAAAAAAGATACAAATTAATAGTATAATGAACACCTTCAGACAACAAAAACCAAAGCTTTCATAAATACCAATTAACTGATCACATCTCTTATAATTAAATAAAAAAACATTCAGCAAATTTGTGTGTAATTATTTTTCCATTTTTGATTTAAAAAATAAAAAAACAAAATTTAAATCCAAACATAAAAAAAGACCAAATAATAAAGGATTTTGCATCTGCCCAATAAATTTTAAGCTCAACTTAATGAAATTTCAAAAATACTTGCTCTCCAGCCAAATATTGCATGTTACTTTATGGATTGCGTTGCGCTGGTCTGGTCAGTGCTCGTAGATACATATCACGCAATTAGTCACATTTATATTACCCTCACGTATTTTAGTTTTAATTAACCCCACGTTAAAGCGGTAAGAGGAGGTAAACAATTTTATAACGTAATTTTAGTAAAATGTTTTAATTGGTCGCCAGCCTCTGTGGCGAGTTAATATGACTGCGGCAACTAGTTATTTTGACATGATAATATAATATTTACTTAAACATTAAAGTATCTAGGTATTTTTTTCATTCCTTGCTTAAAGGGGGTGGGATCATGGATATGTGCAATTTAGAAAGGAAACAATGTTTCCAAGTAAATATGGTGAAATTTGAAGTGAAAGTGCTGACCTACACCTTCACGTGGTACCCCTCAGAGGTTCTTGTCTAATTGGCATGAACCTGCGAACGTAGGCAGCTAAAGTCATGTAGTCTTCCAGAATTGTTCCACTGCTTTGACAATCTGGCAAGAGGCTGCAATGATAAGGACGCCAGCGAATCCTTGTTAATCTATGATAAGAACGAAAGTTGGGAAACCTCCTATTGAAAAAGTGTAACGTACGAGTACATATAATCAATAGAAAGACAGACCAGGTCTATTGAATAAATTGGTACTCTGGGGTAGTTGGGGCCCCGTTCATTGTGTCTTAGGACCTTTGTTCGCCAACTACATAAGCGGTAGGCCCCCTAGTGGGAGTTTCAGAGGGGTTGTTGGTTGTCGAGAGATCCGTTCTCGGTAACTGAGTACATTCTCAAGCTCAGTTATATAGATAAAAAACATTTACCATTATGGTTTCTTCATGGAAGAAATAAACTGGTACTTGAAAACATAATTGAAATTTATTATATTAAATGCGATGATGGGATAACATCGCGAAAGTTTGATAACGATGAGTTTCAAACTGTGTAATTAAGGGAGAGTATCAACTCTAATAAAACAGATACCAATGTGAATGGTCACACGTCGGATAAGGCATAATAGCTAGGTGCCGACGTAAAACTGCTCACTCCATTCCTTGCTTAAATACATATATAATCTTATGGTCTGATTAAACACTTTGCAGTGGTCGGCGGTGCTTGGATTTGAAAAGAATTTTAAATATCACTCAAAACTACTAGTAAATAATATGATTCACATTCTGATTCAAATGTCAAAAGATATATTTTTCACCTGAAAACGAGAATTCAAGGACCCTTCAATAAGATTATGTAGGCACAACTTCAATTTAAATATTGTATTACTGTGTGTGGTATTCTCCACCTTTAGACAGGTTTTTTTCTCACCCTGATGGCAGAAAAACTTCACAACAAAAAACGACAAAATGCAAATCCTCCTTCCCAATATTTCAAACAACTCATTCACATCCACATTAAGCGCCCTCCTTTCTCCAGTCTGTAGATGAGCGACGACCGACGAACGAGGACGACAACACGAACGACTGTGACGAATACGAATTTTCATTTTATTTTCGGTTAGCATGAACATTTGCTCAAATCCCTCTACTTTCATTTCACCCTCTCAGCAGTCCTCTCAACGAAAATCCTACCTTTTGTAAGCTTTAACAAGTGGGGAAAACAATTTTTCAAAAGTTTAGTACGCTTGGTTGGCATTAAAAGTAATTACCATATGAATGGTTTGAAACTCTTCGGAATGTTAAAAATGAATTCATTTTATATCGAGGAGTATCAAGTAGGTGTGCAGATTCCACAACGGTATTGACTACAAAATAGTGGTTTTGGCAAATAAATTCGGAATGAAGTTATCTTTAGGATTACTTGAAAGTTGATTTAAATGCAAATAACGACAGCTTTGAAGTTGTTGTCTTTTTGGTTCTATTTGTGTATGCTTGTGCTCCTCCTCGTCATGCAGGTTGTACTATCGGTTATTAAGGAAACATTTGTGAGAAAACTAACAAAAACTAACGTAATCCTAATTGCAGTTATGTACTTTATCAAAATTTTTCTCGTATCGACACAAACCCATGATCTCTAGCTTAAACTTTGTCGCATCTAATTTCTTTTAACATCACGTTCTATAGAAATGGTCTGCTAAATAGCTGTGAAGTAATTAGTTCCTCCATTTGAATGCAAAACAGTTTATTGTACTACCTACACTCTACAGCTTCAACGGATAGGATACGCAACCACGACCCTTCAGCTCTTTTCAAGAACTCCTGTTGCTGTTGATTTACTCAGGACTCAGGTACAGTCGAAATGAGCCAAAAAAATTGCGCAGTAAGCATCGGCATTTTAACGAGCTTTCAATTAAAATCTTTTTGGATTGGAAATACAAAATAAAACAAAGAAACATCACGTCCCGGACAAAAGAATTAGAGGAAAATAATGTTTTGAAAAGTTCTATTGATTCTTTAGTCCACTCACCTTAGCCTTAGCCGTCCTTTAATTCATTTCTTTTAGTATTTTGGTTTTATAAGCCACAACTATATCTATTATTATTTTTCTTAAATTATTCATTCCTTCTTGCGTTTCCCCATTCAAAAAAAAGTTGCTCTATGACTTTTTCCACAATCGCAGTTAAAATAACATAATTTTTTTATTGTTATTTTCGCTATAACTTCCAAGCAGCAACTTAAAATTATCATGAGAAATAAACTTTGGAGGTAATGCAATTTGCGTATGCTTTCCAAGCTCATTATAAGACGAAGGCGACATTTAATTTTTGATTGCAGTTTGTTTACCACATGAAATTTTGTGTGTGTTTGTTTTTATGGGTGTTCAAGAAATTCTTTCCCTTTTATTTCCGAATAACAGATCCAACAAGAACTTGACAATTTTTACAGGACGCAAAAAAACCCATAAAATACCGGAGGGCCTATTTGCAGTTAAATCGTCATATATGGTCTACCTCCATTATATTCCAATTTGTTCCCTCAGTTTTCTTATGCTTTTTTCATTAAGATTTATTTTTTTCTGCGTTGTGGTGGGAGAGACATTTAATTTTTCCTGCTTAATCAAAAACAATGTATGGTTTCAAAATGAGCAATTAAAGTTCGTTGAACAGATTTATGTAAATAGGATAAGTTGTCGTTGTCTTTCGGTCGTACAGAAGGCGATTGTGACACGAACGCAATTTGAAAATATATATATTAACATTGCAAAGCAGAAAATCGCTCTAATGAGTACATAAAAGCCGTGAAGTACGGTCGGAATATAAGCTTATACGTCAACCTTTGTGGTGGATATACTGACACAAACAATTTTCATTTAAAAAGGTAGCTACACCACATAATAGTTCAACATGAAAACCTTTTGATAATGAAACATGTTTGCAATGCACATAAACATACTAAGACCTCAACCTTTTTTCCAAAGTTTAAGCATTCAAAAGTTTGTGATCTAAAAAAGGCTTCCTTCCGCATTACTTGATAGTCAAGTACAGCAAAAATTATTAATAATTAATATTTCTGCATATTACAATTCCAAATCCAAGAAAGTAAATTAAAACCAACTGCATGCACCAACATCCTGCTTTTTGACAAACCCATGTGTGCCAAGGTCAGGCAGAAAATAGGATGCGCTGACAAAGCTGTAAAAGAATATTCTTTGTTCTCACAAAGAATGTTTGAATTTTGGTGTCTTGGGGACTAAGGTAGGCCTTTTTTGTGTTGAAATTTCATCCGTGTTGTATGAGAGGTGCCTGTACATTGAATTAGACTTAACGATGTTAGAAAAATACAAACCAAAATGGCAATGATGTGGACATAAATGTCTTACTGAAAGAGATTTATGAAAGTGATTAGAATGAGTTAATGGTCGCACGTAGGTTAGGTTAGGTTAGGTTAAAGTGGCTGTCATGGATGTTAAAAGACACACTTAGGCCAATCAAAGGCCCATTGTGATACCACATGAATCTAGGAAGGCTATTCTTCGAAGCTCATTGAAACCAATTAGAGTTCCTTACGAAACGTAGAAGATTATTTAAGTTAATGTGTTCGAGATCGTTTAGATCATTGTAGAAGTATTCTCCTAAGTGTATCCTACGTTTATGAGCAAGAGCAGGACAGGTGCAGAGGAGGTGAAGAACTGTCTCCTCCTCCTCCTCATCCATACAGCTTCTGCAGAAGTCATTAGAAAATACGCCCAGTCGCGCAGCGTGTCTTCCAATTAGACAGTGTCCGGTAATGACACCAATTAAGGAGCTTATATGCAATCTGCTTAGAGATATCAGGCATTTGGATCTCTTTAAGTCCAAATTTGGCCAAATGTTTTTCGTTGCCTGACAGGTGGTTATGTTATTCCACCTGATGTTAGTTCTCTTAATAGCATCTTGTTGTAGCAAAAGTTTACATGTAGCGATTGGTATACCAACATTAGCCATTTGTGGTTTAATGGGTAATGTTGTACCATGTTTGGCGAGTTCGTCGGCTTTGCAGTTTCCCGGAATATCTCTATGGCCCGGCACCCAGTGAAGGTGAATGTTAAACTGTTGTGCCATCTCCATTAGAGACGATCGACAGTTTTGGACCGTAATCGAGTTTGTAGAGACAGAGTCCAGGGATTTTATAGCTGCCTGACTGTCTGAGAAGATCCGGATATCAGATGTGGATACCACGTTTTCTCTGAGCCAGGACAGGACCTCCTTAATCGCCAAAAGTTCTGCCTGGAACACGCTACAATGATTTGGAAGGCTGAATGAGAGACTTAGTTTTAGTCGTTCGGAGTACACACCTCCACCAACCCCATCATTAGTCTTCGATCCATCTGTATAGAAGTGGATTGCCTCGTCTTCCAGGAATGTTTTATTTTCCCAGAAGGAACGGGGAGGGATAGAAGTTTGAAAGTTTCTATCGAACTGTAGTTGAGGAATGGTGTAGTCTGTGTGCTTAGGGATTGATTCTAAATAGTTAAGAATAACAGAGTGGCCAATGTTGTTGTTAGTCCACTGTGAAGAGGCATTCAGGCGAATAGCAGAGCTAGCAGCTATTTGTTTGCTGATTATGTCCAGAGGTGTTAGATAGAGTAGGGTGTCTAGTGCCGCAGATGGGGTCGTACGAAGTGATCCGCTTATACTTAGGCATGCTGAGCGTTGCACTTTACTAAGCTTATCGCAGTTCGTTTTTACGTCCAAGGCAGTCCACCATACTGACACACCATAAAGAAGAATCGGTCTGATTACCGATGTGTATAGCCAGTGAGTGATTCTGGGTTGCAAACCCCATTTGCTACCAATGGCCTTCTTGCAGGTGAAAAGAGCTACCGTAGATTTTCTTATTCTTTCAAGTATGTTGCTCTTCCAATTCAGTTTTCTATCTAATATAAGACCCAGGTACTTAGTTTCATCTGAAAACTTTAATTGGACACCGTTTATAAAAGGAGGGTCGATGTGCGGAATTTTATGTTTCCTAGTGAATAGGACCAAATCGGTTTTGTGTGGATTAACGCCTAAACCACACCGATTTGCCCAAAGTGATAGCTTATTTAGAGCGTTTTGTAAGAGTTCTTTTAAGGTATTTAGATGCTTTCCTGAAACGGCTATAGCAACGTCATCAGCATAGGCTATCACTCTGAATCCCTCTCTATCCAGACAGGTAAGAATTTCGTTCACTACCAGATTCCAGAGTAGAGGGGAGAGAACACCACCTTGCGGCGTACCTCTGCTGACAGATCTTCTTGCGGAAAAGCCGCCGAGTTCTGAGTTAATTATTCTGCTGTTAAGCATTAAATGAATTAACTCTCCAAGCGAACTCTCCACATTCAGAGATGATAGTGCAGATGTGATTGCAGATGTGTCCACGTTGTTAAAAGCGCCTTCAATATCAAGGAATGCAACCATAGTATACTCTTTATGATGGAGGGAGTATTCGATAGTGCGCACTAAGGTGTGTAACGCTGTTTCAACCGATTTTCCCTTACATGTTGAGAATTAGACATGAGTCTTGTATCAATGTTTGCCCTGAGGTGTATATCTATCAGTCTTTCTAATGTCTTAAGAAGGAACGATGATAGACTTATGGGTCTGAGATCTTTAGGATTAACTTGCGAACATTTTCCCGCCTTGGGTATGAAAACAACTTTCACTTCTCTCCATATTGAGGGGATATGGGCCAGATGCAAGCAGCTATTGAACAATGCCTCAAGGATTGGTGTTATTATGTCTGAGGCTTCTTGGAGTTCAGCTGGAATGATGCCGTCTGGTCCTGCCGATTTGTACGGTTCGAAGGTGTTGATAGCCCATCGCAGTTTATCCCTTGTGATTAGACCTTGTGGAAATGATGTAGTAGTAATTGAGTGCAACTGATTGTTACAGGTTACATTTTGAGAGCTACCTGGAAAGTGAGTGTCTAGTAGCAAGTTAAGAGATTCTTCACTTGAGGCTGTCCAGGAGCCATCTGCTCTTTTTAGACAGCTGGGCATCACTGGATTTGTTGAAAGAATTTTTCGTAGCCTAGAGGCATCGGAGGTTTCTTCTATTTTATCACAAAAGGATCGCCAGGAAGATCGTTTAGATCTTCTTAGCTCCGTTTTGTATTTGTTCAGGGAACTTTTGTATGAGTCCCAGTCGGAAACCTGTCTTGTATATTTAGCTCTGTTAAAGAGTTTTCTACACTCTTTCCTGAGCGAATCGAGACCCGAGGTCCACCAATGTGGTTTCTTTTTTCCCCTTACACATACGGGTGGACAGGCAATCTCTAACGATTTGTTCATAGCTAAGGTTAAGTCCTTGACTTTGTTGTCAAGTTCACTAGCATTAAGAGAGGGACTTAGGAGTCCTGGTTTAATTAAACTTTGAAGTGTAATTTTATAAGTGGTCCAATGGGTTTTTCGGTAATTACGAAAATTAATTGGACTAGATTTTTCATCAACATTGATTCTGAATTGGATGTATCTGTGGTCAGAGAATGAGTGTTCTCTGGATACCATCCAGTCCAAAATCATGTGATGAATTGAGTCGGAGACAAGAGTTATATCGAGAACTTCTTGTCTTGTTTTAGTGACAAAGGTAGGTTCGTTTCCAACATTACTTACTACGAGGTTAGTACCTAGGATGTAATCGAAAAGTGACTCACCTCTTTCGTTTATGTTAGTGCTCCCCCACACTGTATGATGAGCGTTGACATCGCTTCCAATTATTAGGCTGATATTCTGCCGTTTTGCTTCAATGATGATCTTCTCCAGTGTCTGACCAGGGATAGGGCCAAGGTGGTCATGGCCAAGATAAGCCGACACTAGCCAGAAAGCTCCGTTGGCTGTTTCCAGTCTAGCTACGGTGGTATCTCTATCACTGAAGTTATGGAGTAAAAATACATTTATGCTACGTTTGACTAATATGCAAGATCTAGGTTCACCTTTATCTCTCGCATACAGTATGTAGTATTCTTTAGTCCTGAGTCCACGAATAATGGATTTGACTATCCATGGTTCTTGGATCAGGACGATGTCTTCTCCACTTCTGGCCAGTCGAAGTAGGAGAGAGGCCGAAGCCTTGATGGAGTGTTGGAGATTAATCTGCACTAACTGCATCATTTTGGATACAATTAGGCAGATCAACCTCCACCACAGTTTTATTTGTATCTTCCGAATCAGAAGATGAGGCCAAAAGTTCATCCTCGTTCAGAAGAGCTACGCAGTCCTCAGTCTCCATTAATAGTACGGGAGGCAGCGTGAGTTTTTTTTAGGAATTTGCTCAAGGCTGAAATTAATATATATTGTTGTTTTCGACTCATCTTTGACAAAAGTGAGCGTCAGTCGCCGCGCCAGTGGTGGAATCAGAAATGGCAGCTCGTCAAAGTGGCGAAAAAATTCCAAAAAAAAGTCATTTGCTCAAGGCCCAAAACTTGTGTGTTGGTTATTTGGATCAATACAAACACAAAAACGACCGTAAGCCGCTTGGACAGTGGTGGATTGACCGTCAGTCGGGCCCATGAACATGCCAAAAAAAAATGTTAACAAAGTCATTTGCTCAAGCATGAAATTCATACAGTCGAATATTTATTCTATTTAAGTAATAAAAGTGACCGTCAGTCGCTCGTTTACTGGTGGAAAGACCGTCAGTCGGCGTCATGAAAATTTTGCCTTTTAAGTGAAACTGAACGAAAAACTTAGTTTTTTGCTGGGAAGACGTTATGAGGAAAGGTTTGGATCCAAAAATTAAAAAGCTATCAAACGAGAAGCAAAACCACCATTTTACAAACCCGAAACCTTATAACCATGGCCGCCATTTTGTTTTAAACGCTTTTTTTATTTTTGCTTGTAACTCCGCCAGTTTTCACTTTAGAGAAAAATGCCCGATAGCAAAGCTATAGGAAATTTTATTTCCTGAAAAAAATATTATGTAACTTTTTTCTCTAAACCTTACAGTTTAGGAGCTACAGCTGATTTTTTGCTTTTAGTGCCTTATTTTCTTTAACCGGCCATATTTTTAATAACAAGAGCAAAGGAACTATTTCCTATTTATATTCTTTTCACAAAATGCACTTCTGCAATGGTTTGTGAGATAAATGCAAGAGCAAGCCGCAATTTAGTTTCTAAAGCGGCCGTTATCCCATAACTATCGAATAAATTTTAAAGGCGGTACGTTAAATGAAAAAATAACTATTTAATTACATGCTTTATAAAAGGCGCGGTTTGTCTGAATGAAGTATTTGTTGAATTTAACATTCGAAGATGAAATCACTTTGACATTATTCTACTTGCTGTTTCGAACTTAAAAACTTTTCTTTGTAAACGTGGAAAAATAAGCTTGCAATTTTTTTTCATTTTCTTAAATCATTCTTAATAAATATTCCTTGGAGTTAATTCGTTTTTTCTTTGCCTTGAAGAGTTCCATTATATTCAACAGTATTTGTGTTTTAACAAAGTGCTTAAGATGTCTTCTCAATCGAAGGCTTTTTGTGTTTTTTGTTTAAAAAAAAATGAACCTCTTCATTTATTTACTTTAAGTGCCAAGGAAAAGTGCAAAAAACTTCTTGAAATTCGAAAAAATAATAATTTATCTATGCATGATGCAAAAGTGCCAGTACAAATAAACGAATATCAAAAATACCATTCACAGTGCTACCGGCAATTTACAGCGTTACCAAAACGCTATCGTTCAGCTACTCCTTCTCAGACATCATCTCAAGAATCAAGGTAAGTTAAATTTGTTTACTAAAACTTATCTTTATTAAGAAACATTAAGATGCATTTTATATATAATAGGGCCCATACACTACACTAACACGTTTGTTCAAAATTTTTTGAATTTCTTCAAACCGTTTTTGCAAACACGCACCATGCTACACACAACTCAAACAGTTTGTGCAAACATTTTTACAACAAAAAAATACATTTCTCAAACAGTTTGCGTAGTGTATGGGCCATAAGTAAGAAACGCACGCAACTTTTAATGTAGTTTTGGCTATAAAAATATTAGCCGTGTTTTGTTTTTCTCATGATTTCAATAAATCTGAATTTATGAACACATACGCAATTTTTATCTTGTATTCAGTTTTCAAGAAGATGCTAAGTATGGCAATGAGAATATTATTGTTGTCGACGACAATTTGTCTGCCATTCGCAATGTAAATGTTGGGGCAGGCGAGATTGAACAGCTTGATCCGAATGCAGATTTCGCACATGAGGTTTCATTTGATACACAGTCAATCATCGAAAAACAGTCTGAAGATGATCAAAGTCAATACCGTGATGAAACTAACAAGATGAAAGCTATCTGTATTATTTGCAGTATAAGCAGAAAAAAATTGCATGGAAAAGAACTATCACTACATATATGTGTAACTGAAGAAACAATAATTTTTTTAAGACATCAAGTCAACGATATGGGGGATAGCGATTTATTAAAGAAGTTTGATGAAAAATGTGCGAAAAATGAAATAATTTATTATCACCAAAACTGTAAATTGAATTATAAAAAAACTTTAAGGAATGTAAGTTGTAACAAAAACCCTGAAACAAATTCATGGCATGTATCCAGATCTATTCATAACAAAGCCTACGATGCAGTTTTTTCCTTTATATCGACTTATGTTATTCAAAATAAACAATGTTTGTATTTAAAATTTTTAAAGTCTCTGTTCATCGAGTATGCGAAGAAAGAGGCAATGGACTCAGTCCTAGATGAACCATTTAACACGGAACCATTTAATTTTGAAAACAGATTGCTAGAAAAATTCGTTAAACAGATAAACATCATCACAGTTAACAATAAAAAAATCGTTAAGCCGTTCAATGGAACATTGTTAAAAACGGACTTGGATCTGTTAGAAAAAGAAGACATTTTAAATCGAGCTGCTCAAATACTAAGATTAGAAATCCAGAACATAAAACGTAATGCCTTGCCAGACGCTCCTAAAGCGAATGATTTAATAAAAGGTGAATGTGACGTTCCACCAGTAGTCATCGATTTCTATTCTAAAATAATCTGCTCTACCTTCAGACGTAACGGCAATGTTAATGTAAATAGAATCGCTACGTCGTTTGCAGAAGATCTCATTTATGCTACATCACACGGAAAAATTAAACCTTCAAAGCATATTACTCTTGGCATGACTCTCAAAAGCTTAACAAACAGTAAAAAAATTATTAATATTATAAATAAGTATGGTCATTGTTGTAGTTACACTGTTCTTGAAGAAATTGAAACTGAAGCAACATTTGCCTCTACTCATAGAAATGACATCTGTCCAGAAGGTATTGTACGTTCGAATAAGCTCCTCACTGGAATAGCATATGACAATTTCGATAGATTTGTTGACACGACAAGTGGAAAAGACACACTTCATGACACGGTGGGGATAATATTTCAAAATGTTGTTTCTTCAAACGATGAACTTGAACATGAAGAGGAGGACTATAATTCAGAAAGCAACGTTCTAGAAGATTTTGAGACCCGACCAAAAAAGAGACGGCGTGCTTTTGACACAATCACGTTTGAGTTGGAAGCATATAATAAAAGACCTAAAATACAAGAAACATTGCAACCAATGCATAGCCCACTACTATTATGTATCCCAGAGAAATTGCAGATATTGAAGCATATCGATCTTGCTTGGGTAATTTCTCATTCTTTAAAGTTACCTAATATGCCATCTTGGATTGGATTTCAAAGTTTAATCCACTGTGATACCAGTAACAAACAAAAAATTGAATATTTAACGACAATCAATTCCTCGCCAACAAATACTTCCGTCGTTTTGGAGACAATGAGACAAGGTCAACAAGTGGCTTTGGAATGCAATGAGCCCTATATGGAAATCACATATGACCTAGCAATTGCTAAAATTGCAATGCAAATCCAAAGCAGCGAAAAACCACGTTTTGACAATTTGTTTATTCACTTTGGTTCATTT
>OX016542.1:15460004-15663946 GCA_943590905.1 Sphaerophoria taeniata | reverse complement strand
AAAAAATCGTACAGGAGGGGGGGTCTATTCCCCCCCGTTTAGCCGGGAGGGGCAATTTTCTTAAAAATTGACTTATTTTGTAAAAAAAAAATATTAAAAATCAAAGGCTTCGTTACCAACACCGTGTTATACTTTTCTGAAAAGCCAAAAACTTCTTCTTTCACTTTGTTTTTTAATTAAATTGTTTTAATGAATAGTTTAAAAAAATTAAATTTTCAAACTCAAAATTTTCAAAAAAAAAACCAAAAAAAACATTTTTGAACTAATTTTTTTTCAAAATTTTATGTGATTAAATACTAATTTTGTTTTAAACATTCAATGTTTTTGTTCATTGTTAATCGAAAACAGAAAACCAGATGCAAAAATGTCTTTTCGTTTTTGAGAAATTAAGAAAAAACCAAAACCACTTTTTTCAAAAAAAATCTTTGTTTTTATTTTTTACCTATCTGGACTTTTAGTTTAATTTATTAGTTTATTTTATAAATTTAACTTTTGTAATTGGAGTTTTATGAGGACTCAGTAAAGTAGAAAAGTATTGGATTTTTCCTGGATTTAATCATTTTGTTCATTGATAACGTCTGAAAACTAACCTGCAATTTTTTCTTACTATACCTGGGGCCGCGGCCACTCGCCAGCGAAGGATTATACCTGCTAGGGGCTTAAGATTAATTAAATCGCAATTTTTTTTGAATGAATAAACAACTAACAATCTAAAGGTAAATAAAAGGCATCGCATATTTACTAAACAACCATTTACAATTAAAATATTAACTCATCAACACATAACAATAACAAACTCATTCATACGCTCGAGAAGAGTTAGCTGACAGGAACTTCTGCTACGGTTTAACTTGTTGTCGAGATCGGGAAGCCGAAAAACTCTACGCTGAAAGATATCCCAATAGATGGCGCCCAAGTCGTAGCATGTTTTCAAGAATCCGCCGACGAGAGCACGGAGAGCTAGAAGTGAAAGGTCAATGGCAGACATTATCAATGAACAAAATGATTAATCCAGGGAAAATCCAATACTTTTCTTCTTTATTGAGTCCTCATAAAACTCCAATTACAAAAAATTAAATTTGTAAAATAAACTAATAAATTAAACTAAAAGTCCAGATAGGTAAAAATAAAAACAAATTTTTTTTTTTTAATTTGTTCAAAAATGTTTTTTTTTTTTTTGAAAATTTATTTTTTTTAAACTGTTCGTTAAAACAATTTAATTTAAAATCAAAGTGAAAGAAGAAGTTTTTGGCTTTTCAGAAAGGTATAGCACGGTGTTGTAAACGAAGCCTTTGATTTTTAATATTTTTTTTTACAAAATAAGTCAATTTTTCATAAAATTGCCCCTCCCGGCTGAACGGGGGGGAATATACCCCCCTCCCATACGATTTTTTTCTTTTCTCAACTCAACCTACCCGCTCTAGCTTTTTGGCACAACGCTCGTGAATCACCCTGTATACAAACAATTATCGCAACCACACACTTGAAAGTGTCAAAACACCCAGTCGAAGCCCAAAATAAATCATGCAAATAAGCTTGCACTTGTGACAATCTTAAGACTTATAGATGATGGGTTGCTTGTCTCCATGTTTGCTATGTTATGTATTTTTATGTTTATTTTAAAATAAAAACGATTATAGTTTTCTTAAAATTAACAATTTATTAAACCTTTATGTTGCAAACAATTTTAATATAAATAAAATAAGCGACGCGTTTCAGAACTCTTGTTCTATCATCGGGCTACTGTTTACGAGTAAACATAAAAATACAATCTTAAGACTGTCAAAAAGCTCTTGTTTGCTGAGGAAAAACAAAAACCCTTGTAGACAAATTCGACACATACCTACATACAATGATAGGCAGTTCGAGAAAACATCTTCCCATTAAAAATATAGGTACCTAAGTTGAATTCGAAATTATCAAAGGAACGTGTGAAGGAGAAGGGAGGGGGAGGGCGATGGGTGGTATGAGTTCGGTTTAATGACTAGTGAACGACAAATGATGAGAAAACAATTACAGTAAAAAATGTAGGTACACTTTGATGGCGGGCTTTGGTATTCAAATGGCTTCTGCGGTTCATTAAAGAGAATTTTTAAATGTTCAGTTCATTGTTTTCTCGTTTTTGATGTCCAAATGCCGAAGGTTTTTTCGAAATTAATAATATACCTAGAAAAAAAAAATGTTAGCAATATCAACTCAATACTTATTTGAAAGTATTTCGAGGAAGTTTGTTTATTTTTGGACAAAAAGGTGATTAAGTTGATGCAAATTATTTTGCGGAAGAATATCCAATAAGAATGAATTTGGATGCGAATAATAAATTCTTCTTATCTCATTATGAATTCATTCTCGTTGATTTTAATTCATTTGACTTTTTGCCATTTCAAAATAGCTTTTTCTCGTTAAATTCTAGAGGTCAAATGTCAGGGTCCGACCGACTTCCTCGAATACCAAGAAGGGTGTAGTAAAACATTCCAGGTCAAACAAGTGGCTTAAACAAAAAGCTTCTCGCTTCTCCACCCATCACTAGTTGTCTCCTGTTTTACAGATCAAATTGGTTGAAGTTTTCTTAAATCTGTATGCATCCTAAAAACACATCACACCCCCTTCTGTCACAAGACTTTTTGGGGCGGACCGGTATTCGGTTGTCTACATGTCGTCAGAATGTACCTTCTAATGGGATACCACAAGGGAGAGGAAAAGGGCCTTATTGAAAATTTTCATTCAATGTGAATACCAATATGATGTTAGTGGCTTTAAGAGTCAGATGAATGTATCAATTTCATGCAAAAAATGTGTTTTCATGCGAAATTATCCTGCAATTTCAAATAACCATCGCACTTGATTTTCCCAGGTAACCTATCGAAAATTATGTGCCTGAACACCACTTCTTCCCAAAATATTTTAATTTTTATGTAGGAATGATTATCTACTATCATTTGCGTGCAAGCAAAACCTCAGTGGCTTTTTATGGGTTCTTCTATGAGTCCTTATGTTTCACAACTTGAAGTTTTGAACAGTGTTTTTATATCCCTCTAGAAATTAGATGATTTTACTGGCACTCCGAATTAACATCAAAGAGTGTTCATCTCACCATTATTTTCTATATAATGAACCAATTTTTTTGAAAAAAACAACACACACCAATTGAATTGAGTGTTGCCCGTAGCTTAGTTGGTAAGTGCGTTGGCTGCTAAGCAGAACGTCGTTGGTTCGAGTCCTACTCAGGCCAAGTTTTTATTTCATCTTTCACGGGTACTGCCTCTTGCGAAGACCTGACAAATCTTCCAAGAGTATCAATCTGTCATGCCTCTCTGCTTTGCCGTTCGGAATCGGCGTTAAATTGTAGGTCCCCTCAATTCTTCACACGCACTCAGAGAATTGTTGATGAGAGTAAGCCACTAAGGTCTTGGCTTTTCAAGAGCTGTCGCGCCACTCTATTTATTTATATTATTTATGTTTAAAATTTTCAATAAAACAAACATTGTCAGGATATCTCGCACGAGTAAGCTTCGTCCTATTACTTATTTAGTTTCCAACAGCTTCGCGCTAGTTAATATTTATTTTCGCTGTCAAAATAAATTCAAAGCCATAAAGTAAGTTTGTCCTCTTTTTCAATTGTTCACCGCCAGCAAAAATAAGCTTACAATCGGCTTTCGCTTTTCAAAAATTGATTTATTTAACGTTCTCTCCATAAATTTCATTCGCGATTTATGTACCATCTTCCTAAAACAACATTCAAATGACAATTTAAAAACTTTGATTTACGCCTAGTTGTTTTTTTCCTTGTTTATAGACACGCATTGTGATTTGAACTTTTGAACTCAATTCACTCTGCGGAGCGAAACTTTACCGCTAAAGTAATAAAAAAAAAAATCATTTGAATACAACAAATCACGTTCAATTTTTCAACTTTTTAGCTTTTGAGGTTCTGAGGGATATGCGTTCTTAAAAAGAATTAAGCCTTGAAGGGAACTTTGGTGAAAATTCAAATCTAGCTGAGTGCTGCTAAAAGAAATGAAGACTTCCCACGCAGGTTTTTTTTCCTTTTCTGAAGAAATTGTTCACATGGGGAGCTAGAATTGTCTACGATTTGCAAAAAGGGTTGACGACACTAACTGGCGGTACTAAATTCTTATATCCCTCCAAATCTTGTGTACCGTCACAACATGCAGACGAGCGTAAACTAGGAAGAGTATAGATGATATTGTTATCCGACGACAACACGTTCAACAACTACACTGACGATGACGATGACGATGACGTTCACGCGGAAGTACCAAATTCAAATCCCAAGGCTGGTTTAAAGTAAATCTCTTCCATCCTACTTTTTCTGTTACTCGTACAGTATGGAACTCAAGTGACATGGAAATTCTTTGATGTGATTGTTGGCATGAAAATCGATTTGCAAAAACTCCTTTCTCAAGTAGTGTGTATGTTTATTTTTTTTGGTAAAAACACATAAAGTAATAAAAAGGCACTCGAAAAAAGGATCTTCGTCAACAACTGACTACGACGACGACGACTACGATGGAAAGCCAAGCGGAACCAACGACACACTCATATCCAACCTGTTCATATTTCCTGTTCCCTGGAGGAAATATTCGGTTGCTGAGATTTACATTTTTTCTTTGTTTGTGTCTTCAGAAGACACTTTTTTCTGCTGCCTGACAAAATATCAACAAAAATACTTCTTTCGATAAATTTGAGGAGTATAGGAAATATTGAAAAGAAATTTACGTTTAATAGAAAATTTAGTAAAGTATAATTCTAAAGTGCATTACGACTTGAGCTGTGAGCTTGTAGCTGAGGAAGATATTAAAAATGCTGTTTATTTTTGTCGAGAATGTTCATAAACCAAATTTTTGTGTATTTCCACTCCACTCTGAGTTAGAGAATAGGAGCTGTTTCAACTTTTGATGCGATTTATGATAAACGACAATAACAAAAGACATCAATATTATACCAATGTGATTTAATGTGTCCTTAAATCTTATTTAATGATATTTAGCTGACATTTTGAAATCCCAAGAAACGATTCAGTAATTCTCTACTCATTCTGTCACACATGAATAATTTAATGTTTCATTTTTCCTCAAGCATCAGTAACTTTTCACCTTAAAGTTTTCATTTTGTGGATTCCAAGAAGTGATTCAGAACTTCCATCATTATAATTCACACACAAAATCCGTATCCACTTCCACTTCTCCCATCGCAGCTACATAATTATGAATTCTTTTCATGCCGAACAAATCTCTGACCACTGCTGACCCGATGACTGTGCCTTACCAAGGACCTTGTGACCTTTAGTATTTTTTTTTTTTTGTGTTTCAATATAGAATAACATAAGCACGTCCACTAGATGTTTTCGGTGAATGGAAATTATTGTGAGGGGGCAATAGTTATTTTTCTCCTGGGAAAATTTTGTTTGGTCGTAGAAATTTGAACACTTCAGCTAATATGCAGACACATTTCTTGAAAAATTGTTTTACTTCGTCACATTTGTAGTGATTTTTAGAATTTCAATGAGTAGCTTTACTCTCGTCAATAATTTAAAAAGTGACTATTGACCAAACAGAAAACCCTTTATAACGATGGCAAGATGTAGACTGGAGGCCCGGCTCCTTGTAGCTGTCTTGGTTTTAGCAGCTGTATCGGTATCTGGAAAGTACAGAGCAAAAACTAACTAACTCACTTGTGGCAGGTTTTTTCGTTTTAAAAAAAAGAGAACTATTTTAATCATTTTCAAAAATAACAAAACTTTAACAAAATAGAATGAGTTTTCGCAGAAATTAATTTCGTCTGATTTTCCATCGCCCCTAGAAAACTCGATTTTAAATCCAAACGCACCTTAAGCCGTTAATTTGCAGCAACCCTTTCAACTATTGTTCTAATAGAATAAACCAATGTTCTTTTTTCAATATTAACGATGACGACACGAACATGAAGAACAGCAGGAATGGGAATGGTAGGACTATAATTTATATAAATTCCCATAAACCCATCCTCTCTCGCAAGAATCGCTTTATTTTATTTGAAATTTCGTTTCAGTTCAGTTCAGTGGCATAAAGGAATTCAAACTTCAATATTGTGTGATCCTTATCACACTTACATGAGACATTGACATCTCGAATATAATAATGTGTGTCTGTGTAATCATCTAAGGCATTAAAGCAAACACATTTTGCAACAACTTCAAAAAGGATACACATGAATACGAGTCCTTTTTCACTCCATTTGTTTTGTTGAGAACACACGCATCCCCATCAGCTCAAAGCAATATGAAAAGCGTCTCGTCGTCAAAATACCTAAAACATTATTGTAACGTTGTAAGCAAAGACTATACGAACTATAAACCTGAAACACACTATAATCAAAAAGAAATTAGTTCGACTAAATAACCACAAAAGGAAAATTAATTTTCACACCGTCGTCGCCGTCGACGTGGATGCTAATGGTTTCTAATACATGTGGCGTGTGGCGTAAGCGTTTTGCACGCCGCGCCGCCGCCGGGGGGTTGTAGCGACCGACGACGTCAAAATGCTGAAAAAAAACACACACCAAGCCCCTCTCTCCTCTTACAAACGCGAAATTATAGAAAAAAGGAAAGAAAATGTAAAACGCAAAAAGTGTTTGCAATATTGAATTAAATTGCATGCTTTTGTAACTTAATGATTTTTGTTATATTTTTCTTGCTTTTGTAGGCTGCAATTGTAATTTGGCGTATATAGTTAAAGGCTAATGATAGCTATTTGAGCGCACAAAAGGGCCATAAGGCGCTGGTGTCAAGAGATTATAAGGTGCAATAACAATTAGGGCTTGTTACCGTTTGTTGTAATTTGTTACTTGATGTTACAAGTAACAAATTTGTTTGTCGGCGTCGGGCTTACCATAATGTCGTCATCAGTTGGTATCAGCGCGTTGATGCGGTGGCAGGTTGGCGGATTTCATAGGGCTGTAGACCAAATGTTTTATTTTTATTCTTTTACTGGTCATAAAGAATTCGACTTGATACGTTTATAACAATTGCAAGGGGAAAATGTGAATGCATCGAGGGTTTAAATGTCGCGAAAAATCAAGAAGAAGGCCTTAAAATGACTGAACTACTACACCATGTGATCCACAGCAGCCATTAAATCACGCTAATTTTCATAGAACTTCTACCGCTCTCCGAAAATTGCTTAAAAATCTTCTCACCTCAAAATAAAACACAAATAATCGTTCACTTGCTACTTTCCTTAAATGGCAAGTAAAGACAAGTTTCATTTCACTGACGAATACCTATCTCGTGAAGTTGACATTTTCATCATCGCCATCGTCCAAACTCCAAAGTGGCCTTACATTTGCCCCAAACAAAATCCGAGGAACTTCTTGTTGCATTCTAGAAAATATCAAAAAAAACAAAAAAAAAATAATAATCCTAACAAAAATCCCAAATACAAACCACAATCCACAACTCCAACAGAAGCAAAAGTAAATTCTTTTGCCAGAAAGAAGCATCATCCAGACATTCCAATTAGCCTTTGAAAAAAAAAGGAAAACACAAAATCGTAAAAGTTTCTGAATGCAGTCGAATGGATCTCATTTAATTTTTCTTTTGAAACAATTTTTCATTGAATGCACATTAATTATTTTACTCCGGTGGTCGTCGCTCTTATAATAAAACACAAATAAATAGCTATCTACATGCTCAAGTAGATTCCTAGACATAGATTGGTTCTCCATCTCCAGTCTCCTCACAAAGGCAGGCAAAGAAGAAAAATGAACAAGCTTTGTAGTTTTTTTCTGATAATTCGACAAAAAACTTCTGTTGAAGTTTATAGGATCACGATTTTCAGGCAATTTTCTGTTTTATTCATTAACGAATATTATATAAAAAAGTGAATATAATAGAGGTCTTAATCAGGATGTAAAAGGATGAATGAAAAACAGTGTCTTTTGGGCATCTAAGTATAGGTATAAATAAAGCAAGGAAATTATGATATAGCTACTTCTCATCTTTTTGTTGATCTCTGTTGCGTTGTTTTTTTTTTTTTTGATTGTGTGTCGGTATGTCAAGAGTTAATTAAGAAATTAGGTTAATTATAAGAAAACTAGACACTTTTATGGTCGTTTTTAGTGTTTAATCGAGACGTCTGAAAACCATTTACATTAAATATTTGAACTCAGACATCTTCTGACGGTTATCTTTACAATAGTTGAATAGAATATGTCTAAGTTATGAAACCCAGACATTGTAAAAAGTCAAACTCTAAAATTTGTAATATATTTTTATTATTTCTCAAGTTCTATCGTAAGGATATTTTTCTAATGGTTACAGTGCTGCTCTCCAAAAATAAGAAATTCAAGATCCTGACAAAGACATTTCCAAAAGCACTCAAAATCTTTAAAAAGTCTTCTTCCACACATTCTCTAATTAAATCGTTCAACTTGAATATTCCAGGATTGAGAAGCAGCGTGGCCCTGAACCGTGATTTTGGACTCCATCCCTGAACTCTATTTTGCTTTCTCTTTGCAGACTGAAAGTTACTCAAGACTCAAAGCTCTTGCTTAATGCACATAAACTCGCCTGTATTTTAAACTAAGTATACTACTCTGTATTTTATTGAAAAAATAAAACACTATCTACCGATATGTACCTAACCTACCCCCTGCAACATGAACAATTTAGAACTGACTGATTATTATTATTTATAATAATTATATATTATATTATTTATAATAACAGCAATTTGATAAGATATACATAATACTATCGAACTATTTGAACGAAGAATAATAATTAAATTATGTATAATTGCTTCGTACTCCATGATTCTAAGTATTTTTTGCTGTTTCCTAAAATTTCTGTTTTTGACAAAGCGTCTGGCCTTATTCAGGGCTGTTGACTTTAAAGATACGTCCCATTACTGATCGCTTGAATGTTGAATCAAAACTATAGTAGGTATGTGACAGCTCATAGACTGGCAAGCTAACCTCAGCCCTCGGCAAAAGTGAGTCAATGTAAATAATATGGATTGTTATATTGGCTTGAATAATCTTCCTGCTGAAATGTCAACATACGCATTTGATTGCACACTGGTTTCCCTGTGTAAGACAGCAAATAAATTCAATCAATCTATCCAATGCATTGGATTTCCTATTTCGTGCTGTTTTCAAAACAACACGTCTAGTCGTCAA
Source organism: Sphaerophoria taeniata (assembly GCA_943590905.1). Taxonomy (NCBI): domain Eukaryota; kingdom Metazoa; phylum Arthropoda; class Insecta; order Diptera; family Syrphidae; genus Sphaerophoria; species Sphaerophoria taeniata. Next base: position 15,654,766 of record OX016542.1, on the reverse strand, counting down.
CGAAAAAAGAATAGAAAATACCTTTCTGACAAAGAATCAACAGACTTTCACAAGAACAACAATAACAAACACAAAAAAAAACAAATAAAAAGGAAACAAAAAACCCCTAGTAAAGTAAAAAGAACTGAGAATATGTCAAACGGATATAAAATGAAATGGAAATAGTGATCGAAACAATATTTAATCTTGCAAATGTTCCATCGGATGTCACATACACAACATTGCTTATGCAAGATGCGTAATTTTGCAAATTCCATCGTTTTTTGGTTATCGAAAGCAATTTCCATGTCAACAATTCACTTCATTGATTTTTCTTCGCAGACTCAATTTGATGATTGAGAATATAACTATACTGTTCTACTATAGCTTGAGTATGTTGGGATTATTGTGGTGTTCCGGGTTGGAGTAGTTTTTCTGAAGCACTGCTTCCCTATGGTGTGTTGCTGAATGCTGATGTTTTGCGTTTGGGCTTCTTGTATAGTTTTGTTGTGAGAACATACCATAAGAAGTTGAGAAGTATAGTTCTTATTATAAGTTTAGTATATAACTTTAGTACCTGTGAGAAATGTCATAGTTTGAAGTTATATTTTATTGATGAATAAATCAGTCTTAAAACAACTCTCGTCTTCACACTACAATGAATTTCTCACACATATTTTTGGTTGTACCTATTTATTTATGAAGATAACAACGAAGCAATATGCTTGCCAATTACCCATTTAAACTCCTTTCGGAGAGGCATTCATTTATCTTATTGTAAATTCAATTAGAAATTCTTTTCAGCTCGCTTTGACTTTTGGAATTTGGCAAAACGGAGGATTCCCATTTCCACCCTTGCACCATTTATCACCTAACTTCCCTTCGCCCAAAAAAAAAACCATAAATACCTACACAAAATTACAAAATTTTCCAAATTCCGTAAAACAACTCAGTGCAAACAAAAAACAGAAACAGAATTTCGAAAGTCCTAAAATCGAAACAAAAACCCCAAATCCACAGAAGTACACACCCGTAAAGATCTTCGCAACCTATTATAACAAGCATTAATTTTGACTATTTTTAAGCCAACGCACATCTAAGAATAAAACAGACCAGTGTTTTCGTTACAAGCCCCCCTCCGGATGCATCAACTTGGACAACATGCAGGATGTCCTCCATAGAACGAATTTCAAATAAAGTGAAATGTAACAATCCAGCAACAACTATAACAAGTTAAGAAGAAAGGACGAAGACGAACTGGACCTGTTTTAGAAAAAACACCTCTGAACACAACTCAAAAACTGCTCGTCACCTGCCTTTTAAAAGGCTATACCAAAAGACTGAAATGAACAAAACAGGATTACAAAACTGCTACCAGAAAGGAAACCAAAAAGGTTGTTACTTTTTTTGTCAGACAGTAGCGAGGGGATGGTAAAGTCCATCAGGGCCGGCCAAATTTGGTATTCTGCATGGTAAAGCTGTAAGTGAATTTCAACAGATTAAGTGCGTTAGAGTTTGAGTGATTTTGTTGTGTCGTCTTTTGTTGTGTTTTTGATGTGTAAAATGGATGGACAGGCAGACAGTTTTTGGTGTTAACACAACTATTAAAAGACAAAAGAAGAGAAGAAGAGCTGATGCTGGCCCGAAAGGTGTTATATAAATTGTCTGTTAGAAGATCTATTTTTCCCATTTCGCTGTTTCTTAGTTGTTCGATCTATAAATTGGTAGGTTATCTTGGGCTTGATGGTAAATCCTTTGGTTAGTGGGTACAGAGATAAGCCTTATTTGAAGGACATTTTAATAATAGGAAGGTTATGGTTAAAATGGAAATTTTAAAAATGACTATGAGAGTTTAAGAGAAGAATTGAATGACATTATCTGCCAAAATCACTTCCACGTGGAAGGAAAAAATTCATATTTTAGTCTAGTTAATATTTTTGATATTGACAGTAATTTAAACATTGAAAATAGACCTGTTAATTATTGAATTACTCCTCATTCTTATGAGTACAAGTACTCATAAACTGCTGGTATTTCCATGGAACTGAAACCCGAAAATAGAACAACGATCAGCACTTTGCTCAGTTTTTCAATATGAATGTTTGAAATTGGTAGTTAAATACTTTCAAGTACGTACTCGAGGTTCTTTTGCAGTTCTTTCGAACAAAAAATTATATTGGTCCTTTCCGGGACTTTCTAGCAGGTACTGAAATTACTTTTACTGGCACTTGAATGCACGAGTCAAGTACTAAAGTATTATTGCAATATCAAAGTACTTAAACAATATTACTTCTTGCCTTTAATACACATACCCACATGAAATCGATTCTAAAGTATGACAAGTGCTTTCAAGAGAATGTTCTTCTCGCTAGAATAAAAGCATTATTCTGGTCACGGAGAGATTTTAAGTGCTTGAACTGAACGAATCTGGAAATTAGGAGTCAAGTACCTAAATGCTATCTTGCAACCCATGTTACACAATTGACAAACAATAGTAATTTTTTACCCCTAAAGGATCAGTATTAAGGAACTGAACTCATACTTGCTTAGCTTTAGGCTTTGAATAAAATTTGCGCTTCCAAACAATGTGACAAAATATTCCAAATTTCAATACGGTTAAGGTATATACTGAACTCTTAAGCACATAATCGTCAGTCAAGCTGAAGGACCAGATATATTCAAAACATATTTACCTACTCGATCATAAGTCTCATCCCATTCAGCCTTTCTACACCCAATACCATAATCCAATAATTTAAATTTCCTTCAAGGCTTTTTCCAGACAAAAGAAAGGTTTGATGGCAATTTTCAATCCCTTTTGACAAAAAACGACACGCTCAAAATTTATTATTCCGAGCGACACTCGAGTCATCCTAATGCTATCATCGCACGACACTTGTAACTCCTGAAGTGTCAAATAAATTGGTATTCATCTCCTTGCCAATTATAGTTCCCGTTTCTCCTATAACCCCAAACCAACTAAACAAGTAACTACCAACTCTACCAAGTGATGTGAGGAGCAGGTACAACATCAAGGGAACACTTAATTTCCTGGGAAGCAGTTTTTTCTTTTATTAAATTTTTAAAAGGATATCCATTAAAGGCAACAAAGAGTAGAGCCGCCTCGCCTGCTGCTGCTGGGTTGAGGACCTTTGATATACAATAGCGAGGCACAGGTAAGATTGGAAGGTAAACTTGAGCTCCATAGAACAAAAAGAGGCTGTACAAGTTGAGTTGAGTATTTGTATCGTATCAAAACAAAACAAGAGAGAAAAAAGAATTTTTTTTTTGAAAAACAAAATCTAAACGACTCAAAGAATATTTCAGCTTTCAGCCATTGTGGTGGTGTGGGAAGCTCTGGTCTGGCTCTCATGATGAAAAGTGAGTGAGAGAGAGCGAAAAAGAGAGTTAGAGACAGAAATCCGTTTTAGCTGCGGTTAGCCCAGTTAATTAAAATTTGTTTAACTTTAGAAAATATTGGAGTTGTAGCAACACACTGACTGCTTCTAATACATGATGGAACTCTGTACATGAGTGTCTGCCGGTATGTAGGCACAGCTCATATCGAGTCGAATAAAAGCCGCACATTGGACAGGGTTTTATAAAAAAAAAATCATATGGACGCCGAAACACAATTTAAATGAAAGAATGGGAAGTCTCGTTTATAGTAGGCCTTTTGTTGGAGTTTGATTTTGTATTTTTTGTGTGCTGGAAAAGTTGGCACTTCCAGTCTTACAGTGCCTGTATTTTGAAAACAAATTTTCATTTTCATAGATTTGTGGCCTAGTTTTGGCAACAAAAAGGAGAATCATTATACTTCGTAAATGTATAAACAAAAATGAGTTCAAATTTGTTTTGAGGTCCCTGACCTTTATTATGATTTTGAGTGGAATTTTGTTTGCTGATCAGCTTCTAATTACAGATTAGAAACATCAGAATACAATTCATCAAAGGAACGTTGTGGCGCGGAAGGGGTCTATATTTCTTTCTTGAGTAGTTTAAGTATGTTACTGTGGCCATAGGAGTTCCAAGTCTTGCTTGAATAAGCTTAACAGTATTGCTGACGACCACTTTGTCCCTCGTGTTGAACATCATGCCTAGTGAATTAGTAAGGCAAGTTTTCTCTGGAGATTGTTGAACTAGCGGCCCCAATGGATATAAACAGTTGACAGGTGATAAACTCATGCTATTTCTCTTTTGTAAACAGCTTTGCATATTTAGAATAAAAATGCAAGAAAAATTGTTGAAAACTGTCAAAATGTACCTAATCAAAAGCGGCAAACTTTCCGATAATGCTGACCATTATACCCTTTTATCCTTTCCGAAAACAATGATAAAACTTATTGCTATAATTTTTATTTGCAATCATCACATAAGTTAGTGTCGAATTTTCTGGTTAAACAAAAACTTACTTTTTTCCTATTGTTTGTGGGTGTCATATACGACTTTTCGACGCATGTTCACTTCTTTGATGAGTAGCTACTCTTACTGTTCTTTTTTTTCAATACCCACACGTCATAATCACACAAACAACCAACTAAATAGTCATAGTAAAACTCATATCCTAAAATGGTCAGTCCTTGACAACGAATAAAAAAATAACTTAAGAAAAAGCGAAAAACAAATGAAAATATGAATGAACACATTTAAGGAGAAGAGTATCATTTGAGGTCAGTCCAGTTTTGTGTGTATTCTTCCGTAAAGCGTTTTTCAGACAGTCAGAGGCTCAAAGTCAGAACTTTGATATCCCCTTGGTGCCACTATGCCACCCAAAATTGTATAATAAGTGATTTGTAGTGGCACGAAGAGAGAAAGAGGAAAATAACATCCTTTTGGTTAATGGGCCAATTCATAAAATGAGGTAGAAAAATGTTTTCTCACACACTTGCTTCGGACTTCGGAGTCCTCGATAATGTTGTTCGTCCTTTTTATGTGCGTTCGGTTAAACAGAAAAAAAATAAGCAACCTCCCAAAAGGTAAGGTCTTTTTGTCACCTTGAAAGCTAGGCTTTGATCTCATCACCACAGCACAGTTAAGTCCGTAAAGAAATTTAAAAGTTTTGGGAGTTTGCCCTTATTTTTTCTGTTGAGAAAAGGAAAGGATTCAATGTCAATTCCTAAAGCCATTAGTTCTCCATTTTTCGCAATCACTTGACAACCAATGCAATGCCTCACTTTCCTACCTATTTCATACTGTGTTTGCTGGTCTCGAATGAAAAGGCACAGGAGAGAAAAACAAGAAGAAGAATTCAAAAAAAAGGAGAACAAATTACAAAAATTCCCCAACATCATCTGAATGTTTAACGTACCGACTTTCGAAAGCAATTAACAATGCTACATTGCTACCGCAGCTGCAGCAGAAAAACTTTAACCCTTCAAAACGTTATTCGTTCGTTCTTCGTTGCAAAACTCAAAATGTAGAGCAATTTTCCAACCTTATTCTATATATAGTAAGTTGAAGGTTCGGGCATTGTTCAGCGTCAGTCGGTTATTCGAAGGAAACTTAGTACAACATTTGAAATAAAACTGCATACTAAATACCTAAGCAGTATTTCATATAAAAATAGATATGGCCAAATGGTGGATAATTGTTAAGTAAACTTGCAAAGACAAGTTCATCCTCATTATTGTCGTAAAAGTCACAAAAACTTTCAAAAATGTTACTCAAATGTGAAAAACTGAAAACTGAAAACTTCTACACAGTCGAGTCGGTAGAATGTGTGTTCGTTGTTCGTATCCCCCTCAATATATTGGCCAACAGAATGTCACTGAATATAAGGACAGAGACATAGACAGTTAAAGCAGTTTAGAAACGAGATGTTAGAGAATGTAGACAAAGTTCATAGGTTTATAAGTAAAGTGGACGAGTTTGCAAATTATTCATAAGGCACACGAACGCTTAGGTGGATGCTGAAATATGAAGAAATAAACCAGATCGCCTAGTAAAATGTGATGCTAATACACTTCTCGCATTATGGGGTAGCAATGGTATCAAATATAGTGGTGAGTACCAAGCTTAGTGTTCTCTTTGATTGAAAGTAGTAATTTGGTTTGCAAAAGACACTGGCAGATCCTTCTCTATCCCAGGCTTTTTGCTCTGTTTATGATCTTGTCTTGTGCCGGCACATATAGTTTCACAAGCTACAATTTAACCTTAATTGTGTACATAAAATCTCATTCCATCTTCTCATTGTTGTAAATTTCATCATTTTTTGCACCTAACAGCATAATCATTGACAGTTTTCGAATCATAATGTTGAAGCCATATAAATCTCACAACTAGGTGACCCTCACGCCCTCATTTCATCGATCCCAAAACGATTTTCAAACACTGTAAAGTACACACAGATAAAATAAACTGGGACAAATTGTATTAGCACACCGATACACCGATGATGGTCATACAATTCTAGGCTCTTAGTTCAGTATCAACGATCATCTTTTCGAGGATTCTGAAATGTACATTCATTGTTTGGCAATCATTTACCAATTAAGAACGACATTGATGCCCAGAGAAGCAGGGAGAGACAGAAAAAGCGAGTTTGTGCCATCATGAAATAACAGCAAAATAGGCTCACATCTCAGCAAACAACTGCGACAATTTAGCATTTAAATTCCCATAACAGTTACCTTTGTTGTTATTTGCAATTTTACCGATAATGAAATTGAATCCTTTTGCTTTGCTCGTTCGATACTCGATAGGACTACCGATGCGTGGAAAAATATCTACTTTCGAATGGTGTTTACTTTTCTTGAAGAGATACAGTGCCTGTCCCTTGTCTTACAATAAGGGTTCTACAAGTGCCATTCAAGGCTGTATTAAAAGTAAAAATAGAAAAATTGAAAACTTCGAGTACAAAAGCACAAATAGACTCGCTCCTCATTCGCTGTTCGTTGGAGTACAAAGCGGACGTAGTCATTACTCGTGAAAACGATTAGTTTCTCATTTTATCTACTTGAATCGAACTCCCGTCAACTGTGCTTATTGGCGCTAACTATAGGACAGTTTAGAATTGGTAAGCATTTCAAAAACTTTTAAATGTGTTTCCGTTCCTATAACAAGTGGTTACAATGCATGTAGGTAAAATTTAACTGCGGATATTTGTTGATAGCTCATTAATATAGAGTCAGTAGCAAAATCGCCATAGGCTTCTGCAGTGAGGGAACTTAAGAAGGACATTTAAAAAAACATTTACTCATTTATTGGGAAGAGAATTCTTAAAGTTCCGAGCAGACAAATGGACCAAGGAAGTTGGACAAACTTGGAAGACGTTAAAGGAATGTACCAAATCTAAACAAAAATAACTTTACTTAAGTCCCTCTGTCCCTCTATCCCCTTGTCCTGTCACTAAGCCTCTCTGTTCGTTATATCAGATCAAAAATTAAACGATTTGCAAATTGCAATAATCCAAAAATCATCCCTTATTCATGACCACTTAATAATTTTACAATTTTAAGATTTAATTTGAAAAAAAAAGAAATTAAACTTAAATCCTTTTAATTTCTCCAAAAAATAATATTAACGCATCATGAAAGCCCACATTAAATGATTAAGTTTTTTCACCAGTTTAAACAGTTGAAACAGTTCTCGATAATTTGTATTGCCACTCTCTCTATTGTCGCATGCTCTGATTCACATGAGATAAAAAGTGTAATGGACACCTGAATGGATTAATCGCCCATGAATGAAATAAGGAATTAAACTTAAAGGTAGTCAGTCATCCACCTGCACCAGAGGATATTCTGTCGCCCGTCAATATTGTTCCACAATGAAAACAAATCAGACAAACTTAACAAGGATAATTGAAAATTTAAGAAAGAAATTTTGAGTGTGGTCTCGATCATTCACTCAGGAGAAATTCTTATTTGGGAAATGCATTAAATTTATTATTATTGTTTCTACACCTTCGCTCAAGTCATACATATTCATTGGCATGCAATTTCCGGAAGTATAATTTATAATGTGTTAAGTTAAGGGTACTCCAGCAGCAGTATAGTAGCGTATAAAACAGTGTTTTGCTATTCTATAACAAAACCCTCTGGCGTTTGTTCCTAGCATCCTGTTCCTGTTTCACATTCACCTTCGCCGCTCTGTTTTTCGTTTGGTTTTGCTAGAAGCTTAATGAATTTCTTATCTGATGTCGGGTCCTTGAAATTTATTTACTATAAGGTCCTTGAGTAAACGTGTCTCTTAAATTGAAAAAAAAAATCATTTGCCATTTGGATTAAAAATCCTTTTAGCAAAATAACTCTCAAAGAACGATTTAAATGGAATTTTTATTTAGTTTGTATATTTGAGGAAGCAGGAGTTTCGTTTTTGCTGGAGGAGTCTTTTTTTTTGTCGTTTAGTTCTTTTCGAGAAGAGATTTTTGTCTGAGAAGAGTGACACAGATTTCAGATTGCAGGTTTGGTTCGGGACTGGCGTTCAAGGTGGAAAAATGAATTTTTAATTTAATTCTAAATAGAACGAAATTCGTCACATAATAGGATAGATGAGAGTAGCATCTGGATGACATCATTTTTTGCATCAAAAAATGGCAATACTATAGCTTGGCTAACATACCAGAATGTGGCTTGTTTTATGTATTCATATGCAAAAAATATCTGGATTTCTTCATCTTCCTTGATTCCGACGCCCGTTGACATTGACACAAGCCTAGTTCTCATATAAGGAAGCAAACCTTTTTGCTTTGCAGTTTAGCCAGCAACTTCTTACTATACCAGAGAGTATTATGACTGAGTTTGCCATTAGCCCTAATCAAGCTTGTGTTCAAACCGTTAAATACAAGTTGCATTCGAAGAATTAAATTCTGATCCCCTGACATAATAAACGGTGGTGTACCTCAGGGCTCCGTATTGTCTCCGATACTATTTTTTACTTGCGACATATAGAATATATGGCAAGTATTGAATTCGTAAAAAAAAGAAAATTTGAGATGATGATGAGACGATGATAGAGAAGTCGAAAAAAGTGGGTCCGGTGATTCCGTCTGTCTGTCTGTCTGGAAGTTTACAGGCACCTACAGTCTTAACCACTGGTCCGATTGACTTCAAACTTGAAAATAAGAGGTTTGAGCAAAAACTCATATCCCAGTTTTTTAATTTTTTTTTTAAGATCAAAATTTAGGGTAGCCACCATACGATTTTTATGGCAAAAAACCAAAACTTTAAATTTTCTCCAAAACGGTTCCTTCGATTATTTTTAAACTTCCTCGAATTTAATTTTTTTAAACATTCATGTATTTTATGTAAAAAAAAAATTGTATTGCTCCAAAACGCTACCTCCCATAGAACCGTTTTTTTTTGTTATTAGATGTTCTCGAAAAATAAAAGTCCGATCAGCGTATTTTTTTTTTTTGAAAATACGTATATATTGCCCAAATAATATTTTGTATTCAAAAAAATTTCAAAATTTTTTTTGGATTGAAAAAAAAATATTTTAAACTTTTTTTTCAAAATTGTGTATCTTAAAAACGGATCAATATTAAAAATCGAAATTTACTCATAAAAGGTTTAAATTTGTTTGGCATATACATTTTTGGAATAAAATATTAACGAGTTACATTTTCAAATTTTAATTTTTTTTTAATAAATTAAAAAAATTTGAAAAACCAACAGTTGATTGAATCCATTTTTGAGGTACATATTTTAATTTCAATTTTTATTTATGACTTTTTTTTATTATTTATAATTGGGAATACAGGAGCAAGTTCGTACGACCGAGTCGTGCACATTTTTTTTCTAATAAGCTCCTTGTAGGTTAGCTTGTATGATTCAGAAAATGTTAGTCGGATAAACAATCCAGAAATTCTTGTTTGCTTAAGTCTATGAGGCAAATTTGTTTCCCTATGTTCTTAAATATTCTTATTTCTGCTGTTTCATTTCCCAATGAAAAGTGATTTTATGTTATAACACCTAATCAAGCCACATTCAACAACCGACCTGCCCACTGACGGCCAAAGAGCCTAAACCTTGAAACCGGAAAGGATATTCTCTTCCAAACAACTTTTCATTCCAAGTCATAACCTTAATGAACTTTTCTTCACATTTCGCATTTTTCTTAATTACATCAACAAATTTCAAGGAAAAATAATATTTTCACCTTTCCACAAAAGAAAACAAGAAAAAAAAAATAAAACGAACCAATGAACACATAAATTAACTTGATTTATTCCTACTCAAAGGGAATGTAGACTGGACCTATTTTATCCATGTGGAAAGCGAACTTTCACTTCGTGAAGGACCATTACACAAATTGGCTTCTTAGTTTTCTCCGTTCGAACTACTCTTCAGTTCTTTTCGGTTCAGTTGCTTTCTTTCGTCGTTCTTCTTCTTCTGTTTATGTTATTTTTGTTGTCTTTGATTTTTCATGCTTTTTACTTTTTTGCACTTCATTGGGAATTTGTTGTTAGTATGAATCCGAATGTCTGTAAGTTTTTTTACCACAAATTTACCTATTTTCCTGATGTAACAAACCCTTGTTTTCGACGAACGAATAAAATCCTCATATAGGCAAATTTATTGGCTGAAAAAGTTAAAGGTTTTTGCTTGATTTGCAGTCAGATAAACTTTTCTTAGCAATTTGTTAATATTTTATGGTTCAATAAATGGAAATTTATCAACAGAAATCGCTCTTATTTCTGCCGCAAGGTATTTCTTTTTCTTCAAAAAATAAACAATTAGTTAAACAATAAAATTTTTGAATTCACGAGTATTTTTAATTGAGGACAAGTTCATCATCGGTGAAATTTCAAGGTTCATAAAATTCAAAAGAAATCCCTACACTTCCTAGCTCGCAGAAAGGTGGCGGGATTAATGAAGTAAGCCTCCGTGTTCTTCCAAGGTCATCCCTCTCTGACGGAGTGCTTGACACCACCCAGCAAAGTCAAAAGGGAATTATTTTCAAATAATCAACACTAATGAGGAAACAAGGAAATTCTATTTCGCTCGCTAATGTAGGTAATTTCCTTTGGAAAATTTACACTTTTCTCATTATCGTTAGCCTCAAGAATCATTGGATATACGTACACCGGCACCTGCACCTCGTAAAAGGTGGTGGAATTTCGTCCTCATCAACATCGTCAAAGCCGCCGCCGCATCATTTAATGTTGTTCGTCGGCTCGTGCGTCGCTATCAGATAAACAAATTTGATTAAGTGTTCAAGGGTAAAATACCTTTATTCTTGAGAATTATATTGCTGAGTTTAAAATTACGGCAGTAGCAGAGTCGAGACAGCGCAGCGCCTCCAAAAAAAAGTTATTTAAGAGATATCCCACACAGCCACACCTGTAACTGTAAGTGAATTTCGCATCCAACGAGCATCAGGGCTAGAGATGGAAACAAAATTAATTTTCCCGAGTACCTCTAGCTTCCAGGTTTACAGCTTAAGGATGTGGAATTTCAATATTGAACAAAAATATATTTGAGAACAGGAAACGTTAGAGATATTGTCTTAATGCAGTTATGGAGTTCCTTAAAAACCTAATTTTACTTGACGGACTGAATGAAATATTAATGTGCTTGGTTCATCCTTGGAAAAACAACAGAATGAGAATTTTTTTTGTTGAGTGTGCAAGGTCTACACGGTCTTGTAATTATTAGGTTCAAGTGTCCTTAGCAAACTCAGTAGGTCCTAATTAATTTTTAATATTAAAGGATTTTGTTTTTCTCATAATGACCGCAAAAATCAAGAGCAAAGAAACTTCTTTGAAGGCCAATTAAGAAATCAGAAAAAAAGTTGCAAATTTGAACTAACTTTTAACCTTGTTTAATTTTTGTTTTTTTCTTACCCCGCATTGCTTTCTTAGAATTTGCTATAGCGAATCCAAAAATGGTTATTGTATTGTTATGAGTGCAATAACACCCGAATCAATAGAAACTAGCAACAAAGAAAACTGGAAAAGCTAACAGATAACAAAGTAAGAAGCGATAAGAAGAAAACAAAAAACTTGAAGGAAAAACAATTCGAAGAGAGCCAAAAACCCAAAAAGCTAAAAAGCCAAAAGCAAAGAGGGAAACCAAATTAAATCTGGAAAACAAAACTGTAATTCGAAGGACTTAGTACTTCCGTGTCCTTTTTTTGCGCTTGTTTTTATCTCAAGTAGTAGCAACAGAGCGTACTTTATGCTCGGAGGTGGATTGGGTTGAAGATTGTTGGATATAACGGCAGTTTATTCCAACTACATATTATATGACTATTTACACAGACTGCTTTCTCATTCACTTATTTTCAACTTCTTTGTTTTTTTCTCCTTTTTTGTGTTTCTATCGACCTACGAGTATTTTGTTTTTAAGCGGACTCTTACGAATGAGATTTTATGTAAAAAGATGTTTCCAGCTACCAAGCAACACACCGAACTACATGATAAACATCGAAACTGGACTGTCACCCCTGTTTACCAAGACACTGAAGCTACATGTTGACTATTTATTGAAAGTGCTTAAGATGCCAAACGGAAGATTGCCAAAAGTAATAGCCTTGTATACTATAAGAAGAAAAGGACTTTGGTATGATAAACTCAAGAAGCTTGCAGACTATTGTGACGTTAACCTGAATCTTAGCCATGAGATAACTGACAGAAAGATTGTAGAAGATTCCCTCTATCATCTAGTGTCTAAAGTTGATGAAAAATATAGGATAAACTGTATCGACAAGGCAACTTCTTCAGTGCACAGAGCAACCTACAACATATTGAACCATAACCTGTGCGAAAAAAATTATTTCCGGGCTGAAAACAGTCAAAAACTAATATCAGCAATGTTTAAAATGAGAGGGGAATTGGTTAGATTGAACTTCATGCCACATCGCGCAGATTTGCCAGTTATTTGCAGTCTGTGTAACCTGGCAGTAAGAAAAGATGTCATACACTTCATCGGAATATGTCCTATCCTGAAGGAAGTACGAAGAATTTTTTTTAGCTGTGACATGAAAACGAAAACGGAAGTGCTAGCGATGCTGAACTGCAAAGAAGATGTTACCAAACTCTACAACTACTATATAAAAGCAATGTCATATAGAAATCAAATTTTGAACGAGGAATTCTAAGAAACAAAAAATAATAAACACATACATATATTTCTTTATAAAAAAAAATCATATTTATATACATTATAAGATATTTTTATTTTTGAAATATTTTCACTTTCTTATCAAAAAAAAAAAAAATAAAGATCCATTTTAAAACGTACATTAATTAATAATTGTCAATCGGGCAGACGGCAAAAATTTATGTAAATTGTACTTTTGGAAAACGATAATAAATCAAATTCTATCTATCTATCTATCTATCTATCTTATGCACCCATTTTGTTCGACTAAGAATCCACTTCCGTTTCAATTTGAAATTCAATAGAAGATGCGATGTTGATACAGACTAAGACTAAAACCAAGTCGCGATGAACAAATAAAAAAGGATTGAGCCAAACGAACGAAATGAATTGAAAACCAAAAAGCCAAGTGAATTAGTTAAGATTTCAGAAAGGGATATTCATTCTTAAGAATATGTAATAAAAAGAAGAAATCCTAAAGCAACAAAATAGCACCGAAGCGACGATGAGACGACGAGGACGCCAACCGAATGATGGTCGGCTAAGGGCAGCAGAAGGGAAAAATTCGTTTCTGCTGTCTTACCACAATGATTCGGTCTTTTAAGGAAAATAAAAGGCCTTTTGTTATAATTCGCGTATTTTCATTCTTTCATTGCCATATATATTATATTGCCACGATACAGCAAAATCCCTAAGGGATGAATTTAATTTGGCAAAAAAAAAACTGCAATTCGGTTTAGTTTTTCCAAGACAATGTTGAACTAAAATTATTCCAATTTTTTTTCTGAAGAGAGAGAAGACGAGAGTTTGATCAAAAGTCTTTCCCAGAAATAGATACCAGGAATTGGTATACTTACATCAACTTTGAGGCAAGTTGTTAGTTTACATTTAAATGGTAGGTGCAGGAATTGGATTTGTAGGAATAGGGTTTTCTAGATTGTTACAAATAAAAAAGGTTCCTCGAGTTGATCAAATTGGAGCCATCAACTGTCGTAAGACGGAAGTAACGCATTGGAATTCAAAATTAGCTGTCTACAGTTACGCACTTCAACTCACTTAACTTGCTATACAATTTGTGTAAGTTTTTTTCAAATGGTGCGGTTTTCCTCAATTGTGATGTTATTCCGGAGTTTTAAGACTCCAATGATCGGAAAACTCTTGTCGGATCGTTGGATATTGACTGGAACAGCAATTAAACTAGGGTATTTCTCAATTGTCTTATCAACATCAAGTAGCTGTTTAAACATGTCATTGATCACTCTACAATTAATACCCCAGAAATCCCACTAAGCCAATTTAAACAAATCCACAAACTTCCACTGAAAGCGATTAAGTCGTTCTCTTCGGTAATATTATTTAATTTGAAACAAAATCCTAGAATTCCACAATCTACATGTTTGGATCCCGCAAAAAATTAAAAACAAATCAGTTCCGGAAATAAACCTATCGAAAAAGATTTAATTCCAAAAATGTCTTACATCCGTGCAAAAGTCCTAATAAGTACATCGCAGACTCAACAACAAAAAGTAAACACATGGAGATAAATATTCAAGTATATCTTCCAACTTTGTCCCGGAATAATCCTTAAACAAAAAAGAAAAACAAAAATATACAAGAAGAAGAAGAATTCATAAATCTCTTAATCTACTTCAAAAAAGTTATTGATAACACATAATTAATTTTAACTTTTACCTAATTTCATCGTTTTGGTTCTTGTGTTGTCTCTCGTCTTCATGGTTTGTTGTTTTTGTCACGCTGGCTGCAAGGAGCAGACTCTTAAACTTTTCCTCGCATTTATAATTACAGAAATTAATTGCGCTCAAATAAGACAGTACAAAGACAAAACATACACAAAACACAGGTCGTGGGAGGGGTATGGGGAGCCACTTTAACGCATGCCAAAGAAAAAGAAACCTCGGCTGCCTCTTAGGCCACCAAAAGAAATCATGAATAAATCCCCATGCGAAGAAGCCGGTGATTAGGATATTTATATTTGTTTTTGTCAACTTTTTGTTTGCAAATTAATCTTGAGACAAAAGTTACATTTTTCATCGTCGGCGTTCCTATTTGAAAATATCAATCAAAGGACCAAACACAAAAATGGCGGAAATCCATACTTAAAACTTGATATTGATTTATGGGTTGTGGTAGCGAATCAAGTTTAAAAAAGTCCAAAGAACTTGAAAATTAAAACTGATTTGTTGGGTTCAAGAAAGAACGAAAATAACGCCTCATTAAATGTAAATCTTTTTATCAAAAAGTCCTTTACATGTGCACCATACAGCAGCAACTACGGTATTGACGGCATTGGTGAATGTCGACGACTGCAGCGACGACAAGCGTGCATTGAAAGATTCGAGTATAATATCTTAAACCTCATAACCACAACATCCTTACATCGCGTTACTGAATCTAATTTTAGTGAAATTATGCTCGATATGATGTTATAGAAGACCCAAAGCATACTGCTGCTCTTTCTAGCCCTGAAAGAAACATCACATCACCTGCATATACTGCGGGCTCCATTGTACTCGTTGACTCGCTCGTTTCGTTGGCTGGAGCTCTAATTGAATGCTCTTGCCAGCCATTATTTTCGTTCTGCGTACCTTGTGTGGATGTGTTAGAGTGCTCACAGAACATTATGGGAACTCTGGCAATCCAGCTTCAGCCAGAAATTCACAACTGCGACGCACAAGTAGAGAACTTAAATGGTGTGGCAGCAGAAGTTTCAACGACGCGAACACCAACTACTCGTACAATGACGATGATGGATGGAGTTGAGTGTATGGGGAAAAAAGCGGTTTGGTTTGGATAAAAATCAAACTCAGTCCATTGCCGTTTATAGCAGCCTGCTGTTACCACACAAACGAATACTTAACTGTGTGGTACCCAATCCATCCCCCTGTCCCTCTACCCTTCAACAACAACCAACTATTTGTGCAGGAGTTTTTCGCTTCAAATAGAAAAGTTGTACGGTAGGATCCGTGATTTGCGTCCATCATGATGTTCGCTCACCTTGTTTTCCTGCTTTGATGTGATGTTCGTGTCAGGGATGAATGATACTTAGCCATGATGAGAGCTTGGAACGAGTAATCTTAAGTGGCATTACTCAAAATTAGCCAATGCCAGACAAACCAAATGCTACACGGCAGTGGGGATCGGTATAAGTAGTCGGTAATTGCCCGGTGGTCTTTTGTGAATATAGCCAGCAAAAGTTTTGTCAACTTTTAAAAATACTAAAAATGGAAGATGTCGTGACAAAAAACAGCCTGATGCCTTAAAGCTTCAACTCTTTCCATTTACCGCCACAAGCAACCACCTTATCGGCCATCGCACCACAACTGAACTATCTGAACTGTCCCAATATGACCATTGCTCCTGACTATGACCCTCGCTGTAACCACAAAACTTATTATTTTAATTAATTTAAATATTCATAACATCATAAAACACACACATTGTTCATGCAATTAGCCAAATTAATGTGTCACACAAATACCACCGTAAATAGATTTCCAATTTATCGGCACCAGTATAGCGAAATAACGTTTCATTTGTGGGAAATGAACCACTCTGCATCTGCATGCTAAATAAACCCTTTTAATTAAAGTATTTAGAGTACAGCAAGGACATTCTAATATGCGTTTATAAGTGTTCTTGATGGTGTTTATTGTACTCCGCAGTAAACACCACACAAATAATTAACTTAAATCAATTTCAATTGTAACCTAACAGCTAACACCCCGACTGTTTTGGCCAAATTACAAATAATAACGACACCATGATGATCCCTTTTTTGCCATTTGTATGCCTTCGCCTCTTGTCCTATAATTTATAATAGAGTAATAAACTTCTCATTTTCAGTCAATTTTCTTCAAAAAACACCTTTACGCAAAGCACCTTTTTTCAATGCAGGAGTTGGAAAGAAGATATTTATGCCTTACGACATCTATCCATCTTCTGTCCCTCAAGCTACAAACGTCTGGATAAGTAATCAAAATGATAAATCTTCTGAGAGCCTTACAAGGGAGTTAAAAGGGCGACCAGGGCAGTACAAAAAAAAAATTATGCCTACAATTCTTGAATAATAAGATATACAAATTTTCTTTTGCATCTGTTTGTCTCCCATTTCGGAGAAAGATTATCCACACCAGTTGGAATATTTACCAGAATTTTATTTAAGAACCACGACAGGACCAATGGCCATCAGAACAACAACAAAAGCTATGGGAGAAAAAAAGATAGATTCCATTTGATTATCCCACAGTCATTTGTAAAATTCGTCCTTCATAGCTTTGGCTCAGGAGTTATTCCTGCATTTGATCTCATTTTGTTGGATTAAATTGTTTCCCCCCCTCCCCCCCTAAAAAAAAATTATGTGCAAATCTGGTGAATGTTCGGCCATATGAAAATAAATTTGTGAAAATATATGGACATTTAAAAGAATACATTATATAGAAAGATACATCATAGTCGAGAGAATTAAGTAACAAAAACAATTTTTTTTTTTTTCATAAATGTGTGTTTTTTTGGCAAAGCTATCCGTATCCGCAGTAGTAGACTACATGTATTACAAATACAACACGATACTGCCGATAAAAATGGAAGTAGAATCATACTGCGGGGAGAATTTAGAAAAACTCAATAATGCGTTCATAAAGTACGATCACACCTTTATTGTTTGCAGTTTTCCATTTTTCAACGAGAGCGTACTCTTTTTGCTCTTTTTCAAATTATATACAACCAAACAGTCAATTCCGTTGCACCAGGAATTTAGAGATTGCTAACGAAAAATAAAAGGAATTTAATTTCATAACACTCAAAGGAAAGGTCTCCAAACGGACATTCCAGGTTCATATGAATTTATTCAATTATTTATTTTGCCCGTGGCTTAGTGGTTAAGTGCGTTGGCTGCTAAGGAGAACGTCGTGGGTTCGAGTCCTACTCGTGCCCATTAAGTTTTTATTTCATCCTTCACGGGTACTGCCTCTTGCGAAGACCTGACAAATCTCCTGAGAGTATCAATCTGTCATAAGTGCTTCTCAACTTTGCCGTTCGGAATCGGCGTTAAATTGTAAGTCCCCTCAATTCTTCACAAGCACTCAGAGAATTGTTGATGAGAGTAAGCCACTTAGGCCTTGGCTCTTCAAGAGCTGTCGCGCCACTCTATTAATTTATTTTTATTTATTTGTCATGTTTGTTTTTAGTTTCTTAATTTTTGTTAAATTAAATTTCAGTGTGTATAAAATTTGTGTATTATTTAATAATGACGAAAATTTGTGAAAAATGTCATACTATAGGTAGGCACCTACTTTTATTTCTCCTTGTGTTTCGACATTTTTTTCAAGTTTTTCAGCTTTTTTGGAGAGAATTCCCACCTTTTCTTTCGTTTTTGACATTATTCGAAGCTTCGTTAATAGGTAATTTTTTTTTGTTTATTTAAAAAATAGTTTCAATGTTTTTAATGTAATATGAATAGTCATTATTATTATCGCTATTAACGAAGCGATGGCCGCAAGTCGTTAGAGGGTTCTGACACCTGTTGGTTTTTGAAACTCAGAATTATTTTTCTCTAATCTCCTCATAACGTTGTTTTTACAGTCGTTTTAATTTTCCTGTGAAATTTGTGAAATTGTATGTGTGGAAATGGAAACTGTTCAAAATTCCTTGTATTTAGCGGTAATTCATATTTGTTTTTATTCTAAGGATCTTATTTTGCCTCAAAACGCTTATGCTTATTTTCAGATTCGGTTCAACTTCAACTTTGAATACAATCCATCAACAACACTTCCAATCTCAAATATTAAGGTTGGATATTGGCAGCAGTCCTTAAAACCATGGTGATGGTCAGCATAAAATTTCTATTAGTTTATTTGGGATACCAAATTTTCTCATCATGCCTTTGTACAATTCTACCCTGTCTATATTGCCGTACAGAGAACAAAAAACAGTAGTGGTAGTGATAAGTTTGTACGTTTAATGAACCATTTTGTTATCAATTTACAACCAATGACCGCAGTAGTAAATATGACCAACAGATGGTGTTTTGGAAAGTTGAGTTTAAGAATTTTTTCAATCACCTACCTTAGAGTGAATATGTGATTAATTGGCAATCCACCCAGTCAGAAAGCAAAGTCATATTTGTGAACTGAGGCTCCACGCATCGGGCTATCCGATCTTGTAAGATAGCGGAGATCACTCCGATCTCTGCTATTTCTGCCTAGGATATGGAATTAATAGTACTGACATTGTACTTGAGACGTGTCCGCTAATGCTCCACTCCCGTCACTCTAATTGCATGACTAACTCTTTCCTCTTTATGAAGCTGTTCGATGATAAGCCTCCATACCGACATACCCTTTCGTGGTCTTAGATTTACTATATTTACCCTCTTTTTATATTGTAAGATTTTGATTTTAAGACAAATCCCCCTTTAAAATTTAAATTTCTTTTGTCATTTTATAACATCAGCCCTACAAGCAGTCTACCTTCTATTCATCTTGTCAGTTAAGCCGCAGACGTCTGGGTAACAAATCAAAATTATAAAAAATCTTCTTAAAGTTTCACATGGCCCTTTAAGGGGAACAACATTGCTTCGATTTTTTTTGATTTTTTTATTTTTTTGCTGAGGCGACATCATTGAAAAGATAAGAAAAGTATAAAAAAGTATGTATATTTGTTGCCCTAGGGGCAAATATTTATTTAAAAGGAATTATTGGTTGATGCCACAAAGAGGGTATCAATAAATGTGTTTTTTGCAAACAGTTATTGCCAAATTATTGGAATGTTTTAAAAATACCAAACACGTGAAAGATTGACATCAAAATATTCTTAAACGTTTTTTGTGTTAAAAATGAAATGAAGGTAAGTCCCTTTTTTAAGTTTACTTGCTTTATAATAATAAATAGGGTAACTAAACCCAAAAAAAAGCAAACAAAGAACAATAAAACTTTATATCCAAATTAAAAACAAAATTATAAGATCGTACCTCCGGACCTTATAAAAGGATACAAAATGGGTGTCTCTGTGGCCTTTGATTGGCCGTAAAAATTCTCTCATAAAATTAAGCAAATACTGTACCCCCCAGGTTCTTTTAATTTATTACTCCTGAGGATATGCAGTAGTTCTTGATTTAAGTGATTTGTATAAGGCTCCGTATGAGGAAAAAGGAGTTTGCAGAAGAGAACAGGAACAGGAAGGTCTGTAAAGCATGGGTTAATGTTGGACTACGGTGTGAAGTCACCACCTTGAATAATGAAATTCCTATTTTAAGAAGTTCCAAGAAATAAAACACATTTCACTTCCAAATTGAAATTTAAGCCTTTGAAAGGCAACAATAAAGAAAATATTTTCTCAGGTTAATACCTTTAGGACTACTTTTTTTCGGTTAAGGTCAAGAAGGTTCTATTTCTGGAAACTTTGATTTCCGGATAAAAAAAATCAAAAATTTCTTTGATAAAAAAAAAAAACTTCAAAATCCTTTTTTTCTTTTAACGAATCAATGTTAACTCGTCCGACACTATTAAAGCTTCTGATCTAACCATCTTTTCTTAAATTTTAAATAAACTGCTAAATGTCACTAAGAACACTTCAACTTTTGATTTGGTATACCAATTAACTTAAAACTCTAAGAACCAATGAAGATAATGAGAGTGAAAGATCGTGTGCTTATTCAGTTGACGCAAAAAAAACTGAGTTTTTCAAACTGGAAAGCTTTGCATGAGAGCCAGGGAAAAACTAGTGGTCCTTTTTAAATTATTCTTTTTGATTTGTTTTCTCAACATCATAAGCTATCGGTAAGCATCATCAAATGATGCATTAACGTTCAAAGTTAGGAAAAAATGGACAACAAACTACAGAAAATTGTGTGCTTATTCAGTTGAAGCGGAGTGTATATCTGAATCAAATCTTCAATTCTTCTTCTATTTAGATCTTCGCGACTGCAGTGTGCTTCTGTATAATGAATGACGATGCTTTTCACACTTGTATTGGGTTAGAGATGAGCGTTTTAAAGGGAAAGAGTAATTTTTGGCGAAATGTTTCGAAGTTTCAATTTGGATACCGTGTTAGGAGAAGAACAATTGACGGAACTAAATTTACACAATTTTCTTGACAATTTATAGAGTTTGGCATGGAACTAAAGTGTGAAAGCATTTGATGTGAATGCTTGTTGGAATTTAACGACTAATGTACATATCCAAATTCTATTTCATTGTGTCAAAGAAGGATAACCAAATAGTCGTTCAGTATTTCTTATTAATTTCCATTTTAATCAACTGTTTCCCTTAACGACATCCCAAAAACGCTGAAGCTACCAAAGCAAAAACCAGAAACCTCAAAAGGGGCATCAAAATCAAACATTTTATCATTAAGTCCTTGCTCATTACATATCTACCATCTAATTAAATTAAATAATTTCCCTTTTATGTTGTGTGAACATTAAAACCATTTTCTGATTCTCTAGGATTTCCTTCATGTTTTTTCTCCTAAGCCATTTTTAACACAAAACTCCTTCACGTCCTCAAAAAGTAAAAAGACAAAAAAGAAAAAAACAAATGTAATCCTTGCCATCACCCTTTTGTATAGTACCTATATGTGTATTGGGGCTTGTAATAAAGTATCATTTTATGGAGGGCGTGATGTTTTAGTATTCCAAGCAACACTCTCTTGTTGCTGAGTGTTATCCCATTGCCATCATTAGTTGACATCTTCCTCTCTATGGTACTTGAAGTATTTTTTGATAAATTTAAACTCATCTTTAAGCGGAAGTATGATTTTCCTTTGTGGGAAATTTTGTTTCGGGAACTTTTACCATTGCAAAGTTGAATTTCAAATATTTTTGAATTATTTGTAGTTTTAACCTAAAACCTTATATCCAACATGAAAATGGAGAAAACCCAAAAATGAAAGGAAGCTATTCATCGTCATATCCCTGGTAACACAATTCAAACAATGAAAGAATGGAACTTCTGGCTGGCTATCCTTAGAGGATTATTCTGCAAATATGGGAAGGGAATAGGTATACAGATTGCTGTTTCATTCTTTGCTAAGGCAAACATGCAAACAATGGAACCGCAATTGTTTAAACATTGAAAACATTTCTGGCATGGGATATGAAGTAGGGGAAAAGGGCTTGATGGTCTCCAAAATGTTAGAAGTTATTTTCATTTATTATATTTTGTTGTTTTCCCTGACTTTTTATTTGAGTAATTAATAATTATTCAATTCACTACACGTGATCTGGAGAGCTGTGTAAAATTAGGGATTCTTTGATTAGAATAGACTCCACAAACACCAAGAAAAGCCAATTAATAAGTTCTTGAAGTAACTACATTATCACCCCTGTTCTGATTTTCGCTCCGAAATGAATTCGTTATCGAAATTGATTTTCGCAGAGATAAAAAAACTGTGTACTAAATTTCGTAAGAATTTACCTTTCAATTTTGGCAAATTTTTCTCTGAAATGACTTTCATTTTTAAATTTACGATTTCAAATTCGGCCAGCAAAATCGAAACGAATTGAAAACGAAATAATTTTGGACACCTCTGCTTTAAAAACGGAAGTTTTTCTTTTGTAACCCTGCGGCCACACGAGCAAGTTCTGGCTTGCAAGTAGCCTACATTATATTATGGGTTGGGGTCAAAATTCTGCCGGGGTCAAAATTCTTTTGTCAAAATTCTGCTTTCAAAATTCTGCTTTTCAAAATTCTGCTTTCAAAATTCTGCTTTTCAGAATTCTGTTTTTCAAAATTCTGCTTTTCAAAATTCTGTTTTTCAAAATTCTGTTTTACAAAATTCTGGAAATAATAAAAATAAGGTTTGGAAAATGATAAAAAGCGCGCGCTTTTTTTATATATATATATATATATATATATATATATATATATATATATATATATATATATATATATATATATATATATATATATGTTTTATTTTGAAAAGTTAAATAAATGTAAAAACTATAATTGGGCATGCTCAAAATTTTGATTTTTTTTTCTGTTAAAATTGAAACAAAAACCTTGTTAAATTGACTTTTCCGTTAGTAAATATACTATTAAAAAAAAGTAGAATTAGCAGAATTTTTTTTAAATATAAATTTCCAGAATTTTGAAAAGCAGAATTTTGTAAACCAGACAAAAAAAAGCAGAATTTTGAAAAGCAGAATTTTCGTTAAAAAAGCAGAATTCTGAAAAGCAGAATTTTGACCCGATCCCTTATATTATTTGTCAAATCTCTATCGGTGTACTTGGTGTGACGTAGGTGGCAAAAAACTTGCTAGTCAACTTGCCAGCAAGTTCACATTTTTTTTCCATTTCAACGATTTTTACAAGCTTACAAGCTTTTATCATCCAATTTTTAATTTCGAACATGTCGCCAACAAAAAAAGTAAATTGAAATCCTCGCTTCAACTAATATTCTAATTTAATTTTGTTCATTTTGATAAATTTGGCAAAACCTGTCAAATTACTTGCCCGTTTTACTTGCTCGTTTACTGGCTCGAAAATTCGCAAGCCAGTTGACTGGCCAGTACAAAAGCCAGTACTAAAAGTTTGAATGTGTGAGTAAGACATTTGATTAAATGCCAACTTGCTAGCCAGAACTTGCTCGTGTGGCTGCCGAGTAAACGAAAGTCAGAACAGGGGTGTATACCTGCAAATTTTTTTTACAGAATTTGAATTTGATTTTCAAATAAATAAAAGACTATTCATTAAATTCCTGTTATCTTTTCAGTTGACAACCGGTTGACCTATTTTCTAATTTTTTTTTCTAAACCAAAGGGGAATACGTGTAGAAGGTTTAGAACAAAAAAAAAATTATATTTTTCAGATCACGAATGGTGCAAATGTTAAAAAATAATGCTTTTTCACTTCAGCAAAATATAGCAATACACGAATACTCAATTTTGTATGAAAATTATTTCAAATATTTTCGTCAAATATTGTTTTATATCGAAAAAAAAAACAAAAACAAAAAACTTATACTTCTTTTCGAATTTCTAATCAAGCCAAACACATACGTATGAACACAGCATCCAATCTCATAAGCAAAGTCTTTGTGTTGAGTGACCCAAAATACCACTCCGCTTATGAGAAAAAAGTGACACAAACACTCATTGACAATAGCTTTCCGATAGAAATCATAAGAAACTTGATACTTCGTCAAAAACATGAAATAAGTTGGAAGAGAAGAAAGGTGTTTATAAAAGTCGGAAAATTTCAAAGAAGTTGTCGCCAAAAACAAGCCAGACGTGAACTTAGCATATAAGTCAAACCAGACAGTTGCATCTCTATTTACATGCCTAAAGATGAAAACGGACAAGGATCGCCACTCAGACGTAGTTTACAAAATAAACTGCAAAGGAAAACCGGACGAACCATGCAATCTCTGCTACATTGGCACAACCAAATAACTCCTTCGACAAAGAATAGCTTATCACAAATCTGACATTCGCCAAAAAAGCTCTGAAAAGACAGCACTAGCATGTCACACTATCGGAACATGACATCAACCAGACTTTGAAGAAGTCGAAATCTTGCAACGGAGAAACACACATCCAAACGCTATGGAAACACTTCACATAATGGGCCCTATCGGGAATGAGATTTCCCTGGAAATATTTCCCACATTCGGAAAACTTGTATCGTGAATAAGAGTTCCCTGGAAATATTTCCCACGTTCGGAAAATTCGTTTCGAGAACGATGTTCGAATTTTCCCTAGATATTTATTGCGATCATGAACACTTTTCCCATGGGAAATTTCTCGTTAGATATTTCTCTGGAGTTTTTTCCCTTTCATTTTGATTGAGAAATTGCAAGCGAAATCCTTTCTCGAGTGGAAAGGAGATATTTGCAGACCTAAAAAGAGAGTTTGGATTTATTTTGAGTAGGTAAAACGATTTTATTATTATCTTGCTTGAATAGACCACAAAGCACAAACCTTTGGGAGCATTTTTTACGGCCTTCTTCAAAACCAACTGCTAGGAATGAAAAAAGAGTTCTTCAGATACAGTCCTTTAAAAATTGTCGATCAGGCTGGAACGGTAATATAGCATTTTCTTTTTCCAAGACTATGCAATATGCTGCGATTAGTTCAGATTAATCTCCATCACGCCATCATGGCCGCAAACAACCTGGTACTCCGATTGCATAGAAACAAGGAAGACATCGTCTTGATGCAGGAGCCGTGGGTCTCAATCTCCATCATCAGAGGCCTCAGGACTCCTGGCTATAAGCTATTGTATGCATCGGAAAAAGGTGAACCAAGGTCATGCATGTTAGTAAAAAATGACTTAAATGTATTTTTATTCCTCAATTACAGTGACAAGGACACCACCACCGCTGTCTTAACAACGGATAAAGCCACCTTATGGCTCATATCCTCCTATCTTGGCCACGACAGCCCAGCTCCAGGAGACATCTTAAAGAAGGCAACTGCGGACGCGCACTAAAACTGTCAAACAAAACAAAAATTATTCCAAGCAAAAAGAAATAAATAAAAATATTTCTGTCAAAATTGATTTTCGAAAATAATTTTGTTTTTTAAAGTTGGTAGTTTTTTCCCTGGGAAAAAATCATTTCGAAGGAGTTTCACGATAACTAGAAATGCTTCTTGGGAATGAAATTTTTCTTGGGAAATAAAATTTCTTGAGAGATTCCCGATAGCCCCCAATAAATAACAAAAATAATATGAACCGCAAACAAGACATTTAAAGCATATCCGCCGTTTACTGTTCCTTGGTTTCAAACACAAATAAAATTTAACAGTTCAAATTTAACAGTTGACAGTTGACAAGTCTTCACATCGAAAGCGCTTTAATTTATATTTGTTCTAATTGTTTTTAATATTTTTTTAATATTCAACTCAATGTAAGTCATACTTGTACGCTTTACATAATATCAAACTAAACATATTTTTGTATTTTTTGTGAATAAAGGCATCCCCTGAAGAAGACGGCAATCACCGTCGAAACGTTGGGAAAAATCAGATGAAAACTGTTTTCATTTACTCAACAAAGAGACCAACAAAGCCGATGAGAATCATAACTTTAATTATTATCAAATCAAACTTTACAAATTTATGTCATATCGAAATAAATAATTTTATTTGAAATTTTGTTTTTCGACGACACAGAAAGAGGTGTGAAGGCAAGAAATTATGCTTTTAAATATATTTTAAAATTTAACCTGAATAAAATTTGTGCATTTGTTTTTATATGTGTACAATATGCACATACATATGTACTGAAGGGTAAATTTGATTTTTCTTTTCTTCTCCATTTTCGATAACAGTCATGATGGCAGATGGGATCACAACTCTCCCACTTTACTGCTTCCCATTATGGCTCCACATGAGGGTTCGCAGGTTTGGCCTCAAGAAAAGTCGGCAGGCCTCCAGGTTTTGAATTGCTCTATGCCTACGACCAACTAAATGCAGTTGCATTATTTGTCTTCTCAATAAGTTTTTAGGCCTTCCTCTTCTTCACAATTGCAGTGGAATTGCTATCGTCTTTTGAAATGAGTTCTCAGTTTCTCACTGTTCTTAGGGTTTCTCCTTTGTACATGACAGTACCAACTTAGTCGGCCGTTATGTATTTAATTATTAACGTGAAGGGTCAATTTACAAGGCACATTTAACAAGGTAAAGAGTATTTCCGTTTCGAGGCTATTTAACTGCTGGTATTTCAGTGAAATTTTGAAGAAAAATACGGGCTGATACAGCGCATCTATGTATCTGTCACAGCATTTGCGACGTCTGGTAACCTACCGGGATATGATCCCAAAACCATTTTTCTATGGTTTTTGTCCTCCGTTTCCTGTCTTCTAAGAATTGGCTCAAAACTAGTGGAGAGGTAGTAAAAATCAGGAATCGGCTATAAGATACTTTTTATCCTTCTAGCTGACCCAAACGTTATTTTGCCTTAGAAATATTATTATGCGGATAGATAACAAAGAAAATTCTGACGATAAATTAATTAACAACGTCGTTTATAAAAAAGGTAAGATGCTTTTTTTATATGCTCCAAGACATAACTGGGATAACATTCATTTGGGAAAACTATACCCGTTGCTTCATCTAGAGTTGTGGCAACTCTGTTAAGTGACGGGAAAGCCACTCAACCCTTAAGTTACTACTAACTTAAACGGGTTGGCTAGTTTCAAATAAATTTCAATCAACAAAAACTTCAAAGCAAGTAGTGAAACTTCATAATGTTATTTTTTTTAATTGGAATTACTAAAATTGTTATAAATTTTGCTGAATTTGTTTTCCTCTGTTAGATATGAAAGGCAGACTTGATGGAAAGTGTAATCTAGCCTTACCCAACCATTATTTTTAGAGGTTTTGAATTGTTCAAGCCTAGTAAGAAGTTATTTTCAGTATACAAAAACGTTGCTTTTCAAAAAATAATTCGTTGTCCTTTTTTGTTATGACCCTAAAGACAAAAGCAATTTTCATGTGCATGCTGCTGTATGATGATGCATGGTATAACACTTCAAAGCTTCTACATACAGCTTTATAATTTTGTTGGTATTGAATTTGTCACTGGGAGGGCAAGGTTTTGAGTGGAACAAAAAATAAAAGCAACCAGACAAGTCCTGAGCTGAATTCACAAACGCACGACTTTCGTTTTTAGCAACAGAATTTCAGAACAGTTACACCAAATTCAAAGATTTTTTACATCAAACAAAAAATTCACAGGTGGAGCTGTTGTCGTCGAATTTATCTTAAATGAGCTCCGGCGAGCTCTGGTTCCTACAAGACGGGCGGCACATGAATTGAAGTTTAACTAAATGATTAACTTTATCGAATATGTGAATGTCATTTCTATTTTAAACGCTCGAACGAAGAATAATTAAGAGAACAAAAAACGAAAATTACAACAATCATCCTATCAAATCTCATTTATCCTGTTGACACTTTGACCCGCCCACACTTTTGTTCGGTCACATGTAAAACGACACAGGCAATTATCCACATCCCCTAATTTGCAATTCTATCCTTTAATTTCATGCTCATATGGCACAAGGTTTTTTTCTTAGTGGCATGGGGTGGTGTGTTGATATTATTAACCACTGTCATCGCCAGGGCGTTGCGTTGTGTAATAATATTCTTTTGTATCTAGAAGAATTTCGCATTTTGTCGTCATCATTGTCGCGTTGAAGGGCATAACCTAAGAAGAGCCTTCATTTCGTCCGCTCTGTCACACACAACACATTAAATGATGATATTATGGCGATGATGTGTAAGGTGAGCTGTCAGCAAGTTTACCTACCTGACACAGGCCGAGTGAGGAAATGAAGGCGTTTGAGCACCCAAGGGAGTACTTAACTAAATTGTTGTCAATTTAGACAAATACGAGCTTCTGCATGAAATTTCCGTCTTGTTTCCTTATGCAAAATGTTCGCCTCCATCTTCAAATTGGTGGTCATTTTTTTTTTATTTTCATTTTTTTTTTCAAAGGATTCAAATAGGTTCATGAAATGTGGGAGGCTACTTTCTTTCTTCAGGGCTTGATTAGACAATCAAAAAAATTACCAAATCATTTTTCTTTGCGTTGAAAATTGTTTTTGTTGGCGTTGAGCAAAATGAGCTAACATTAAAAAACGGCAGCAGGAAGAAAAAAAGTTGCGTTGAAATCACAATTTAAAATGCTCATTCGGCCTTGTTTTTTTTTTTCAGGAGACATCCCCCATTCGTCCCCTCTTCAAGGTAGGTTCAAACAACACGATGCCCACATTTGTTGTGGATGGAAAAAAGTCGCAAACGAATGGAAGGTCTTTACATTAAAAATGACAGTCAAACAGATGTCAAAAAGTGTCGCATAGTGGTTTCGTAAAAAGGGCCTTTCGTCTTATTTTTATTCAACACACACTAGGCGTTTTTCTTTTTTAGTTCAGAGCTCCGAACTCTGAGTGTTCAGAGCTCGCTCAACACGCTCTGAACAAATGAAGCTCTGAACATTTTCTGAACGCTCGGATTTCATTTTGAAATGCAATTGAGCATTTTTAGTTCAGACATCGACCCTTCGAATTTTTGAAAGCTGAAATCAACATTTTTTTATTAATAAATAAAATATTTAATTAATTATTCAAAGTAAAACTAACCATCTTTGCCTGAGCGACTTGTTTCCTCCCCCATTTCAATTGTTTTGAGAAAAACACGCTTGCGTTCAGCATTTCGTTCATTACGCTCGGTCTCTTTTTTCTGAGCGCGTCGTCGAACTCTGAACACTCAGAATCAGTGCTCTGAACGAAAAAAGTAACACAACTTTGATGCTCTGAACACTCTGAACTAAAAAAGAAACACAATTTTTCGTTTGACAGTTCAAGCTCTGTTCAGATGTAAAAAAGAAAAACGCCTACTGTCTGCCGGAAGAAGCAGAGGAAAATTCCTTAAGAAATATAACGGAATTCAGCAGAATCGTTGACTTCATCTGGTACCTGATGCTCTGCCTTCTCGCCAAAACATGGAAGCGCGAAATGCCAAACAAAATCTCAAGACATAATGGCAGTGTCATTCCTTTGGGTATCGGTTTTAAAATTGTATACGAGCCAGAGCGCGCTAGAATGTGATTTAATACTAATGAGAAGTTCTGGAGAGGATTTCATTTTGAACATTAAAAGAATATAGGTCATAAAAGCATTAAATAAAAGAGACGACTTCTTGTGAGTGGCTGTTCCTTTCTTTGTATTTTTTTGATAAGGATGCAGAACATGCAGGTTTTGAAAAGTTTTGGGATTTTCGAAGTTCCTACCTTTTTTGCATCATGTGCATAATACTAGAATTTTTAATATGTTTTTTGATTTGCTTTGAGGATTGATTTTCATGACAGAAAGGATTCTCGACAAGAGTGAGAAAAATTTACTTTAAAATTTTTGTTGTTAAATGTTGACTCCTTAAAACTTTTGTGCCTTTTAATTTTCCGCGTCAAACCTTGAGTTGACAAAAATCGATGCAAACGAGACAAACAAGGCTTTAATCCATTGTGTACCTCCTTTGTCACGTTTATAGGCCTGCGTGTCAATCAACCACAATTCATGTCTTCTTTTCATCACATTTTATCGGTAATCCAAAATCTTTCCTCGGCTTATGACTATTCTGAATGGGGCAAGGATAATGCGAGCGCGTACAAGTGTGTGAAGGACATCATTCACTTAATTATTCCTAAATGTATAATGACACACGCTACCTTAAAGCTTCAAAATAAAGTAAACAAACAATAATAACAATGTTTTGGTTTAATTGTGTTAATAGCGTCGAAAGTTTTCATGTGCGTAAAACAGTGTAACACTTCTAGTTTGCATAATTTATGGACTCTAAGATGTTAGAAGTCTGTTAACGAAGTGTTCGCGTGGAACTCTAATTAAATTTTTTTTTTACTTGAGGAAGTGTTGGTTTACACAGAGTCAAAGGGGCCTTGAAAGCTTTTGAAAACCTCAATCTTAAAATAGAATTGTCATTAAATGGTCGAATGGGTTTTTGGCTCCTAAAAAGAACTTCAGCCCTTAATCGAGTAGTCAAAAAGGTAATATTGATTTGACTAGAATATTTTCAACTTGACAATTATCCTTCAGGCCACTCTCTTTAAATCGAAAACGCGGCAGGCAAAAACGAGTACCACAAGGTTCAACAGTAGGACCTCTATTATTTCAAATTTCATGTTTTTTTTCTTGTCAGAGGTACATTTAAGGGTCCATAGTGTTTAGCTGGTGTAGATCTGGTAACTTAAAGCTGAATTCAAATTTATTTTAAGTCAATGAACAATAGTGGTCCTACTATTTACCGTCGAGGTATCCCAACTCTCTTACTGAATTTTCCTATAGGGTTAAGAAAAATCAAAAATGCAACCTCAATTTTTGAACTATTAAAAAGAAATACTAACAACGATGGTGACACTTTTGATGGGGAAGTAATTTAAATTTAATTAATAGGCATCCGCTGTCAAGTTGGGACATTATGGAAACAAAAATGTTCATTACTATAATTACTGTTATTAACAGTAAACATCGAGCTGATGTTATTGTTAATTAACGAAGTAATGTGAATATTTGTAGATGCAGGGCTATTAATTATAACCACCATTAAGGCAAAGGTTTTTAACGTTGTTCCTCTTCACTTAGTAGAGGGACTGATGAAATAATCAATGAACTTCTCAATGACAATAATGCAAATGTCAATCATAGTATCAGTTTTGTGCCATAATGAGAGCATTTTGATAGATTAAGTGCAGGAAATCGAGGAATCACCTTAAACAATCTTTTCATAAGCAAATACGAACCCTCCCCCCCCCCCCTCAAAAAAAAATGAAAATCTATTCTCATCTTCTCCATACAATTGTGACACAATAATTTTTCTTCTACTTACACCACGTCTCTTAATATTGCAGAGCGGTGCTGAGGCTGACGGCCTGGCACCCACTCGCATACAATTTGAATACACAAAATACACAAAAACGAACTAGACTCCATCGCGACACATCTAGCTAGTTCTATTTTTTTCAACAAGAGTGATATGAATTTCAGACAGTAGGAGCCAACACGAACGATTTTCTAGAAATAAAATTTACCTCATGTCTCAACTGATGTGACAGTCTTAGCGTGTAGCAATTATCCTTGTTATCTTAAGGGAATTCATTAAAACAGCCCGATCCTCTCCAAAATGACACTGAACAAAAGCAATACAACTATAAACTTAAAGAGGAAACCCACAAGCATCGAAAGTCCTTGATGTCCCTTGGAGTCTCTTGAGGGGCTTTCGTGACACTTTCATTTGTATTTCCAGATTTAATAGAATTAGACATTTGCATGGGTTACATGAGGCGATTAATATTAATTGCTACTGAGTCTAACTGAGGTTTTGTGTGTTGCGTGTTTATTTCTATAGGTGCTGTCGTCTGTCTTACTTCTTTTGCGGTTTTTGTTGTTTTTGTTTTAATCACATTTTGGAATCTTGACAGTAGCTAATGAATTTGTTTAGGTTATAACTTTGATATCTGTCGTCGTTTGGTACGCGAAAACAAGTTGACGTCTTTGAGGAGAACTGTGTCAGTGGGTAGGCTCGTGGAGTAAATTTGTGTTTACGGAATAATTAAATTATTTCTGCACTTTGATTTTTACGTTCTTCATGATTTTGGTTTTGTTTGCCAATCAATAACATGTTTTCCTATTTTTTCTGGTTGTTTACGGTCGTGTCGTTACAATATTTGGGGAAGAACTTCCTCATTTTCTTGACTCTGATGCAAATGTCGATGGAGTACCTCAAGGCTATGTTGAAGGACCAGTGGAATGGCGCGACAGCTCTTGAATAGCCAAGGCTTAAGTGGCTTACTCTCATCAACAATTCTCTAAGTGCGTGTGAAGAATAGAGGGGACCTACAGCTTAACGCCGATTCGGAACGGCAAATTTGGGAAGCACTTTTTTCATGACAGGTTGATACTCTTGGAAGTTCTGTCAGTTCTTCGCAAGAGGAAGTGCCAATGAAAGATGAAATAAAAACTTTTATGGGCACGGGTAAGATTTGAACCCACAACTTTTTGCTACAACGGACACTACATACTTTCGTACTTCTTTTGTACTTGTTATTCGTACCTATTATTTAAGCTCTTCAAACGGGATTTCTACGGTGGAACTACTAAAGGATGATGTAAGTTTAAGGTAAAAATCCCACTACTGAGAATGTAAGACTTCTTATCAATTCAAGAACTCCTTCAAAGGACAATATTGATGTACTCTTTATTTCCTGGTAGGTTCAAACAACACGATGCCCACATTTGTTGTGGATGGAAAAAAGTCGCAAACGAATGGAAGGTCTTTACATTAAAAATGACAGTCAAACAGATGTCAAAAAGTGTCGCATAGTGGTTTCGTAAAAAGGGCCTTTCGTCTTATTTTTATTCAACACACACTAGGCGTTTTTCTTTTTTAGTTCAGAGCTCCGAACTCTGAGTGTTCAGAGCTCGCTCAACACGCTCTGAACAAATGAAGCTCTGAACATTTTCTGAACGCTCGGATTTCATTTTGAAATGCAATTGAGCATTTTTAGTTCAGACATCGACCCTTCGAATTTTTGAAAGCTGAAATCAACATTTTTTTATTAATAAATAAAATATTTAATTAATTATTCAAAGTAAAACTAACCATCTTTGCCTGAGCGACTTGTTTCCTCCCCCATTTCAATTGTTTTGAGAAAAACACGCTTGCGTTCAGCATTTCGTTCATTACGCTCGGTCTCTTTTTTCTGAGCGCGTCGTCGAACTCTGAACACTCAGAATCAGTGCTCTGAACGAAAAAAGTAACACAACTTTGATGCTCTGAACACTCTGAACTAAAAAAGAAACACAATTTTTCGTTTGACAGTTCAAGCTCTGTTCAGATGTAAAAAAGAAAAACGCCTACTGTCTGCCGGAAGAAGCAGAGGAAAATTCCTTAAGAAATATAACGGAATTCAGCAGAATCGTTGACTTCATCTGGTACCTGATGCTCTGCCTTCTCGCCAAAACATGGAAGCGCGAAATGCCAAACAAAATCTCAAGACATAATGGCAGTGTCATTCCTTTGGGTATCGGTTTTAAAATTGTATACGAGCCAGAGCGCGCTAGAATGTGATTTAATACTAATGAGAAGTTCTGGAGAGGATTTCATTTTGAACATTAAAAGAATATAGGTCATAAAAGCATTAAATAAAAGAGACGACTTCTTGTGAGTGGCTGTTCCTTTCTTTGTATTTTTTTGATAAGGATGCAGAACATGCAGGTTTTGAAAAGTTTTGGGATTTTCGAAGTTCCTACCTTTTTTGCATCATGTGCATAATACTAGAATTTTTAATATGTTTTTTGATTTGCTTTGAGGATTGATTTTCATGACAGAAAGGATTCTCGACAAGAGTGAGAAAAATTTACTTTAAAATTTTTGTTGTTAAATGTTGACTCCTTAAAACTTTTGTGCCTTTTAATTTTCCGCGTCAAACCTTGAGTTGACAAAAATCGATGCAAACGAGACAAACAAGGCTTTAATCCATTGTGTACCTCCTTTGTCACGTTTATAGGCCTGCGTGTCAATCAACCACAATTCATGTCTTCTTTTCATCACATTTTATCGGTAATCCAAAATCTTTCCTCGGCTTATGACTATTCTGAATGGGGCAAGGATAATGCGAGCGCGTACAAGTGTGTGAAGGACATCATTCACTTAATTATTCCTAAATGTATAATGACACACGCTACCTTAAAGCTTCAAAATAAAGTAAACAAACAATAATAACAATGTTTTGGTTTAATTGTGTTAATAGCGTCGAAAGTTTTCATGTGCGTAAAACAGTGTAACACTTCTAGTTTGCATAATTTATGGACTCTAAGATGTTAGAAGTCTGTTAACGAAGTGTTCGCGTGGAACTCTAATTAAATTTTTTTTTTACTTGA
Source organism: Sphaerophoria taeniata (assembly GCA_943590905.1). Taxonomy (NCBI): domain Eukaryota; kingdom Metazoa; phylum Arthropoda; class Insecta; order Diptera; family Syrphidae; genus Sphaerophoria; species Sphaerophoria taeniata. Next base: position 15,620,321 of record OX016542.1, on the reverse strand, counting down.
GGAAGTGTTGGTTTACACAGAGTCAAAGGGGCCTTGAAAGCTTTTGAAAACCTCAATCTTAAAATAGAATTGTCATTAAATGGTCGAATGGGTTTTTGGCTCCTAAAAAGAACTTCAGCCCTTAATCGAGTAGTCAAAAAGGTAATATTGATTTGACTAGAATATTTTCAACTTGACAATTATCCTTCAGGCCACTCTCTTTAAATCGAAAACGCGGCAGGCAAAAACGAGTACCACAAGGTTCAACAGTAGGACCTCTATTATTTCAAATTTCATGTTTTTTTCTTGTCAGAGGTACATTTAAGGGTCCATAGTGTTTAGCTGGTGTAGATCTGGTAACTTAAAGCTGAATTCAAATTTATTTTAAGTCAATGAACAATAGTGGTCCTACTATTTACCGTCGAGGTATCCCAACTCTCTTACTGAATTTTCCTATAGGGTTAAGAAAAATCAAAAATGCAACCTCAATTTTTGAACTATTAAAAAGAAATACTAACAACGATGGTGACACTTTTGATGGGGAAGTAATTTAAATTTAATTAATAGGCATCCGCTGTCAAGTTGGGACATTATGGAAACAAAAATGTTCATTACTATAATTACTGTTATTAACAGTAAACATCGAGCTGATGTTATTGTTAATTAACGAAGTAATGTGAATATTTGTAGATGCAGGGCTATTAATTATAACCACCATTAAGGCAAAGGTTTTTAACGTTGTTCCTCTTCACTTAGTAGAGGGACTGATGAAATAATCAATGAACTTCTCAATGACAATAATGCAAATGTCAATCATAGTATCAGTTTTGTGCCATAATGAGAGCATTTTGATAGATTAAGTGCAGGAAATCGAGGAATCACCTTAAACAATCTTTTCATAAGCAAATACGAACCCTCCCCCCCCCCCCCCCCTAAAAAAAAATGAAAATCTATTCTCATCTTCTCCATACAATTGTGACACAATAATTTTTCTTCTACTTACACCACGTCTCTTAATATTGCAGAGCGGTGCTGAGGCTGACGGCCTGGCACCCACTCGCATACAATTTGAATACACAAAATACACAAAAACGAACTAGACTCCATCGCGACACATCTAGCTAGTTCTATTTTTTTCAACAAGAGTGATATGAATTTCAGACAGTAGGAGCCAACACGAACGATTTTCTAGAAATAAAATTTACCTCATGTCTCAACTGATGTGACAGTCTTAGCGTGTAGCAATTATCCTTGTTATCTTAAGGGAATTCATTAAAACAGCCCGATCCTCTCCAAAATGACACTGAACAAAAGCAATACAACTATAAACTTAAAGAGGAAACCCACAAGCATCGAAAGTCCTTGATGTCCCTTGGAGTCTCTTGAGGGGCTTTCGTGACACTTTCATTTGTATTTCCAGATTTAATAGAATTAGACATTTGCATGGGTTACATGAGGCGATTAATATTAATTGCTACTGAGTCTAACTGAGGTTTTGTGTGTTGCGTGTTTATTTCTATAGGTGCTGTCGTCTGTCTTACTTCTTTTGCGGTTTTTGTTGTTTTTGTTTTAATCACATTTTGGAATCTTGACAGTAGCTAATGAATTTGTTTAGGTTATAACTTTGATATCTGTCGTCGTTTGGTACGCGAAAACAAGTTGACGTCTTTGAGGAGAACTGTGTCAGTGGGTAGGCTCGTGGAGTAAATTTGTGTTTACGGAATAATTAAATTATTTCTGCACTTTGATTTTTACGTTCTTCATGATTTTGGTTTTGTTTGCCAATCAATAACATGTTTTCCTATTTTTTCTGGTTGTTTACGGTCGTGTCGTTACAATATTTGGGGAAGAACTTCCTCATTTTCTTGACTCTGATGCAAATGTCGATGGAGTACCTCAAGGCTATGTTGAAGGACCAGTGGAATGGCGCGACAGCTCTTGAATAGCCAAGGCTTAAGTGGCTTACTCTCATCGTCATCAACAATTCTCTGAGTGCGTGTGAAGAATAGAGGGGACCTACAGCTTAACGCCGATTCGGAACGGCAAATTTGGGAAGCACTTTTTTCATGACAGGTTGATACTCTTGGAAGTTCTGTCAGTTCTTCGCAAGAGGAGGTGCCCATGAAAGATGAAATAAAAACTTTTATGGGCACGGGTAAGATTCGAACCCACAACTTTTTGCTTAGCAGCCAACGCACACAACCACTAGCCCACGGACACTACATACTTTCGTACTTCTTTTGTACTTATTATTCGTACCTATTATTTAAGCTCTTCAAACGGGATTTCTACGGTGGAACTACTAAAGGATGATGTAAGTTTAAGGTAAAAATCCCACTACTGAGAATGTAAGACTTCTTATCAATTCAAGAACTCCTTCAAAGGACAATATTGATGTACTCTTTATTTCCTGCTGAAGGAAAATACATTTTAATACGTTCACAAAATATTTTTCTTAATTATTTTGTTTGCTCCTCAAACCCAAGTAATTTCGTTTGATGGTTAATAAAGGGTGACACATAATTACATTAAGTGTAAATGGGACATGGGTTTTGAATTGACGATGCTAAAAAAAGACGTTATTAAGGAATACCTTCCTCTTCTTATTGCTCATATGAAGGAAGAAAACCAAAAAATAAAAGAAGAAAAGGTCGTGATGGTTAATGAAGTTAACATTTAATTTAAAAAGCTTGTGGTCTAGTATGACAGTGTTATGATAATATTCTGGGATGTTACCTATGTCTCTCTTTGGGTTGGAAACATATTTCTGGTTAAATAAGAATAAATGAGATGAAAGCAAAATACGAAATGGTTTTCTTCGAAGGAAGGAGGGAGAAATGAATATAATAAATTGTTGATAAATATAAGGGAGGCTTGAAAGGAAGCCAAGGAAGGCTTTTATTAGAGCAGAAATTAACAGAAGCGCAAGGAATTTTAATGTGTTGGTACGCACTAGACGGAAAGGTCTTTGTTGAATAAAATTTGATTTGATGTAATTGCAAAATAATGCTCGAGTAATTACAAAATGCATTGCATTTCTTACTTGCTTTCGTTACCACCAGGGTAAACAACAACACTTAATTTCGTTTGAAAACTAAAGGAATCTTCGAAGGCAGTCCAGTTAAAAGCCGTCAAAAATTCAATCCTCTAAGTAACTAGTCGTTGAGCGCCGGAGTATAATTCCGTTGAGAAGCCGGTTCATACCGTCGGTAAACAAGGGAAGCTGACGACAAGATTTTAATTGCCCGTTAATTTTTTAAGAACCATCTCAATGGAAACCATATTAATGGTAGTTGAAAACTAGAGAAACGCCAAATCACCGGTAAAAATAGGTTTTCCAGTTTGATATGACCCTGACTGCGTAATAAACTTTTCAAAAGAAAGTAATCGAGGCCAAGCCATTTTAAAAAACCTGGCTAAGGCTGCAAAAGACAAATTCCGATCACTACCGCTTGAAAACTCTTCCAAACTCTTGAAAATTGATTTCTGTTAGTGACAGGAAAAACAAAACAGATGATATATAGAAATACATCATAACCCTTTATTTTTTCAATGTGCCAAACAGTAAGAATTACACAAGAAAAAACTGTGATCATAGCCTCAAAAATTCATGAAAACTTTCTTCTACGAAAATTTCATCAAAAACATTTTTGTTCTTCATCAAGGATATTCACTTAATAAATAACCCTGCATATTCAAATGACCCAAATCTACTACAGCAGTTCGAGCTTGTCATTTCTTGACCGAAAAATCATAACTCACTCAGTTAAAATCCATCAGTTTCTGACATAATCTTCCATCTCAACGGGAAAACGTATTTTTATTTCCAACGACGAAGGTTTCTAACTTCGTTTTTCCTTGCTTTCTTTCGGATGATGGGATAAGCCCACAACTGGAAGAAAAATACAGAAACACAAGTAATATAAGTTGGACGAAATTTGACTGGCATTTTATGGCCAAGTAAAGACCAAAGTGTGGGGCGGGCGGTATGTGTAGATAAATAGGTTCATCCGAATCGCCCCGCAGGTCGGCCGCTGCTCCTTCCGCTCATCATCATCTGATGTCCTAATGCAGCAGCAAAAGAAAAAAAAGGAAGGAAACCGAAATTCCCCAAAAGCACGTTCTTTAACGAGGAAGGTAAAATTGGGACGAGTACATAAATCATTTTTGTTTCCCAAAAACTGGATTCTCTAGAGAAGTAAAACGGACCTAAGTACCATAGACTGTTGACAACAAACATGTCAATCTAAAGTTTGCTCTCTCTTGTTTTTGTACTTGTCTTGTTCTGACCCAACAAAATGATTGAAAAAAAAAAAATCAAATGAGTAACGGCGACAGCGTTCCATTTAAATTGCTTCCATTTGTATCCTGGTGACATTTTTGTGGGTAATTTTCTATTTTGGGATCCCCATTAGGATATCAAAAGAACAGGACGAAACAAAAAATGAATGCCTGATATTTTTTAATGTTCTTTTTTCATGCTTTTATATATTGTTGTGCTTATGCATAAGAAGGTTTACGGAGTTATTTACAAACGAAAAGAAAAATAAAGCATATCAGAGGATATTTGAGTATTTCTTACCTGATGCAGAGATTGGTCGGTTTAGGAACAACAAACATTTTTTGTCCAGTTTGATTAAGTTTAAGACTTCTTTTTGGATCAGTTTCCTTCATGGGTTATGACGTTTTTTGTATCAAACTTTTCTTTTGAATTTTAACCTTTTAAATAATCCATGGATATTAAACAATTTGGTCCTTTCTGCTATTGTTTTTATTTATCTTGTTGAAGAAACCACAAAATCATAGACTCGTACCATATCATAGCTCATCCTGGTGAATGAAAATGTCGAATAGGAAAAACACTTTTTTAAGGGAAAAATCGAATAAATCGACATTCAATGACTATTATGTTGGCTTTCTTTGAATCTTGGCATTTTATTGATTGTTGATGACAATAGTGAGTCGTAACGGAACAAAACATTCGATTTTTTCATCGATGATAACACAAGAACTGCTTTATACGGCCAGATGCTTGCCTCATTGTTATTATTATTATTTATTATTATTTCTTTCTTTATTCTCAAAATTCAAAAATTCAATATATCATACAAAATTCAATTCCTTACAAAGTAAATGAAAGATATTAACAATTGAATATAGAATTATGAAAAAGAGAATAGTTTAGAGGCATTTTTTAATTTAATTCAAAAATAGAGTTAAATGCCACCTTTAAGATTTAAGTTACGTATATTAGTTTTAGTGTGGAGTGAATATAAAAATAAAATACATTATACATATCCAAATGTTATTAAATGAAATTCAAACAATAAAATAAAAATCAAATTAAACTATATAGCGCGTCAAATTTTCAATTTCCCTGTGATCCATCCATACTTAATAGCCACAACTTGACCTTCTTCAAAAACATCAATAAAATCCTAATGATTCGAATATTTTCTGGGAGGGCATTAAACAGTTTATGTGATAAAATTGTAAAAAAGTTTCTAAAACAAGAAGTTCGAAAACGTGGAATGTTAACAGTGGTACCAATATTACTACGTATATTATAATAGTCAGAAATGGGACAGTACCTTAAAAAAATATAAGTGTCTAATAGGGAGAATTTTCAGCCTTTTGTACAGCTCCATAGAGTTTGTAAGACGAGATTTTTCTTATCACATATTTTTGTAAGATAGTTAGTTGTTGAATTTTATTCAAATAAGCTCCGCCCCAACAGCTTATACCATATTGTACTTTTGAATGAAAGATTCCAAAATATATATTTTTTTTAAACTTTTGAAGAGCAGTATTTCGAAAGACGGTAAAAACAACGCAGAGTCGATAGAAGATACTGTTTCAAGCACAAAATATGGTCGCTCCAGGACAGATTTCGATCAATTATGACACCTAAATATTTATAGTTTGTTACAATATCAATTGTGAAACAATGTTCATTACAAGTGAAATCCTTATTGTATAAAGAGTAACAATCGCACAACAGCAAGCTCGCTTTGTGGCAATTAGCCGCATGAAAAGAAATCTTGAACTCAGATAAGCCCATTGGTTGAAGAGAAAAGCACATAAGTTTTGTTTTTTTTACTAACTATCAACTTGTGTTTAGCAAACCAGAGCCGGAGTAAATTAACATCATTATTAATATCAGCAACTAACTCAAAAACGTTAGCTGAAACATAAGCAAACGCTAGATCATCCGCAATGGCTTTGACTTTGCCAACAAAAGGAAGTTCAAAAATTGAGTTCACATAAATCAGAAACAGAATGGGTCCAAGCACAGAGCCTTGTGGAACAGCAATGTTAACGATCTTGGAATCACTTAGACAGTTTAAAATTTAAATTTTTTGAGTTCTTTTATTAAGGGAAGAATAAAACCACTCAAGAATGAAGCCACGAAAACCTATACGAAACAATTTGTTCAATAGGATTTCATGATCAATTGAATCGAAGGCTTTGGTTATGTCCACGAAAAGTCCAGCACAACTTTTTTTGTCATCGAGACCTTTGTAAATATTTTCACAAAAATCGAGTAGAGCATCTTCAGTGGAACAGTTTTCTCTGAAACCAAATTGATTACTACTAAAAAACTTTATTTTAGTGAGATATTTCAATATCCTGCTTTTTATAGCTCTTTCAAAATTTTTTGACAAAGTAGACAACAAAGAGATAGGTCGATAATTGGCTTTATCTTTACGATTACCTTTCTTGAAGATAGGAATAACATGTGCATTTTTCAGTGACTCAGGAAAAGCCCCCTTAAAAACAGTTAAATTAAAAAGATGTGCTAGAATATCAACCACATACAGACCAATTTGTTTCAAGACGTTGTTAGAAATACTGTCGTCTCCAGAAGAAGAAGAATTTTTGAGAGCATTTATAATTTTTAGAACTTCGAAACCCGTAATATTTTCAAAAAAGAAACTATTTCTAGTATTTGTAAGCTCAGGAAGTATTTCAGATTTTGAGCATAAGTCACAAGACATTGAAAAATCACGAGGAAAAGACATATCAGCAATTGATGTAAATTAGTTCTTGAAAATGTTTGCAATTACAGCGGGATCTTTAACGTTATCATTTTCATATGTTAACACAATTGAATCATTAAGATGTTTAGACTTGCGGTTGCGATCAATAATAGTATTAACAACTTCCCATTCTTTTCTAATGTTACCCTGTGAATTTTCAATTTTGTTAATAAAAAAAGTATCTTTGCAGAATTTTATATCTTTTTTTAATTTTTTGCATATTTTTGTGTAGCGAGTTCTTAGAGCATGGTTATGTGGATGCTTGCAACATTTCTTGCGAAGTTTGTGCTTTGATTTAATTCGATTAAGAAGAGATTTATTCATCCAAGGCTTTAATTTTGTTTCCGATCTTCTGAGATTCGAAGTTATTGTAGAGTTATTTATGTGATTTTTAAGAATTGTAACAAAAAGTTGAAAAGCTTGCGAAGCGTTTTCCTCTAAGTAAACATCGTTCCAGTTCTCACTCAGTAACTTGGTTCTTAAAATGTTATAATCAATTCTTAATAAATTTAACGATGAATCTCTTTTAATCATGTTTTCTATACTAAGACTGCTGAATAATAAACCCGTCATGCTATGATCTGTAATCTGTAGGTCAAAATTTAAGGGAGCGCATTGGTTACTTGCCAACGTTAAGAACCGACCAAACACATGATCAAGACAAGATCCAGATTCTGGACGAGTAGGTTCATTTATGAATGAAATCAATCCGTGGGCAGCCATAAGTGATTCATACAAGTCTTTTGAGTTACAAGATGTTAATAAATCTATATTTAAATCACCAAGAATAACCAAATTTTCTCCCTTTTCTGAACTTAAAAAGACCGAAAATTCATCCAAAAAAATATTCAGAGCAACATTATGAATTCTGTATACACACAAAAAAACAAAAGATACATTACATATTACGCAAGTTATTTTTAGGGCATCAGCACTCGATAAGTTTAACTCACACTATTAACATTTTACCTTTTTTTTTGAGTAAAATGAACTGTTAAAGGTTGGAAGAGGAAGCTTTGATAACGGTTTGTCATAATTTGGCAGTTATTTCAAGTTCTGTGAGATATTAGTAATTGACTGGGAGAAGGCTATGCTATTGTGTCGAATTACAAAAATTACAAAAACAGGATACCTTTTAGAAGTTGAACAACAGGCTGATATTTGTTTTATGAAAAAATTCTTTCATCAAAAAATGCAAAAAATAATGCTAACTTACAAGAACAATGAAAACAACAGCAACAAAAATGAAAATAAAAATAAATCAATATCTCCCACTTGCAATCCGCAAATTTATAACAAACCCGTTCCGATAAACATCGACCAATAATTGCTGATATTTTTAAATTATTCATTAAGTAACAAATCCGTTTTCAAAAAAACAATCTCTCTTTCTCTCTCTCTCTCTCTCTCTCTCTCGCTTCCGACCATCGACAATATCGACTTCGACATCAAGTAATAATGCTGTCAATTTTTTGTTATTCAAAATAAATCTTGGTAATTGTGGTGGTATCTCTACAAAATTCATTGATTTTATTTGGAACGATACCACCAAATTTGCTATTTATGTGCTTAATCGGGCTTTAAATTTAAATTTTTTAAATGCGCCAACATTTTATTTTTTATCAAAAATCTTAGTGATAAATCAGGCAAATCCCGAGGCTCAAAGAATCAAATAAAAATAAGGATAGGTATCTATTTTTTGAAGGTTATAAACATTTTTGCAACAATTACAACCTACACGGAACCTCCAAAATCCTTAGACTATTTTAATAATTCGAATAAATATATTATTTCTACCTTCTTCTCCCTTCGAATTAACCGACTGGCCAACCGTGTTAAAGTGGTGCGTCATGCGGAAGGAAAATCCTGTTTCCTTGCTTAAAACACTTTGTCTGTGTCATGACAAACACCAGAAACATAATACCGCTTTTAGGTATATTTTGAGTGTTTAAATCTTAATGGAAGGATACTTCGTATCAGCGGGTGTAATAACTGCATTGCAATCAGTTGGCTTGGACTCGATATCTGATATTCTTAAAATTTTATGATAATTTAACTATGGGATACTGGGTTTTCTGTTTTCTCTCTTTAATTAATTGCTGAAAATAATAAAAAAGGCTGATAAATGGCAATTTGCCATGAAATCGTTAATAATACAATTTTTTTTAAATAATATGCCAGAAAGGGGATTAAGCTGCAAATGACAGTGATTTTTATATAAAGCTTCGTTTAAATTGGAAATATTGATATTTTGAGCGTTAAGTCTTTTAATTTGAAGGAATCAGCTGTTTACTCGAGGGAGAGGAGGGTAGTATGTTGAAGTTCATATAGTTTTCATTTAGTGGAATTAAGCCATTTGTATGATTAATCAGTGCATCAATTATTAATTTCCTCGAAGATCATTTTCAATCGAAAATAGGTTCTTCATTACTCTGTCAACTGCTTGTTTGAATTTGAACGAATAAGATTTTCTTCGTTCTTCATGATTCTCATCATTTCGAGTATCTTTAAATTCTTGTTTGGGGGAAAGTGTGTTGTTTGCAGGGGTTGCAGAAAAATGCAAAATGTTACCAATTATTGTAGATCTCATTAATTGTCAAGTCTTAAAAAAGTAAATGGTAATGTTAGAAGGAGAATATCTTCCGTGAAAGTAAACATGCTGCGTTACATTGCTTTAAGGCAAATTAAATTCAACTCATGTTGAGTTATTAAAAACTCTGTTATATACCATCTGCTTATACCTACATTTTTTAAATTTTATACAGAAGTTAGAATTTTGAATTAAATAAACAAACACAGATTTTCAACGCACAAAAATTATTATTTAATTGTGTCTCCACTTCTGCTCGTTTTATCGTCAGTCGCCTTGGCCCTGACATAGGAGCTGTGGGAATAAGCTAAGCAGCCAAATTTTTATCTGAAAATAAATTTTTCGAGAATTATTTCGTCCTTGTGATTGTTTTTTTGTTGTTTTGTTGTTTTTGAACTCAGAAAAAGAAAAAACAAACGGATTTAACTATTATTTAAATAAAACACTCTTATAGCAAAAGAAAACTGTTTGTTGGCCTTAACAGTGGGCGTTAAGAAAATGATTCGCCTAATTCAAGAACACAAGAGCAAAATAGCCCACAAAAGAGAGTTCAAGTTCAAGTTTGTCACTGATGGGGGAAAAGCGAGTTCTGAATTATTAAGCATTCAAATGATAATAAGGCCCTAATTCAGGCCAAGTTCTACAAGCTTAAAAGTTTTTGTTTTCGGACGCAATAAGAGATAAAAATGTTATTGTTTGTTGAATTTGAAAAAATTATGGCAAAATATATTTAAATGAGAATAATGCCCTCCCGCTGTTGCTTTGTGATGGCTTCATCAAGATCTGTTTGTCTTCCCCCTCATACCCCCATCAACAAAGCGTTTTATTGTTTTAAAAATTAATTCAAACCGCAACCAAGTTGATTTAAAATTCAGTGCGAGTTAAACACCTGCTAAACGCACCCATAGTCAAAGCTGCTACATACACTATACATGGTACGGTCGTCGTCATCTAGCAAAAAAAAAATCAAGACTCTAATGAATTTTTTAGCTTATAGGGACACACTTGACTCATGAATTATTTCCCATTCGCAGAGTGTCAACAACCTGTAGCTCATTTCGACACTCTTGTCAATGGAAACTATACCTTTACTGCGAGTCCTATCCTCTCCTCCTCCTTTTGCATAGTTGTAGTCTATGGTAAATTTCCTTTCAAGAGGGTCTTTAACGTTGATTAAATATGAATGCACAACACAAACGTCAATATATTATTATCCTGACAACAGAAATGGGTCAGTTTTGCGTAAATAGCCACTGCCAGGGAGAGCTTCCTTCGGTGAGATATCATGGTGCTTGCTTAGCTTAGGTAACAACAATTATAATACCAAACTGACCTCTGTTGTGTGATGTATAATCAGTATAATGCAGTTGGCTGTCATGGGCAGCACCATGCCATTTTTTTTTTTTTTTATAATTTGCACCCACTCAAGGGATTTTTTATACCCTTTTTATGCCAGAGACACAGTGAGTGCATTAGGAAAAAGTGAAGGGGTTGGAAAGGAGGTGTCGATGTACATTGGTCTTGAATTCTTGTACATTGCAATGATCGGGAAAGACAGAGTGTGAAAGAGAGTTCCACATTCGCGTAGTACGGCTAAAGAATGATTCTCTATACTTGAGAGTACGTCCGAAGTTGGGCTCGAGGGTAAACTGATGGGCATTCCTAGAAGCGCGAGTATTACGGGCGAATTGTTTGAGGGGAGGAACGCAACTGGCTATTTCACTAGAGCAATTACCATAGAAGTAACGGTAAAACAAGGAGAGACACGCTACGTTGCGCCGGTGGTCTAAAGGGGTGAATGAGTCAGTGATCTCTCTATCACCAATCATTCGTACAGCTCTTTTTTGTATTCCATCCAAGAGGCTTAAGTAAGTAGCTGGAGCACCAGCCCAGAGATGGGAATTGTACTCAAGCTTTGGACGGATATATGTTTTATAGATAATAGCCAGATCAGAAGGGGAGAAAAATTTCTTGTACCTTCTTAAGAAACCCAAACATCTTGCGGCATTTTTGGCGACATCGCATATGTGCTCGCTCCACAAAAGGTGGTCTGTAATGCACATACCGAGAATCTCGAGATGTTCGGTCTCATTGATGCAAGTGCCACTCATGGACAGTGGCAAGGGGGGTACATCTCGCTTCGACGATACAAGACAGCATTGAGTTTTCGAAGCATTAAACTCGACGCGGTTTTTAATTCCCCATTGTACAATGCTGTTTAAGTCAGAGTTTAATGAGCTTATCATATTTTGCCGTTGCAGGTCCACATCCGAAGTGGAGGGATGTGAGTCTGGGAACGAATATGAAAAGCTAAGGGTACTATCGTCGGCGAAACAATGAATTGGATTAGAAGTTACAGACAAGAGATCATTTATGAAAATGAGAAAGAGGGTCGGAGACAAAACGGAGCCCTGGGGCACACCAGCATTTATGTTATGGATTTCAGACTTGAATCCGTCCAATACAACTTGTATTGAACGGTTCGAAAGAAAGTTTCTAATCCATCGAAGAAGGGATTCATCGATACCGAAAGCACGCATTTTCGATAAAAGAGCAAGATGCCAGACTTTATCAAATGCCTTTGAAATATCAAGTGCAACAATCTTACTTTCTCCAAAACGATGTAAAGATTTGTTCCACTGTTCGGTGAGATAAACCATCAGATCACCAGTGGACCTGTTGCTGCGAAAGCCGTACTGCCGGTCATTAAGAAGCTTTCGGTCTTCGAGATATTTCTTGAGCTGATAGTTTATCAGCGTTTCCATGACCTTAGAAAGAAGGGACGTAAGTGCAATCGGACGATAGTTGGAGGGAGAAGAAGATACGCCTTTTTTTGGGATTGGCTGTACAAATGCTGTTTTCCAACTGCTCGGAACGAGCCCAGAAGAATAGGATAGATGGAAAAGCTTACGCAAGGGTTTTGCCAGCGTGGAAGAACACCTCTTCAGAACAATAGCGGGGATACCATCCGGACCAGCGGATTTATGTATGTTGAGATCTTTGAGGACTCTTGCCACAGCACGAGTGCGAAAGAAGATTTGCCCCATGGAATCATTGACGCGCTCTAGAGCTGGGGGAGTCATGACACTATCTGGCAGCGAAGAGTTGGAGGCGAACTGCCTAGCAAAAAGGTTAGCTTTCGCGAGAGAGCTAACAACTGGAGTGTCATTGTCAACGAGCGTAGGGACCGAGGAAGAAGAAGAATTCTTCATATTTTTCACAAAAGACCAAAAATTCTTACTGCCTTTGGGACATTGCAGTATTTTTTGCCTTAATTTTTGGTCATGCAAAAACTTAGTCCGTCGAATATGGGCATTACAGGCCTTCCTGGCTTGCTTAAACTTGTTCCGGTTTTCCTCAGTTGGGTTGGCTCTATAACACCGGAACTTTACTTCTTTTTCCCTGATAACCTCTTTACAGCTTGAATCAAACCATGATTTTTCCTTAGGTTTGATGCTTTTAACTCTATTCGGGATAAAAGTTTTCATTCCCAAGATAATCATATTAGTGATCATATCTGCGCTGGCGTCTACGTCACTATCGAGGAAGCATAGTGACCAGTTAAAGATCCGGAAGAAGTTATTGAGACCGTCCCAGTTGGCTTTCTCGTATTGCCATACGGTTCTCTTCGGAGCTCTTTCTTTAACTGGATTAGTTTGGCACGAGAAATTTGCAGATATTACACTATGGTCTGATCTGCCTAGAGGCGTTAATACACTGATAGTGTATTTATCAGGGTCGGACGTAAGGGACAAGTCAAGAGTATTTTCCGCTTGGCCATCAATATCCGATATTCGAGTGGGCTCAGTGACCAGCTGAGTAAGGTGGTTAAACTCAGCAAAAATTTCAGCACACATTCCTTCGGGTGTTGTCTGGCCCGAATGGAGAAGCCACGAAGAATTGTGTACATTGAAATCGCCCGTAATAACGATTTCAGTGTGAGGGTACAGGGAAACAATTCTTTGGATGGAGTCAGACAGAGAATCAAATTCGCGAGAAGTTGAAGCTCTGTCCAAATTTGGGCTTCGATAGAGGAAACAATAGTGGATGATGTGCTTATTTATGGTGAACTTGAACCACATAAGATTAAAAAAAGGGTCGGAGCAATGTCCGTATTGTGGAAGGAATTGATAAGCGACATCATCCCTAATGTAGACGGCGAGACCATGGTGGGAGAGGAATAAAGGCACTAAGCAATACCCATGAATAAGAAATTCAGTAGGGTCGGTATTCTCACCTACTTGGGTTTCACTCAGTGCCAAAACAGCTGGCCTGTTTGTAACAGTGTGAATGTACACAGCAAGAAAATTAATTCTCAGCCCACGAATATTGCAATAATCGACTCTGAAATTATCGATCATTGCAAGTTAAAAAAAATAAAAGACCAAAACAGACAAGATCTAAAAGAGTTACTGAATTGAATAACAGAAATCTTAACGATTCAGCGCCACTGTCAGTGTTATGCCTTAACGGCAGCGTGAATCGATCCGACCCTGGAATTCAAACAGTTAATCTCTATTCATCTGTTATTGACAACACAACATATGAACACATTGAATGAGTAAAAAAAAGCTCAATGCAATGTAATGCATATGATAAGCTGTCAATTGTACGACGGGGAAACGAGGAGAACGGGATGGGTATGTACTTACTGTGCTCTTGTGGCTAGCGGGTATTTTTAAGTCTTTTTTTGTGGGTGCAGTTTTCGCTAACGGAACGATACAGGTACCTAAATGATCTTTTTGATTCTTGAATTCAGGTAACAGTTGGAAGCGTTTTTAAGGGAAAGATGAAAAGGTAGTTTTAGAGAGAGATGGAGCGGACAGACTTGTGGGAGGACAATAAAGGTGTTGACAGGGTGTAAATGGGTACCTATTATATGGTTTATTGGTAAGGCTTTTTGTCTGGTTAGCTTTGTTTGATGGTTGGAAGCTTGTGGCTTCTACATAGGAACCCAAGTACATTCGGAGAGAATTTTAATTTTCAGTCAATGAACAGAACAAAAGTCCTGTTGGTTTCAATCACCCATTTGTCTTAAATATAATCTGTTGAAATCCAAATTGTTTTTCAATAAAATATGTCTCCTCTCAACTATGCAAAATAATTTCTCTCAATCGACTGTTTGAATTAGTATAGCTGGACAATAATGCGAAAATTGGACCAGTTGTCATTTGATTAGTTTTTATGACTGTAAATAAATCAAAAAGTCAAAGGAGTTTCCAAATTCTAAGCCATTTTCCTTTTTTTTTTAACAAAATTAAAATTCATCTAAATATTTGACTTTCAAAAAATGTCGAGCATTTAAAACCAATATTCATAAACCCTACTTTCTCTTTAGTGCCCTCTTAAAGGTTAAACATTCATTAGCCTTGTTCAAATTAATATTTATGGATATCGTCCTACGTTGCCATCATTCGAAAGAATCAGGCAAATAGATATTAATGTTTTGAGAATTCTAAGCTGAGAGTATAATTTGAGAATAATTCGAGTAAGTTCCTGGGGCAAAACCAATTGGCTTGAGATTAATTTCGAATTTAAGGGTAAGATTCATGTCAAACGGAATTTGGATTCGCTTAATATAAATGGGAAAATTATGTTTTTAGTTGAAGATTTGGTTAGTTTGTAACATTTGAGTTGTTGTTGTTTATTCACATCGCCCCAATTTCACTGTTTACATTTTTGGCAAACTTTGAGTATAATAAATTTTGTTCATCTCTTCGATACACAGTTCCTTGCAGGCAACACACTTTTCCCCAAACAGGACAAACCAAACTCAAGGATACTAAAAAAGATGAGGATCATGGAAAACGAAGCATATTAATTATTGATTGTTATTAAAAAAAAAAGCATTCGATACCCCCTCCCTCCAAAACACGATAAAATTGTATCTACTGAGTTTCAAAATATAACCTAATGTACCTTCATAGTCAAATTTGAACGAAGAATTGATTTTCTTCGTTCTCCATGATTCTCATCATTTCGAGTATCCTTAAATTCCTTTTTGGTATGTTGCCTGCAAGGATTGTAGAAAAATCAAAAATGATACCAGGGGCCTAACTATGTAATTCGATTCTACAAAAAAATTATTCGAATTCGCAAATTCCGTACTCTGTAATTCTATAAGATTGGTTTAATATGCGATAGTCGAACAGTTCTAGTAGTGCCAAGTATATTTTTGTATGCTTTCGCAAAAAAACAGGAACTCTCTAATTCGAAAGTAGAATTCAAAACAAGGCAAAATCGCAAATAATCACTCTACATCAAATGTGTTATCGAGCCGATCGGCTTGAGAAGTTTTTTGGCCAAAATGTTGGTTAAAAGTTCAATGAGCTATTGTACCTAACCGAAGCCATCAATACCTCCCTCAATAGATGTTTTTGGTATGTTGTATGGACATTGTCATGGTTTCATTTTCATCCGATGCAGTTGCCTTTAGGTAGCCCTTAATAATGAACATATTCGGTTCGAGCTTGGTATAAATTCTTAGTGTAGGGGATGGTTCGTGGCTTCGCGCACTGTTCGCTGTATGCCAACACCATGATGTTCCCCGCCGCGGGTTTCGTTGTTTCCCATGCAAGGAGTAGGGACAGGATCGCGAGCAAATCTTATTTTTTCTCTGAAATGAAAATGACCATGAGCACAGCGACTTACGCTTCGTCTTAACACATCTTCACACTTCAAAAAATGAATACGAAATGAGGTTTGGTTTGTCAATAATCTGTCCGACGCATAGGTAATAATGCAATATGCAAACGAGCAAGTCCGACGAGCGGATGTTCTTTGTTAAGGGCGACCTGTACGTAAATACAAGGCCGTGATTGCCGGCACAAAAAAGGTTCGTATGATGTACTTAGTACGTTGATAAACAAATTTTCCCATGCAAGTTATGCTACCCACAGCAAATGTATTTCCTAATGCATCCAACATTTGTACGTTCAGATAAATTTCGTTGCAAATGCAATCCAACACCAAATGCAATTCAGCATTTGTATATTTCGATAATTTCATTGCAGATGCAATTCAACACCAAATGCAATCCAGCATTTGTGTATTCTTCGGTGGTCACTTATCTGGACCTATATCTCATGCTTCCCAAGCTAAGCTAATCCCAATATAATAACTTCAGTCTGATTTGCAGCACCAACCACAACGGTCGTTTGTAAAAAGATATTCCAAATAAATATGTACCTATATTTTTTTAGCAAAACCGTGGTTGTAACACTTTACTTGCACATTGTACAGGCGCGAATGACACAATAAATAAAAAACACAAGCACATCACTCCACAATTTGCGCGCTGTCCATTTATGTGTGTACTTGTACATGTTCATACATATTTTAATTTAAAATTTGAACGATTTTTTCCACAGCTATTTTTTTTTATTTTTGTTTATTGTGTCAAAAAATCCGAGACTCGTTCGAAAATCGCAAAGTTTCTAGCAAGTAGCTTGGCATTACTAGCGTTCTATTCTAATTTCATACATAGTACGATTTAAAAGTAGAATCGCAAATGAGTTTCGAATAGAATCAAAAGTAGAATCGAATTACATAGTAGGGCCCCAGCTGTCGATCTCTTTAATTTTCATAACCTTAAGTGATTTATTTCAAGTTGAAAAATATTGATAAAAGTATTTCGAATAATTGCAAACTTTGAAGACTCTTTAATAATTGCTTTTTTCTTCACGATATTGAGAAGAAAGAAAAAAAAAAGAAATTGGATAAGCAAACAGCTTTCCCAATTCGAGTTGAATTCCCAGAAATTAATAAATTATTGAAAACTTTTCAAACAACACTTTCTTCTTCCCCAATTTTGTTTTTTTTTTTGTGTGTGTGTCTTTCTTCTAAACGAAGCTTCTGATTTGCGTCCTTGCAAGCAACTTTTGCACTTTCGTTCAAATGAAAATATATCCCCTTTGCCAAATTCACCAAGGAATTTCTCAATTTTAATGTGAAATTTAAATTTAACCAAGTAGACAATTGCTTTGTTCTCACAAAATTTTAATTGCATTGGCTTTAATGTTATTTGATGACAAAACAAAATGGACCTCCTTCAGTTAAGAGGAAGATTAAATTTTATAGCAAATTTGGAAACTTTGAATGGGAAATAATATTTTAATGTCATATTTTGATTTGAGGAATGCAATTTGGAGACTTTTAAAGTTTCTTATTTTAAATTGAAAATTTTGTTTCCATAAAACTGCTTCAAGTTAAATTTTAATCAAAACTAATAGGAACTTTAAATGTTATCCTTTATCAAGCCAAAAACAAAGATACAGAAAACAGTAGGTATCAATTTTTTGAATGATTTGTCATCCCTTGATGCTGGAACAAAAACCAACTGGTCATCTCCCATTCAAAAACTTTAAAAAGTCCCCATTTCCCTAAAAAAAAAAAATTGTTTGGCAAAGTTTTAATTTAATTGCTCGAAAAAAATCTGGAAATAAAAATTATTTCCTAATGGAAACATACAAAACAAAGCAAAAAAAGGTGCGAATAATTTACATAGAAAATATGCGAGAACGTTTCAAAAGAAAATTAATAACAAAAAGACAGAAAAAAAATCCGAAAGAAAAATACAGACCGACAAAAATGCCTGCAAAATAATAAAAAAAAAATCTTTAAGCTTCTTTCAAAGTATCTAGCGCTTAAATATGCAGAATCAAACAATAAATTATAATCGGAACTCTGGGATAGACCCTTAGGTCTTCTTGGTCCCATGAGAGAATGAAAAAAATCCCATTCTAATATTTTTTTTAACTCCAAACCTCACCCTATTGAGGCGGTTGAAGTGGCCAGATGGGGCAGTATGGAGAAATGGACTTATGCCAACGAATAAAATATAATTTTTTTCACGTTGGAGCGTTTTTTGTTTCCTTCAAATTTTATTTCTTTTTCCTTTTTTTAGGTTTGAGGTTGGCTGGAGTTTTGGTGGTCGTAAACTTGCAAATTTAATTTTTACCTATAAGAGATAAATGGAGCGTGAGAATACATCAAATTTCGCTTAAATTATTTTGATTTTATTGCCGGGATTGTTGGAGGGTTCATTGACATTAATAACCTATACAAATAATGTAAAATGTATTTTCCTGGACTTTATTAAGCTCTGATGTCGTCCTCTTAAGAGGATATTCTCTTATCGATTCATTCGATGTTCCTAGCCTTTGAAAAAGCTTTTTTGTCTTCTACATTCCTGACTAAATTTTATTGATCTAAATTTGCATTTTACCCCACATTTCGAATCAATTAAAATAATAATTCTGTAATGTTTAAGCTTTCAAAAGCCATTATCAATGAAAATTCCATTAATTAAGTAAACACTGGGTCTATGTTCCATATATACGAGAGGGGTTGGAATCCATTCTCATCACCAGTTTACCCTAACGAACACAAAATTACCAGTTCTCTGACATATAAGCCTTTTGGATACCATATCCTTCATGCACAGTGAGATTACACGCCTAACCCACATAAGCTATAGGTAAAATTGACAACCATTATTGTAATAACGCAGTTATACACTAACACTTGTATAGTTGTACGAGTATGTTAATTAATTCACAATATATTAAGTAAATATATTGGTAGGTAGGTGGTACTCGAGTCGATGACATCGGAGCTTAAACCTTATGAAAATTCAGCATTAATTAAATACCTAAACCACAAAGGTTGATTTGTTTTAAATCCTCATTTTAATTTAATTATAATTCATATACTGATCAGGCGATCAGCCCACCTCCGTTTATACAAACAAACATGTATACAAATTTGTAAATTTTGACAGAAAGACAGAGAGAGATATTATAGAGAGAGAGAGTTTAATTACAAATGACAAACAGAAAGACACGTTTCAAATACTTAAAATCGATTATTATCAAAAAGAATTTGTGGTAGTATAATAATTATTATGTTACGAGTTTCAAGGCTCGATTTTGGGTTGATTGTTTTGGGAATAAACTTAAGTTTGGTATTTAGGTTAAAGCTGCTAAGGTTGACATCATCATCATCATGATCGCGGGCGTGGTCTGGACAGTTCTTCAACTGCGACACAATCAGCCTGGGTCTTCTTAAACAATCTTTTCCACCTAACCCCTACCTTGGGCGGTGCCATCTGATTTCGCACCCAAGTCCTTCTCTTCTTCCAAGAATTCCAAAATTTTCTTAGCTCATAAGACTTTTGGCTCATGACCCGTTTTGCATTACTATCAGTATTAGCATGACTATCTCCTGTTGTCAGCTCGTAATTCTGATTTTTTTTGACATAAGACAACCAAAGAATCGCACTTATTTGAACTTATTCTCTTCTACCCTAATTGTATTTCTTCTTCTGCCAATATTTTCTGCAAATTGAGGAACGCCTTCTTCCATTGAACATATTAACTGGTGTGGATAGCAATCTGGACTTCTTAATTTGTATGGTGTACAAGTGCGTCATTTCTTCCTTCCTGTTCCGGCGTTCTTCCACATTTGAACAGCTTGGCATGGTATATGCCACTGGCGATCCGCACCTGCAGTTCTGTTGTCCTTAAGCCGAATATTATAATTTTTGACTTCTTAATGGTGGCTCCAGCACCTTGTACTTGTCGCAACGCTCGATGTTTACTAGGAGCATTGGGCTGTATCCCTTCATGTTTTGAACGGTGTGGTAGAACTTCCTCTACTAGTTCGATTCTCGCTCTCAATTGCTTTCTAATTCACAAGCCATGAAAAGCACCACTGAAGTAGTCCTATTTTCCCAAGCATTTGATTTTCTCTTTAGCTGCTCAGAGCTACAGGTCACCAAATAATACTCTTACTCATTTGAATCTTGTTTCAGGCTAAAAACTCAAAAACTGTTTTCTCACGCAATGATTTATAAACATGCGAGCATTTCACATGTTCGATACCTAAAGCTTTCCATTCATATCCTAGATCCTACAATACAATGCAATCATTCATAAGAATCTATGTCTTCTAGCCAAGTATTGACTCTGTTTTTTGTATTTGAGCGCGTATTGCATTTTCATGCGAATCCAATTATATTCAGGATAATGTATCGGTCCAACCCGGAACAAAACAAAAATACAAAAGATTTGCATGACACTGAAGAAAATTTAACCATCCGATACCAATACCATCCTTAGCTAGTAAGCTTAAATGTTCAGGGAATTGTGCTAGTTCATGCGAATATGCGCTTATAGCTTGTGAATCAAAGAAAAAGCATAAAGCTATTGTCCCGCTGTAGGTACATTCAAATACCGACGACGACGCGTCGACGAAATAACGACAGCAGTCAGGAACCGGAAGTCTATGTATGTTTTAATGTTCTTCCAGAAATTATGTTTGAATGAAAACATGGCCTGCTGTAGAAGAGTAGAGTTCAAGAGAGCGAGGTTCCGCAAAAGGAATTCTGTGTGAAATTGTTTACATTTATGGACCATCCTTCTGGATTACCTACTGTTGTGCTCGTCCATCGCACTCTTTTGAATCTCATTTCTTCCTTTTAATAACTCGAGTTAAATCTCTTTCAGTCTTTTATGCTTTTTTGAAAAATGGATGTTCCGGATTTGTGTTTGTGTTTGTAACAGGAATTTCTGATGTAACTCAATTTTTTGTCCTTCTAGTGACTCATTCTTTCAGATTAAATCTGCAAACTTAGAATAATTTTTTGATCTTATTGTCTTCCCATTCCCATCAAGTACAAAAAGGAAAGGCTTAAAATAAATATTAGAACAAACGGATTTGGCTCCTTTAAACACAAATAAGAAGCACCCACACAAATCTTGTTCGGAAGGACCAATTCGGCAGGAAATCAAAGAATTCTCTAATGTTGCCATTAGATATGTCATAGTCAGAAAGTTAGGAAGGACGAGTATATGGGATTGTAAGTGGTTTTTAGGTTGGCAATTCGAATTTCAAAGGAGAGATTAAAGGCATTTCGAAATGATTGGATGGGCAGTTATTTGCCATATCATTGGACAAACTTTATTGAGGTCTACTTTTGCATAAGAGATATCGGGTTTACTTTTCCAATTTGTTTGTTTTTTGAACTTTGGTAGAAATAACAAACATTTAAAAATCGAAATAAATTTCTTATCTTTTTGCGTCCTTTTTCACAAAATGTCAGATCAAAGACCATATAACAACTTATAACTTTTTATAAATGGTCTTCGGTCAGATGTAAATTGAGTATTTTGTACAAAGTGACTGTGATTTTTGAATAGAAAATAGATGAAATAGATGAAAAGTATTGCAATCTTATATCTGGAGTAATATGTCGCAATAAAGGAGATATGTATAAAACTTTATGGGGGTCAGTGTGTTTTCGTAAAGGAAATATCAATAACTAGCTAATATGTATAAATTTTAGATTTTGGTATTCCTTAAACTGGACATTTTTGTAACGAAATACAAATCCTTCACGAAAAATTCTATTTTTGAAGCCTCACTTTGAATTGTTGCATGAAATGTGAACGTCACCCAAAATTTCTCATATACCTACCATTAGAAGGAAATCTCCCATAAATTGCTAAATTTGTCCCTCAGAACAAATGAGCCCTAAAATTTGAGGTATCCCACTCTAGCCCATTTATCTTCTCCTTTACATTGCATCACAAACACACCTTCATTTTTTTTGATGGCTTATGAAAAATTGAAATTAATGGATTGCGTAGGTACATGGTACATCCAGAGAAAAAGGAAGAGCAAAATTTCACCTGAAAAGGGTACTCCGGTCCGAATCGTTATGTTGGGAAATCAATTCCTAATAGCTTGTCCGAAGGGACATATATAACAAAAAAGAAGACAACTCTATGCAATAAACAACAAATCGAGATAACTTTGTTAAAAATTCAGACAAGTGTTCCTAAAAATCAACTTTCACGATAAAAAATACAAATTTCCTGGAATGTACAAAATAAATAGCAAAAATTCCCTTAACCCACAATAAATTGCATACCTTAGCAAAACCAGTGTCCCCGAAGAAATAAGGAAGCAAAAATGTCACCCACTGATCAGCGTTGCCACTTCAAAAGTAGGATTGCGCAGTGAAACAGTTGAAAAAATGCAGTAAATCAACATTTTTAGCAGTAGATTTCTTATTTTTAAACTTTAACATAAATATTAATACAAAATATATTAAACTAGCCGACCCCGCGAACCTCGTCTCGCCTGCCTTGAAATCAAATCTAAAAGAAAAAAAAATTCTCGTTTTCCGGAATTTTCGAATTTTTCACTAAAATAATTGTTACGTTAGAAAAGCAATTTCTGAAAAAAGTATAATTTTCGACTACCATTTTATTGTTTCCATTTGTCCACTTTCCCGTAAGATTTTCCCATTATTCTCACACGAACCATGACTCGGCTATGCTATGTACATATTTTTTTTAAAATACGTTGGGCGGCTTAAGAGTCTATTCCGTCATTGCTTTCATCTACTTATCTTTAGCTAATCACGTTTTACCATAGTGAAGCGCGATCAGATAAGACACAGATATTTCCAATTTCAAAGATATGAAGTTTTTCTAGCTTGACAACAAATTCTCTACCGGACTTGGTCTTGCCACCCTTCAGAGCAACCCCAGAATAATTATGGTTAACACAGATATTGTGATTTGCTTGAATCCAAATGAAATAGAGAACTGCATTTTTCCAAGCTTTGCAATTAACTTTCTACTTTCATTGAAGCATGCAGTAAAATGCTAAATTCGTTGAAAAATTCATTGAGGATTGAGTGGATAAAGAGTCCCGGCCGGACATACAAACATACCAATGCACCTTAAATTCTATGCAAAAACTTTATTTTAGATCTTGAAGTTCTTCGTGCTCTCGCAGAGTTTTATGAGTTCCCAATCCAAAATTTTCCATTTTTCCATTTGAAAATAAGTGCACCTACAATTTCATGCTGTTTTCCCTTTGAAAACCAATGAGATTTGCGAGTTTTCCATCAAGAAATATCTATTTTCCATGCGAAAACCCATTTTGAAATTTTCAAGTTCTCCTTTTGGAAACCAATGAGACTACAATTACATGCAATTTTCCCTTTGAAAACCAATGAGTTTTCCGAGTTTTTAAAATTTTGAAAACGTTTGCTTAATCCAGGGTAATTCGGTAATCTGATGGTTTCTAGCAACCAACCGTTATATTAACCATAATTTTCTTGCATAAAATTATGTTTTCAACTGAAGTAAGATTTATCTCATTTCTTGTTTTTGTTTTTATACTGGTAACTAGTAAAGATTTTCTCTCCGCAACAGCACTAAATACTTTGCGGGAGTGAGTATAACAATATTTACAAAATGCTGCAAATATTTTCCCTCCAGAAATTTTTTTCATCTAATTTAAAATTCTAAGCAACAATCATAATATTTCCATAAATTTCCATATCTTTTCTTTACTGTAAGTTATGCAAGGGAAGCAATCAATGATCGGTAATATAGAAATCATAGAACCATCTACCACAAGTTTCACATCTTAGGCAGTGTGCGAATTGCGTTAAAACGTTGGAAAAACTTTATCACTAGTATAATTTTTTAGCCTGCTCCGCAGCTAATTAAATTTTAACACATTTTATTCACCACGCAGTGTAAAAATTTAAGCGAACGTCAAGTTTTAATACACATTTTATTGCAATTCGCACACGGCCTAAACATTTCTGTACAGAGAGGAACAAAACAAAATAGAACATGCTATATCCTAGTATCCATACACAAAAGAAGGAGACGTCGATGTGCATGAAAGCATGCTGAATCGTTGAATGATGTGAGAACAATCAAGTTAAAAAAGGAATCTCTGTTACAGAAGCAAAAGAAATTATAATAACTAAAGAAGAAAAAGTGCAGTAGATTGGATTTAGTGGCAGTAGATTTGGTTTTAGCGAAAAACGCAGTAGATCTACTGCAATTGCAGTAAAGTGGTATCGCTGCCACTGATTTATTGTTAAGGACCTCGAAAACTGGTGTTTATGGTGGTTCGAACATTTCCTTTATTGGGGACGTAACTGCATACCTACATAAAGTTAGCATATAACATTACATTTTATACAAATGTCGAACCCACTGTTTGTGTTACGAATTGGTACTTACATAAGGAGGTCCTCTTATACCCCATCAACGTATATTATTTAACTGTTAAGTTAACTAGGGGTTAACTAGGGGTTAGCGGACGGGTCTCGCATTTCATCGAACAAAAAACGGTCTTGTCTGTAGTTCTTTTTGGTTTCGTTGAATGTCCTCTCAATAACAAGAACAACAACAGTGACTGGTTGGATACTTCTTGGCACGCAAGAAAATTAAGGTTGATTCATGGAGTGAACAAATATTCATTCACATCGCTTCGAATGGAAGATTGGAAGGGCGAAGGAGTTTATTGTTGTACACAAAGAAATTCTCGCCTCAGGCAAAAAGGAGTGGGGTGGAAATTTTTAGTGACGGCGACAATTTATTTAGTTAATGATTATAAGGAGTGTATTATTGTGTGCTATTTCGGCTTAAGGAATTTTCAGAATTCCTCGAATTGGAAGAAAAAATTTCCCAACGTGTTACAAAAACCATCATCACACAAAAACCTACTTGGCGCATGTTTTATCTTTTGAACCCTTTTGTCTGGAATCATTTCATTTGACATTTTATTTTGTCCTTTAGTTACCAACCAGTGCTGCCATTAATTCCAAAACGACTTTACGATTTACTTTTAATGACCGTACCAATAAAATATAATTCACAATACATTTGTCCCCGAAACTACTCCAACTCGCAACAAATCCTTAGTAACCAAGATCAACCCCAAAAATACCCAACATTACACTTGTGTAAATCAACAACACAGCACATCATCAGAGGGCTCTGGAGCATAGTTTATATTGTATGTGGTGTCATTAAAGCACTTCGTAGCACTTTGATTCAATTAGTGTAATTGTATCAACAATACATTTCATTCGCTTCTCTTGTGCTTTTTTCCGGATCACTGATATCCGAAGACCCGACATACATCCAATACGTCCTACATTTACCCATCTCCAATATCATCTCATCGTCGTTGTTCATTGTTGTCGTATCCCATATCAACCTTCCCCGTAAAGCATTTCCACATACACAAAATCCTTTCGCAACCATGTCATCCAAATTCTGAAACCATAGTATATTGGATGTGGAATGGGAGTTTGTTTTGGGTCTCGATCTTTGTCTTTTCCGAATGTCTCTCTGTGTAGTGTACTATTGCTGCTGTCCAATTGTTTCTATTTGTAATGTAATTGCTAAACGAATGCCAGCAAATAATATACTTGATGATTTTGGGTGAATTAAAGCTGCGGATGATATGCCCGATTTCCATAGAGCTTGTGGTTGATAAGTGCGATAGGACGAGTGAAGGACAGCACAACGTGATCTATTGCACTGAACTGGGATTAGGGTTATTGTGTATCGACCGAAGGGCTAAGTATCAAGGTCAACGGTTAATGAAAAGTAATGAAGAAGCATTCCTCGAATGACAAATTGGAACGTGGATTGGGTATTGTTTCATTCGGAGACAATCGGAGATTTGTTCTTGAGCAAAAAAAAAAAAATTGGTGACTTGGGAAAATAGGCTTTTCGTTGGTTGGATTATTTTCATTGAAATTCATAATGCTCCTCGATGTCCTTGAGGACTTATGTGTGCCTCAAGGAGAACGATTACATTTTAATGTCAGAGGTTGCTTGGCTTTTTTATATTACCGTTGGTAATTAAGGCTATTTAAGAAAGAGTCTTTAAATTTTTTGTTCTGGTTTGACAATCGGATAGAAAAAAAGGAACTCTCTCTCTCTCTCTCTCTTTCTATAGATCGCATACCACACCACACCACCATGGATATAAAGAGCTACTTGCTTGGTTATCCTCAATTGAATTAGAGTAAACAGTTTTTCAGTGACACTTTTCCGGAAATTGCCGCTTTATGGTTAAAAATTTGATGTCAACTTCAAATTCATCATTTCTACAATCACTGCTGCTCAAATTGAACTAGCTCCAAACTTAATGACAGCACGTTTGAGCATTGAAGAAAAGCGAGTCCAGTTTGAGCATTCGACGGGCGTATGGCACATATGTAATCAAAGGTTAGGTACAAACACAACACACATGTATCCCCGGCGGTCGGTATCCTGTCAGCACCCGTTTCTTCGACTTTATGTCTATTCCGTTTCGGCCTTGAGACAATAAGTAACAAAAACCCTAGATTCTCGTTATAACTTACTCGTTTAAAATATTCGTGCTGATGCTTGCTGTTATTTAAGTATTCTGGACGAACCTCGAACAATCATCGTACGATACTTTCTATAGCAACCCTTAAGTTGTCAGATAAAATGCAATTCGTCTCTCTTAGCCGAAATTTTGTTAAGATATCTTTTTGGTTGGATGTGGAGATAGAAAGAGTTTCTGGTTTTGTACCATGGTGAAGGCACTTGGTTACGTTCTTGAAAGAAAATTGAATTTCTTTCGGAAACTTTTGTGACTGTATTTGGTAAGCCTTTGTCAAGTTGTAATGATTAAGAGAGTCGTCAATAAATTTTATTTTTACTTTATTCTGCTTTAAAGCTGGTGGTAACGCTCGTCTGATCGTCAAGATCTCCTGAAAGAGGGATTCTTTGGTGAATCAGCGGATATAATCATTGCCCCCAACGGCATGAAAAAAAAAACCGATATAGCTCTAGTGAAAAAGTAGGTAGGGACTAGTCCGGCCTCTTGTGGCACGTTCACCAAAAGACAATAGCTCCGATCGATTGTGTTAACTGATGTCACCAATGCCAAACAATGGCAAAGACCGGTATTAATTGTGTTCATTTTGAAATTGAGTTTTAGTTGCATCCGTTTAATTGACACCAAGCGACGTACAGGGATACAGGCTTCTTGTGAAGCTCATTTTAACGACCGGAAAACGATGATGAGGACTAAGTATAAAACAGCATGACAATGGCACGAGTTCTCATTGCCTTAATTGCTCAATATTTAACAATTCAGCGTTAAAAGTAAGAGCTTTCAAAAATGTCCTCAAAAAACAATTTTACACTTATGTATTACGTAAAATTATGTTTCAAATCCGCTTTTTTGTGTTATTTCAATTGCAAAAAAATACTGGCAGTTCTTTTCATCCATTAACTGCAACCCATTCTCCGGGTATTTCACAAACGAAAAAACCACTCAAACTTTATCCACTTTACAGAAGGTATGGTCCTTTTTTACACAGCCTCAAATAGCGATTAGTTAACTTATGCAAAGTTTCTTTTAACAAGCTGAACAACAGAAAACAAAAAAAGAGTTAAAAAAGAAAAACAGACAACAAAAAGAAACCAACGAAAAACCTCAAGCGAATGACATTGCTCATTATAATGTCAAGTTTTGCCGTCAAGCTTTTACAAGCTCATACAAAAACAAAGAGAAGTCATTTCGTAACTCTTACTCACTTAGCCCCATTACTCCTTCACAAGCCTGTATAATGCCCAGTTAATTTCCACACCCCTGCCACTATCGTTTTTCTTTTTCTCTCTTTTTTTGAGTGTGCTCGAGAGAGATGTTTATTTTTTTTTGAAAAAGAAATTAACGTAAAAAACGTATTTACTATTTTCATTTTCTGGAGGCTTTTCATACCCATCAGCCTTATGACGTTGCACACACGCTGCATAACCAAACACCAAACATAACCACATTAGGCGTTTTTCTTTTTTAGCTCTACACTGAACCAAAAAAGGTGGTAAAAACAACTAAATCGCAGGTTAAATCAACGAAAAGTAGGTTAATATACACCCTACTAATCCGTTTGTTGAATTGAATAATTCATTTATTCAATTTGAATATTTGGTAGTCAGCTGTGAATTTGAAGAAATTTCGTCAAATCCACGAATCTTTTTTAGTTAATTATTTATTCAATTCTACTAATTTAGATCGTTAATTTGACGATTTTTTATTAAATTTTAATAAAAGCAATTAGTCAAATTGAATATTAATTTAATTAATTTGACTATAATTCTACTAATTAAGTTCGTTAATTTGACGAAATTTTTTTAAATTTGAATAAAAGAAATTAGTCAAATTGAATATTAACTTAATCAATTTGACTATAATAACCGTTGTGAATTTGATGAAAATTTTTTCAATTGACTTATTAGTTTAGTCAATTCAACTTTTTGTTTATTTGGTTTAAATAAAAACGTTTGTGTTTTCAACAAGAAAAATATTCAATTTCACCATGCATTCTTCAAATCAACTATAAGATAGCTAGTATTTGTTCTAATCAAGCCAAATACAATTGAAAATCAGTAATGGTAGATGCCTTACTCAATCCGTTGATTAAGATCTAAACAAGTTAAGTAAAAGCAGCTCTGGATGAATGCTGAAAAAAACCCAAAGTAATAACGACACCTTAATAACGACAACAACGAAATTACTTTAGATTATTTTATTTTTCAATAAACACAGTAGTTTTTTTTTATTTCATTGATTGGATCAAACAGTTGATGGCGGTACTTTCAATGTCGTACTCTGTTCTTAAATTGTAAAAAAATATTTTTGGATGAATGTCCAAACAAGCACTGACGGTGCTGGATATTCAAGATTAAAAACTTGAAAAATTTTAAAACATATATCAAACGCATAGATTGCTGAATTCATCTTACATTTAATTCCATCGATGTAAATGATGATATCCATTGGGTTTAAAATGTCCCCAGTGAGGAGCACAAATGGCTGGATTCGCATATTTTGGTCCATCCTTTCCTTTATATGCTCCTCACAGTCCGCCACTTTTTTCCGTCTAGCATAAAGGTGAGCTGCGAGTCTCCGATGGACAATTTTGATCTTTTATTATTTCCGCCAGCCGGAGTTGTTTTTTTTTTTTTTTTGATTTTTTGATGTTGGAATGAGAACGTTGTGGAAAGAAAAAAAGAAAGAAAGAAATGTATAAGCATAAGCACCAAATTATTGGTCTACAAAGTACAAACAAAAATATAAAAAGTTTATAACTCACCAAGAAGTCTGTATTAACAGCAAGGTGTAGGTAACAACCACAGCACTTAGGACAAAAAGTACACAAACTAAACACAACACACAATGAACACTTTATTTTTACACGTTTTTAATTACAAACTTTAGCTCCGTACGGTTCAATTGTTTGATAAGAAGTAACTATGTATACTGAATATTGCATTTTTTATTTAACTTACGCGAAAACAAGAAAAAAACGGTTAACGAAAATTCTTCAAATTTATTCAAATATAAAAATGTTTCGTTGATTAAGTAGAATGCTTAAGAGCTAAGGGCATAATGATTTTTTTTTTCAATTTTAACGAAAAAATTTCAGTTTTAAATAAAAAGAAATAGTCAATTTGAATATTTTCTTAGTAAATAACAAACAAAGTGCTTGTTAATTGAACGAAAATTCTTCAATTACAAATTATTAGACCCGGAAAAAAAATAACCGAAGAGTTATCTAAATTGAATAATGTTTAGTTGATTTGAATAAAAATTTTTTACGAAATATCTTCAAATTTCTTATATATTTCGTCAATTCAACTATTGTTTCTTCCGTTAAAAAGTTAACTAAATAAATTATTCACTTTGAATAAATTTCCTTATTTTCGTAGATCAGCTTGTTGATTTGAATAAAATATTTACAAAAAATCATCAATTTCGTAATATTCTTTAGTTAATATGTTACGAAAACATTTAGTTGATTTCACCTCTTATATTTGGTTCAGTGAAGCAGGGTGCGGAGTAGAGCCTGAGTACATCGAGCTCGGTCTGACTCAGACCTGGTCATGGTCACTATAGGTCTGAGCAGAGTAAGCTCGGACCTTTCCGAGTTAATAAAGAAACAAACCTGAGCACGGAACTGTCACACATAAAAAAATATTTATATTTTCCAAAAATTATTTTTTATTTACCTTCATTCGGCAGTTGCCCGTAGCTTAGTTGGTAAGTGCGTTGACTGCTAAGCAGAACGTCGTTGGTTCGAGTCCTACTCAGGCCAAGTTTTTCTTTCATCTTTCACGGGCACTGCCTCTTGCGAAGACCTGACAAATCTTCCAAGAGTATCAATCTGTCATGAAAAGGTGCTTCTCAACTCTGCCGTTCGGAATCGGCGTTAAATTGTAGGTCCCCTCAATTCTTCACACGCACTCAGAGAATTGTTGATGAGAGTAAGCCACTTAGGCCTTGGCTCTTCAAGAGCTGTCGCGCCGCTCTATATTATATATATCATTCGGAGAACAACTTGCTTCGCCCGCCATTTCCACCGTTTTAATTGTTTTGTTCACGTCATCTCACTCATGATATGAACAAAATAAATGAAGTTGGCCATGCATAACTTTTTACTCCATCTACTCCATCAATCTTAACCGAGCTCGTAGATCGCGCTCTGACCACGGTCTGATCGAAAAAATAAACAAAAGTTGAGTGCTCAGATATGTCTGAGCTAAAAAAGAAATACGGGTTTTTTTTGACAGCTCCGTACCCTGCTCAGAGCTGAAAAAGAAAAAGGCCTATTGCATTGCAAGCAGCCAGACAAGCAAGCAAACGACCGGCGTGCGGCGCTATGTCGATGATGATTGATGATGACGACAAGGTCGACAAAGATATAAGAATAAGAAAAGAAAATGGTGACAAACACATACATACGACATACTACCACTAGACTAGTCACTAGTGTGTGAAGGGTACACTAGAGAATGGGGACAAAAATTCACAAAACGTCTACCGCACCGTTAAGCTGCACTATAATTATACTTTCTACTCTCCGTGGATTAGTCAACACTTGAGCATAGGTCTCCAATTAGCTGCGGGTAGCTTAACCCTCATCCCCCACGAGCCTCCACGAAGCAAGAAGTAAGATCCTCTACTTATTTTTACAGTGAAAGCTAAGTTTAAGGTATGTTTATGTGTATTCAGAATGAGCTCTGCTCGTAGTTCTTAGCAGGAACAGTTATTATTCACACACAATGATTTCTGATCCGCGAAAATTTGCCATTCCCTACAGATGAATATGCTTCTCGGGATAAGTCATAAGTGTTTGTCGGAGTATGTGTGTTCTGTATTTTGGTGTGTGTGGATCGAAATGGAGCCGTTTTCAGGAGGGTTCCAGATCCAACCAACAGCCCCATTCCATGTTCCGGATGAAATGTAGGTAATACGAGGATTAAGAAGTTTTGAGTTGTCAAACTTCCTTCTGCAGCTTGGAATGGAACACGGAAAGGTGTTTTCGACTAATGCTGGTTTATACAACATTCTTCTCAGTAAATTATGGAAATTTAACTATGGCTGAAGGCTCTAGAAATTCTATAGTGATATAGTGGAATTTAAGAATAATTTAAGAATAACTTTTTTGAATCTTCTATTTTGGACTTGATTTGGGTCAAAAGTTGTACCCCTACTACTACTCTCCTCCCTATTAGCTTTTACCAAAGCTGCCCTGCTTAAAATAGGATTGTTACTGACGTATGCCGCAAGCAAAATCGTCCAAGTCGTTGATAAAATACATTTCAAGAATGTGGATCTTTGGTGATAGCATTGGTGAAGCAAGTTTTTGAAAGCATTTATTGAAACTGAACTAAAGTCCTTGCTCCGAATGTTTTAGGTGCATCTCTGATAGATTTGATTTATTGAAATAATCAATCAATTTCAGTCAATTTTGGCTGTAAACATGCACTTTTATTAACGGATGTATGTAAAAATAAAGAAGAAGAAGCACAAACAACAGTAAACCGACAAATAACGAAATACATGACAACAATAGCATGTAAGATTAAATATCAATCATTTTGACAAAATAAATAATAAACAGAATTTTGTTGCTGACACGAAACCATTTTATTGACTCTCCATTAAGCGCGAACGACTATTTGTGTTTAACAATGAATCGGAGCTATTTTTGTTTTGTTCGATTGAGTTTTCCTGATTTTTTTGGAAGTTGTATTGTAATCCTGTTTAAATAAATGCACAATGAGGACTCTTCACGAGTTATTTATTATTAACTTCCCCGAGGAAGTTATTGTAATGGGGCCGATTTTGTGAATCTCCAGTTTTTGCATTTCTCCATGTTTTGAGGTCACTAGAATCCGAATCAAGCGTTTTTATGATGATGTCTGTGTGTGTGTATGTGTGTTCGTATGTGCGTATGTGCATTACGTTTTTTCAGCTCGATTATCTCGCGAACCACTCACCGTATTGTCATGATTGGTCTCATTCGACGCGGTATTGTGTTGTTTAGAGCTAATTAGGTTTTGAGCAAAATCCGCTCAGCGATTTTTTAATGGCAATTAAAAATCTAAGACAACCCTAATGTAATGAAAATTATGATAATTTCTGCAATAATTTCCAATATAGTGCAAAAAATCTTATAGTTAGTGTGAACAAATATATTCAGGATTATCATAGACCATATTTTATTACTAGCTGACCCACTAAACGCTGCTTTGCCATATAAATATTAATTTTCGGAAATACTAATCCGATTAGAAAAATTGCTTCACTAATATAGAAAACGACAATATTCAGGAGCAATATAGGCTGTATTTTACTGTGCAAAGTAGTTGTGCGTGAGTCTACGAGTTGGTACGACCAACTTTTGACAGATAACGCCACTGTTATTCAATAAACTTAATGTATTTCCTAAAATCATCAGTTTTATGGAATTTGACTTTGAACCAACGTGCGTGTACAGTACAACTACAACGTAAAGCATTGGCTGAAAATTTTGCAAAACAACAAAATGTTTTTACGTATTTTTCTACTCTGGGAAATTAGTCGTGTGGACTCCATGGGTCGCACATATTTTTAATATTGTGGAAGAAAATTGGATTTATTTTCTTATTATTCTCAAACTACGGCTGATTTAAATATTTTTCTGATTGAATAAAAAAATGATCGATGGGAAAATCTACATGATTTTTTAATATAAGTAATTTCGGATGAAAATATTTTTTAAAGACGAAAAAACCTTATTTAATTTAAATCTGTTTTCTTCGACCCAACCAACTGACAAGGCAAACTAATGTAACTTCCTTAAAAGCTTAATTTTGACTTAACATCTATTTACCATCGTAAAGTCAAATCATCCCCATTGCCTCCAAAGCCGAAGCAAAATGTACAAATACCTAAAGGTCATCACTAGCTAAGTTGTATACGTTAGCAAAATAAATCCCCAGGCGGATAGCTAAGTTGTAAATGAGAACCCTCCTAAATCAAAGGTACGTCAGCATGAAAATACAATTAGCCATCGCGAGTTCTCGCCTGTCAGGATACTGATAAGATGAAGTAATTATGGCAATTTTTAAAAATAGTAGAAAAAAAAATCCGCTTTCGAATAACTCCCCAAAACAAATGATGGAAGAAGAGAAAGACGGACCATCCTTTAAATGGGTGGGTACCCCAGAGTTTTTCAGATTATTTTTTTTATTACGTATATATTGCTCATGCTCCTTGCTTTTATTTCTTATGGTTTTTTTGTGGTTTTGCGTTTCTAGCTCAAAGGAACTTGGTGTATTGTGCTTAGAGCAAGTTGAAAAAAGATCTTCGAGTCAGCAGAAAAATTTTAAATCTTAAATGAGAAAATATAAAATGAAGAAATAGTTGAAATAAGCTTTGGATCGAGTCTCCCGTCAATTTTAAGATAACTCATAGAAAAAGAAAATGACTCTAAGATATAAAAAAAATTTGCAGAAATTACTATAAAATTGGAATAACACCCAATTTGGAATAAGCAAACTTTTTTTTATACTCTCCTCGACGGTTTTTCGACTCTGGTAAGGTGATTTCGCAACTTATTTTCGAAAGTTAAGTGTTTTTCTGTTTTACAGCTCGAGGTTTGTTAGCTATATTTTGCTGTTTTTTTTTTTGCCGCATTGCCTATTAAATTATATAGTATTTCGCTGATATTCAAATAAAAGAGCAAAAATAATAAATAAGAGAACAAATAATCAGAATGGTAGAACCCGGTGTGAAAAAAAAATGAATTTTACAATTTTTGATGGTTCTTCTTGAGCTCGGTGCTTGGACGTTATACAACTGTCGGCCGACCAAAGAGGATTTGAACGAAGTGCAAATGGGAAGTGTGGTGGTGTATGTTTGTTAACAAAGAAAACGAGTTTTGGAGAAATAAATACTAATTTTCAAAGTTTTATTAATTTTATGAGTGAGGATAAGTACTTATCAGCTTTTAGGGATACGAATTTTGTTTATGGAATTTTATGGTTCCTTTGGGAATTGCAAAATGTTAATTGAGTTTGTAGTTGTGAACTTTTCGAATGTCATATGTTTTGTTTGCTGAAAAATCACGAATTTTGTACAAAACCATTTAGCCCTATCAAAAACACAGCACGACAACTTTTGTGTCCTCAAAAATATAAAAACTGAAAATCAATCAAACTACCTGAACAAATTAAACAGAACTTTATTCCAACGAGCGAGTATAGATAAATCGATTAATAATTCCACTCGTAGCCTTGACATCCTTACAATCTAATCTACCATACTCTCTGTTTTTTCCATTTTGGTTTGGTGCTAAAAATGTTTTCCTATCAAATAATTGCATGTGTCAGATCCAATTCTTTCACACGTCAACATCACCATTCCATTCACCCACCCGAATCCAATTCCTGCAATACATTCAGAACTTTAACCCTCCTAACTAAGTGATTCAAAAAATCCGAACAAAACAAAAAAATCGAATAAATTATGCAAACTTGCACGCCACCAACGCAACGGTTTCACACGTTCAAACCACATTCAATTTTTAACTAGCAATATCAAATTCTCAGCGCTTCCTTCCAACAAAACATTGATTGGTTATGAGTCGTCTCCTTTCTTGCATGCAAAACCAAATACATATAGGGATATCGGATATCTGTTTTTCAGGCCCACTTGAGCCAGGTGTGCACAAGTTTTTTTTTTTTTTTCTAAAGGTCTAGTTATTATTTTGAATTTCAAAAATACAACCCAACACACTTGACGTGTTGATGTGAGAGAGGAGCCGGTCGGTGCTGGAGAGCCGGTAACAACTAAATAACTTGGTATACATCGAATGCACCTGAATTGTGAGGTGTTGGTTCATATTGGCATATTATTTTATGAAAAGGTGTCTTGTCGGATGGTTTTCGGATCGAATGGAGTTTTAATAGTCTAGGTGCTAGCTATGTCAATGCACCCTTGAGGTAGAGGTTGTCTGGATTTGTTTGTATAGGGTTCTATATTATATTCTATGTATGGGAGTAAGTGATTATTTTTGAATAAGATGAATATTTTTGAATAGAATTCTGCTTCAACATGCATGTAATCGAATTAAATGGAAATTAAGGCAGAATTTGGCAGTCATATTCTTCGCAACTAGAGCGTAGAGTTAGAGAAACGTGGTTTTGACATTTCCATTCGGGCAGCAAGCGAGCAAGGAACCGAATGATCACTGGGGAACACAATGGGGGCTATCGGGAATCTCCCAAGAAATTTTATTTCCCAAGAAAAATTTCATTCCCAAGAAACATTTCTAGTTATCGTGAAACTCCTTCGAAATGATTTTTTCCTAGGGAAAAAACTACCAACTTTAAAAAACAAAATTATTTTCGAAAATCAATTTTGACAAAAATATTTTTATTTATTTCTTTTTGCTTGGAATAATTT
Organism: Sphaerophoria taeniata; assembly: GCA_943590905.1. Taxonomy (NCBI): domain Eukaryota; kingdom Metazoa; phylum Arthropoda; class Insecta; order Diptera; family Syrphidae; genus Sphaerophoria; species Sphaerophoria taeniata. The sequence continues at coordinate 15,584,105 of OX016542.1, read as the reverse complement.
TTGTTTTGTTTGTCAATTTTAGTGCGCGTCCGCAATTGCCTTCTTTAAGATGTCTCCTGGAGCTGGGCTGTCGTGGCCAAGATAGGAGGATATGAGCCAGTAGGTGGCTTTATCCGTTGTTAAGACAGCGGTGGTGGTGTCCTTGTCGCTGTAATTGAGGAATAAAAATACATTTAAGTCATTTTTTACTAACATGCATGACCTTGGTTCACCTTTCTCCGATGCATACAATAGCTTATAGCCAGGAGTCCTGAGGCCTCTGATGATGGAGATTGAGACCCACGGCTCCTGTATCAAGACGATGTCTTCCTTGTTTCTATGCAATCGGAGTACCAGGTTGTTTGCGGCCATGATGGCGTGATGGAGATTAATCTGAACTAATCGCAGCATTGCTACTTTTAGTCAGATCAACCTCCACCACTGTTTTATCGGCGTTTTCATCGTCTGAGGAGGAATGAAGTAGGGCTTCCTCACTCAGAGTGATGCCTAAGGTGGAGTCTTCAGTATCCAAGTTGGAGTTGCTGTCGACTATAGGGTTAGCCTCCTCGTCGGATGGCTTGTTTGGGGCTATGGAGGTCGATGGTTCCACTTGTGGTGTTACATCGACTTCCATTTTTGGGGGACCATTATACGAGCTCTTGGCTAAGAAAGCCACTAGCCCACTCGAGTTTTCGCGGTTGCACCGGGGTTCTTTCCGCCGCCGGTATGACACCGACTGCGGCTAGAATCCTCTCATATTACATAGTCTTGGAAAAAGAAAATGCTATATGACCATTCCAGCCTGATCGACAATTTTTAAAGGACTGTATCTGAAGAACTCATTTTTCATTCCTAGCAGTTGGTTTTGAAGAAGGCCGTAAAAATGCTCCCAAAGGTTTGTGCTTTGTGGTCTATTCAAGCAAGATAATAATAAAATCGTTTTACCTACTCCCCAAAATAAATCCAAACTCTCTTTTTAGGTCTGCAAATATCTCCTTTCCACTCGAGAAAGGATTTTTCTTGCAATTTCTCAATCAAAATGAATGGGAAAAAACTCCAGAGAAATAACGAGAAATTTCCCATGGGAAAAGTGTTCATGATCGCAATAAATTTCTAGGGAAAATTCGAACATCGTTCTCGAAACGAATTTTCCGAACGTGGGAAATATTTCCAGAGAACTCTTATTCACGATACAAGTTTTCCGAATGTGGGAAATATTTCCAGGGAAATCTCATTCCCGATAGGGCCCAATTTGATATTTTTATTGTTTATCATTTGACTTGTAAGTTTGGAAAATCCAAGCCAAATGAACAAACAAAATTTGAAAATTCAATTTAATTCAAATTTTAGGATTTCAAAGCCTCAGAAATCTGGATGATGTGTTGAGAATGTTGGAATTGAAGAAGGACTACTGTATTTCATAACAAAGTTCATCTTTTCAATATTGAAGTGGAGCATTCACACGATTATGATGGTCATAAGGTTACCAGTTTCTTAAAAACGGTTTTAAGGTCTTGCTGCCAACTGAATATGCTCCTGGAAATCTCCCCACTTCCCTCCGTCTTCTTACAAATATATCAATTTCATTGTACGGCAACATTCACTTCATCAATTCCCCAGAAAAACAAAACACTCCTCAAACCATTTCAGGTGTTTAACTAATGTTCCCTAGGAGTTTTCTATTAACCAACACATGTTTCGACACTTCTAATTCGAAGCAGAAAATAAAGAAAACACCAAATGTGTTAATATTAGTTGTTAACCTTTCTTATTACTGGAAATATTCGGAACTCCCTTTGGGGAACACTTCATAATTTATTCCAAAGGCACTGCTGGCACACAGGCACAGGCATAGTAACCTTATGACTTTCTTTCTTCATACCTCTCTCGGATTGCGTTACAAGAAAACATATTTCTCGGCGTTTTCCAGGCAATAACATGAACATGAAAGTATTATTCACCTTTAGGGATAAAAAATGTTAATTTAATTTAATCAAAAGTAATGAATGTTCAGAACTGCCGTTCCAAGTGCAATATTTAGAGAAATTGTCATTAATTCAAATAGCTTCAAGGCAATTCAATTCGCCTCACAGGAGTCAAATCCACCTCCGAACATAATCTTTTTGAACCTTTCATCCTTGACAATGATGATTTTTACCCGATACTCGAACTAAATTGACAACAATTTGTTTAATGACAACTAGCTACATTCCCGAAAGACTGAAGTTCTCACACCTTGAAAATCTACTCACATGCGAATTGGGAGTACAAAGTTCTTAGCAACATTTTACACAAGACATTTGCCTCAAGAAATATCGCTGCCATTGACATGAAACAGCCTCTTTTGTAGTGTAAGGTGCCATGCCTTTTGTAACACGAAGGCTGGGGCCCTCAGGATCTCAGAAGATGCCAAAATTATTTAGTCCTCGTGCATATACATATATGAATGAATGGAAGTTGGGTACTTTTTGATAGAGAAATAAAACTTAATTATTTGTATCATGAAAACTTGTAAAAGAAACTCTGAATTTGAGGTTAATGGTGTTTTTGAACGTCAAATAAATTATCTTCCCAAAAAGCTGTCATCAGTTTTGATATTTCAAACAACTTAATTGCCAGACTCTTGTTTATTGTGCGGTTGCAAAAGTCATTTAGAAAGTGCCTGATGCATCTACCATATCGTGGTTCTTGTTTTATATTGTTCTGCGGAAAAACCGACTTTTTGACTTTGACTTTTATCACGTTTTCTGTGTTTTTTTTTGAAAAGTCAAAAAACTGTTTTTCAATTTTGTTGCTATTCAAAATCACAATTACCAAATGAATCTAAACAAGAAACTTTCATCCCCAATTTTCTGGCACAAATTTACATAGTTGCTCTGGGAGCTAATTTCATTATCAATTCAGAATTTATTCTGATTTTGAAACATTGGAAACTACACGCTTAGCCAAAATTGGGTAAGTGAAATTTTGCGCTACGAAACAAAAATTCGTGCTTAAATACATACCACAGCTCAGTGTGAATTATAACTAACCAACTGTCCAATACACCCGGACGTCTCGCCGGACATTAAGAAATGTTGAGTCCAATTTTCCACCCACATGGTATATAAATTCACCCCCCGTTGCGTTTTTATCTTTTTCAGACGGAGGAGGTTGCATTTCCTTTGTTCTTTATATAATCGAGGTATAAAATGAACACATAAACACTCGTAGGCCAAGCAATCATATCGTTTGCATAAAATTACACATTTCATATTTGTGTGTTTGGATATATGTTTTCTGCTCTATCGCTCTTCATATCATGTTTAGACATTATATGGAAGCGGAATCGGGATGGAGCTGCTGCTGTCAGTGAAGACATTTAAAAACACACGAGGGAGTACTCAACAACATTGGTGTCAATTAAGGAAAATATAAACCGAAGACAGGAATCTTATGATTTTTTTTTGTATCTCTCTTTAAGAGGTTAGGAGAGGGAAGGGGAGGGGACGTGTGTAGAGTGTGTAGAGCTAGAATTAAATTGCTTCTTTAAGGATGTGTGAAGAAATTTAACAAGGCGCTTTTCTTGGAACCTTTGTAGAAACCAATATGAATGGGGAAAATTATTTTTGGGATTTTATTTCCAACAGATATAAAAATAAATATTCAAGTTTATTGACATGGTCCTTCAAGAGTTTCTGAGTACCTTTCTTCTTATAACAAACACAAAATAACTGCCAAATGAGCAATATAAAAATAAACCATCAGATATAGCTCTGCCCTTTAAAATGGGGTGAAAAATGCTGAGTCGGAATCGGAAGAAGGTATTTGCTCTTTCAAATTTATTTAATATCAATTTTGTTCCTTAAAATATCCAGTCCGAAAAGTAAGGAAAAAAACAAACAAAAATGAAAAGTTGTGATTCCTTTAGCATTCCAAAATATTCGCACAAAAAAGAGAAAAAAATTCAAACAAGCGGAAGCAAAGTATCTGAATTTTTTTCTTACCGGAAATAACAAAAAAAAAAGGTGTTAATTATTATTTGCATAGAAAATCTGCACAAATGGAAATGTTTTTAAAGAAATTTGTGGGAGGTAAAATGTTGGCACTGTTGAAATGCCAAATTAAGGAATAAATTAAAACCGGGAAACTAAATATTTCGCCCTTTTGTGAATGATAGTCGTTCTCTTTGTTTCCTCTGCTGACCGATTTAACACACATTTTTTTCGTCTTTGTTAGTCATTTAAATTATGAGACGAGACCCATCAGTCTTATATCAAATTACGGATGGAAATATATGACACATTCTTATAAGTGAATATTAAATGAACTGAGTTTTTTTCAATTGAATGCAAACAAGCTGTAACCAATATGCATAGTCGACTTAAATTAGATAACATATCTGTGGCCACAAGGAAAAACCGGTAAAGTCGAGTTTAGTCAAAATTGAGATTTTAATGTCATTAAATTTTGAAATTTTTTCTTAACTCTGGTTCATAAGAATTGGACATGCTGTTTCTCAAAAACATAACAACTAAAGTCAATTTTTTTCATCCTTCTCAAGGAAAAAAGTTGACTAAAAACTATTCTTTTTTTTCCTTACTTTAGGAACAACAACTAAAGCCAAGTTAAGTTGTTCTTCCTCGATAATATTTTTCTATAGTCACAATTTTTTTTTTGGGGAATAACAGCTAAAGTCCATTTTGGCATAGCAAAATTCTGTATTACTAAGAGGAAGAACAACTAAACTTAACTTAATTCAATGAAAACCTGGATTCCAAGGAAAAACAGCTAAAGTGTTTAATTTTCTTCCCACGCTTTTCATTATAATGTTTAGTTAAATGTTATAAATTGTATATTGATTGTGGACTAAAATACCTACAATTCTATACTAGTTTCAAGGCGATCAAATGTTCCAATAACATTCTATAGCAATTTGTATTTTTTGGGTTTTTCATAAAAACTTCAAACGTCTCTTCTGAAAAATGTTGAAAACTGATTTTGGCGTTTTTTCCTTGAGACCACAGATAAAGCCACCGTGAAGCAAATGCGCTTCGACAAGAAATATGACTTTTCGCACAAAATAGACCAACTCAAGCTGCTTTAGGACCTGTTACAAAAAATAAAAAATAAGGTTAACATCATTTTAATCAAAAACAAGGTCAACATGCCATTACTGTTGGTTGTCGCCCATTAACATTTTGTTTTTAGGTACCAGCCCATCTAGTTCATCAAGTAAATGTCCATTTTCCTTGTCAATGTCCAGCTCCAATTCAAAATCTGACACCCCTTTTGCAATACATCAACAAGCAACAAAAAACCATCAAAAACTACTCGTAACAAAAGATACCTTTTAATGCCTCCTGAGACAAATCGTCCTTGTCACCTTTTTTGATTTTCGTAAAATACCTTCGATGAGTCAAAATATTTCAAATTATTTTATCACATCTTATTGATTAAAGCTACTAAACTTGCCATTTGGAATATAAGTTAAAAGGCCCCACACATGTGTATTCGTATGTTTACATAAATTTTATAATTTAATTTTAATGAGGATTAAGACATTTCAATATCGTTCTTGTGTTGGTGGTTTTACTTAAATTTTGAATGATTGTATGTAATTAAGAGATAGAGGAAGGTAGGGAGGCAACCACAGGAAAAGGTACATAATACCTGTGTACTTACATGGTGAGAGAAGGGAATGGCTTTGTAATGTATTGAATCTGTCGACTTTTTCAAAACTTACCTTTTCAGAAGTGCAAAATCATGTAACTACTGACATTCAAATCTGGTTTCAAGAAAGTAACCAAAAACCATACATACCTACTGTGCTACATTATCCAATATTCTTATCCTATTGTCTAAACTAAAACTGTCATTTTCACTCCAAACAACTTGAGTTCTACAATTTTGTTTAACAATTGACGTGTGTAGCACTTAAATAAATTAAAAAAATACATGAACTACTCCCTCAGAAAGAGAAGCTCAAAAGAGCACTTGTCACAAGAAACTCAAAACCTTGTCATTCTTTCACTTTGAAACAAATTTTCCAAACCAAAGTTGAGTGTAGGAATTGCTAAGTTATTCTAGAAATATGCTGGATGTTCAGGTGACATCTCTACCTCTTTCTCTCTCTCTTTCGAAAGAAGACTCAAAAGTAAAAACATTATCCATTTAAAAATCAGGAGAGAAAAACTGAATTGCTATGCCAAAATATGCGTTCAATACGACCGAAACATAGGGAGGTATACAAACCCATCACAATGTATTTGAGGTTTAAAATTCATTCAAAGCCAAACTTTGAAATTGCTCTTAAAGCATTTTTCAATCGAAATGAATTTTTTGAATTCCCAAAACTTGAAGGAGGCTTTGAAAATATTCGAAAACTCATTTGGAATGATCTCATGTCACTTGAGTGTGGGAGTGAAATAATTGAATTTTTGTCCTATAAAGTGAGAGCCCATCCTCCGCGCCTCGCAAATTAATTCAAATGTGGTGGTAGGCATACCTTGAAGAGCCTGACGCCTGAAGTCTGTTTACTCTCTCCCTTTCACTTTTGATAGGGAGACATAAATTGAGATAAATAAAAAATGAAGGTACCCCCTGCTTATAGGCATTTATATCCTTTTTTTTCATTCAGTAGGACGAACGGCTGTTAAATGAATCTCTGTTGAAAATTTTAAGGGGCTAAAAATTTATTTTTCAGTTTATCAACTAATTTTGCCTTCATTCGAATGATTGGATGTGTCGGGAATAATTGAGCATTGAAACTGGGATACCTCGGGTATATAGCTAAATCAACTTCATGGTTGATTGAATGTTTTTTTTTCTGTGTCACTAACGCTCCTTAAATGTTTTCAACTTTTCATGATTCGCATTTCAGTCATTGACAAAAGCATGTGAAAAAAAAACTTTTAATCCCCTTCCCCGCTTTCCTGAAAACTTTTCAAAGTTCAAATCTCAACAGTTTATCCCGTCAACAATGCCATCGCTTTTCCCACATTCGCCCATCTAATAGTGTCTATATGTGTCTAACACAGAGTTGCAAAAGCTTATATCATTTATTAGATTAACTCTCACTTTAATTCCCAAGTCAGTAATTGACTTATGAATTAGAATTCATTTAATTCACAAGCTAAAAAGTGAATTATGAATTAAAGTTTCTTTAATTCACAAGCTAAAAAGCGAATTATGAATTACAGTTTCTTCAATTCACAAGCTAAAAAGTGAATTATGAGTTAGAATTCATTTAATTCACAAGCCAAAAAGTGAATTATGAATTAAAAACCATTTAATTAACAAACTAAAAAGCGAATTGTGAATTAGAATTCATTTAATTCACAAGCTAAAAACTGAATTTTTGGATTTTTTCGTTTATTTCCCTTGACAAAGGCTCGTATTTCATGCAAATGCTTTTTTCAGGCAAAAAACTACACACAAAAATGATATGTTTCTCACACACTATCATTTCATTTCATTATTTCAGTCATACAGACAAAAACTTTTGATATTCATCATTTTCCTAATCATTTATCATTTACAGAGCTACACACTCTCTTTTTTCCTTCATTTTTTCTTAAATGATGGAAAAAATGATAGTGTGCATTTTTAAATGATATTATTTATTTACAGCTCTGCTGATACCTGATAATTCGCTAATTCGCCTTATGAATTCAAATTTGTAAATCCTAAGTCACTTGTTTTTAATTCATAATTCACTTTTTAGCTTGTTTTTAATTCATAATTCACTGCTTAGCTTGTGAATTGAAGAAACTTTAATTCATAATTCAATTTTTCGCTTGTGAATTAAGGAATTTTAATTCATAATTCACTTTTTAGCTTGTGAATTAAGGAAACTTTAACTCATAATTCACTTTTTAGCTTGTGAATTAAATGAATTCTAATTCATATTTCAATTTTTAGCTTATGAATTAAATGGTTTTTAATTCATAAGTCAATTACTAGCTTAGGACTTAATGATTTTTTAATTCACAAACATGCAACTGTGACATAATGTAAAATTAATAGCAGTCTATTTCCGGATTTCATAATTCCCAATTGTACCATCTTCTATAGAATGGAAGAGGCGAGAGTAGAGTAGAGTACCTACTCCTACATCTAAACAACAGACTCCTTCTATTTTCTACTTAGCAACACCAACTTCTTGTTCGTTCTTTTTTGGTTATAAAAATCCTTTTCATTAATTTATATTTCGAAACAGAATCCCATTTGACCCACAACAAGAGAACAACAAAATAAGCAACAATAAAACGGGAATTAAAGAATGGAACCATCTTCTACATTTTTGAACTAAAATAGGGATGCATTGCGGTTATCTCCGTTAATCTAAGGGTATAGGTCTGGAGAGACAAATTAGCTATTGAAAATTTTTAAAGTAAAAGCAAAAGTGCTTCACAAATGAAGCAGCACTCTTAATCCCCAAAAATATAGGTAAATGTTTTTGGGTATTGTCCCCGAAAATAAGAGGTTTCTCCCAATTTATGTAGAAAACACAAAATTCTACAAAAACCTTTTCAAAACAGAACCCCAAAAATGTGTACCTTAATCTAAAATTGCAACAATCCAGGGATTATGGGCAGCGAATTTTGAGACTACAGAATCAATATAAAAAAAAACCGAATACAAAATTCAAAATTAAAATCAACAACGAATGCAGTAGCACCCTCAATCCCCGAGGATATCAATGCTTTCAATTCTAATCTCCGAAAAATAAAAACTTCGAAGCAACGTTACCTGAAAACAAAAACCAAAAGACATGACCGAATATAGTTTTATGTAAAACCATATTTTTTTAAAAAATAAAGGGTCCGTCAAATAACAAAAAAGCTACTGAATTGAATATTTTCTCAAATTTCGTTTTTATTTGAAAGTACAATCCTTCTGGTTAATAACGGTAAGTAACTTCATTCAATATTCAAATGGCTGCCTCGGCTGGTCATGCAATAGCCTACCCCTACACGATCGGTCCAATTTTTAAGCACATTATCGATTCTGTGCAGCTGTATTTCACCAATGGCTTCACGAATATTGTCCTTTAAAGTGTCGATTGTCTCTGGCTTGTCGGCGCGGCGTAACACTTATCTTTTACGGCACCCCACAAATAATAGTCCAACGGTGTCAAATCGCAGCTCCGAAGTGGCCATCTGTGCGGCTGATATGCGATCTTCAAAAACAGGGCGCAAAACATCGAGTGTAGCTTCGGCTGTGTGGCACGTAGCGCCGTCCTGTTGAAAACAAATGTTGCCAATATCCTCCTCTTCAATTTTTCGTTCAGCATGGACAGATAACGATCGCTATTGACTCTAACGACCACTTCTTGCTCATTTTCAAAGAAAAATGGCCCAATTATGCCTTTGGACCAAAATCCGCACCAAACAGTGACTCGGTTTGGGTGTATAGGCATTCCAATGTATGCGTGCGAATTTTCTGTGCCCCAAATGCGACAATTTTGCTTGTTTACATACCCGCCAAGATCAAAATGAGCTTCATCTGAAAAGATGATTTTTTTGGCAAAATCGGCATCTTCTCTACGTCGATCGCAGGCCCACTTAGCGAAACGAAAACGCTTAATGGTCAGTTGGCTTCAACTCCTGAACCAATTGGACTTTGTAAGGCGTCCTACCAAGGTCTTTATGTAAAATTTGTCTCAATGATGTCTCCGAAATGTTCAATAGTTGAGAACGACGGTAAATTGATGTTGATAGCGCTTCACGCATACTCTCTGCCACAGCAGCAATATTCTCGGGTGTACGCACTGTTTTTGGCTTTTCACGCTTTGATTTATTGATGGAGGATGCCAGTTTCTTTCACTTTTTTTTACAAGATAACGAACATACGGAGCTGACGGTGCTTCTCTTCTTCCAAAATCCGTACGCAATTTTCGCACACATTCTGCAACATTACCCTGATTTTCAAAGTAATGTCGCAATATTTTCCAGCGTTGTTCAAGCGTATACACGACCATATTCGTTTACCGGAAGGATAAAACTAATTATCTGTCAAATCAGACATGAGCTAAGTGTTACCATTCACGAAATAATTTTAAATTATATTATAATACTTGAATAGCTTGCGATTACTTGCGCTCAATGTCGGGTTTTGAGACTTGAGTAAGGACAAATATTTAAAGACAAATCCTCTGAGAAAAATCTATACTGAGCATGCGAAAAATCTGAACACCCAAAAATAATAATGTCTTCCGTTCAAATCCCCGAAATACAATTTTCCGCTAAACAAATTGGTGCCCAAACAATAATTTCATCCGAAACTTATATTTCTTATTTTTAGGACAAGAAATTTAGGCAGAACATAATATTTGTCTTTTAAGTCTTAACGTTTTATCCTTTAAACTAAATTCTGCAAAATACCTATGGTTTTTTATTTTTAGCAAAGTCGATGGCATACAACTTTTTGTAAGCTAAATCACCCTTAATATTTTAGTAATTTGAAATTAAAAATTGAATACCTAATGAAAATTAACAAACAAAAACATGTGTGGAACGGAATGATTCTCATTTATCTGAAAGTTGTATTTTAGGTCTGAATGTATGCGCAACTTTGGAAATAGAAATAACAATTTGCGAGACCCAGAAAAACAGATAAACATGAATTGAAGAGGATGATGCTCGGCACACAAGACCAGAGGGTGTTCCAGAAATCATTAAAAAAAAAAAAACAATAACATGTGAACAAAAATGAATTGGTATAAAAATTCGTGTACATCATAGGAGCCAGTTCCTCTTGTTCTTTCCAATTTCCTTCTTTTCGAAAAAAGACGCTCAGTTTTATCTGTTTTATGCATCCATAGTCTCTTAAGTGCCATATACTGCCACAAACTACCTAGAAGTACCAGTATAGGTGGGTGCCGTGAACGAAGGCCATGTGAACTAACGCCATAATGTCTTTAATTCTCATTCAAATGTGAATTAACGCCATAATCCGATTATGACCTAAATTCACATTGCAATGAGAACTAAAGTAATATGTCTTTAGTTCATTTTAAGAAGTGGCCCAAGTACTTATTTCAATGTGAATTAAAGCCACTCGCAGCAATCCAAATAATTTTAATAGTAAATATATGGTTTAACGAAAAAAGGATGAACGCTCTATTAGTTAAGCGGGCGTTAAAAAATAAAAACAATTATTGACATTGACATTTCACAGTACCTACTTCGAATATGAATGTAACGACACACAGCAGCACTGGCGACTGAGGCCATCGGCTGAAAAACAAATATTTTAAACACGATTTACTAGAAATCAAATTGAAAACACGCTCATAAGTTAACTTATATTTATAACTAAAATTTCATTGTTGTTTTATACTTTCGCGGTCCCCTCTTATTTTGGTTCCAGAATCGAAAATTACCCGATTTCGATGATATTTTTTAAATCTTCGTTTTTACGGCGGAGTTATGAACAAATTTACCAGGATGGAAAAAAATGAAATCATTTAATTGTTGATAATGTTTTGCAAAGTAATCGAATGAAGTTTCTTTATAAACAAATAAACAAATCAATACAAAAATATTGTTTTTTCATATTTCTAATGATTTCAGAATGAGTACGTTTCTCAATATTTTGCTAGATGCTTCAATCGGAAAATTAGTTTTCCAGACTTAGAATTAAAAAAAAAAAAAATAGCGTACTGCAGTACTGGAAAGCGAGCGAAGCGAGCCGAAATTTTTTTTGGCAAACAGAGAAACAATTTGGGGTGTGAAAATAAAAAAATTCGCGCGAATTTTTTTATTTTCACACCCCAAATTGTTTCTCTGTTTGCCAAAAAAATATTCGGCTCTTAGTACGCGATTTTCTTATACTTCAGAATCTACAAAACTATAGTTTTGAGAACGAAGCATCTACGAAAATTATTAGGTGGAACACAATTCTCAAATCTCAGTAAGAGTTTTTGAAATTAAAATTGTTAACACATGATCTCTGACCAAGAAAACGAAGAAATTTTAAAAGAAAATATCAGCGCTCGCTAAGAGTGAGATCTATCTGAGAAATATCTGAGGTCCCTGAGATCTCGATGAGATTTTGTTAGGTAATAACTTGCTGCTAACTTTGCTTCAAAACTCAAAGCATTTTATGGCGTCAGTTCTCATTTGAATGTGAACTTACCCCATATGGCGTAAGTTCTCATCCAAGTGATGGCTTTAGTTCTCATTCGACTGTGAATTAAGGCCATAATCGGATTATGGCGTTAGTTCACATTCAATTGAGAACTAAGGCCATTATGGCGTTAGTTCATATGGCATTCGTTCACGGCACCGTGTAGGTGCTCCCTGGATATAACTTTCCCTATTACATATTTTTGTTTGCAAACTGAATTTCTTTTGATTGGTGACTTTGAAACGGCAAAATATTGTTCTACATTAAAAATAAGACCCTATGTGAATTTGAATCTATAACAACGCTGTCTTCATTATTTTCGATGCGTATACACATTTTGATGACAACAAGAATTGTTATTCAAGTGAAGATTTTCAACTTATATTGTTGTTCTTAGCAAAACTCAAATTTAATTTTTAAAAACATTTCTAGGCAGACGAAATTCCAAAATTTCGCAGTCATGTGAGAGTAAAGTTTACTTAAAAGAATCCTGTCAATCTCAATTGTCATATCAAACGAAAGGTCCATTTAAGCGTATTCCTTTTAATAGTTTAAACAAATGCAAACATACGTTCATGCTTGGCTACGAGAATAATTGCTAGATTCTATGATTCGCAACTGGCGAAATTCTTATTGGTTTAAATAACTACGCTTTGCTGCAGAACTGTAACCAAGCCACCGAACAATGTTTCCAGGTTTTATTTTTTTTTAAATACGAAGAGAAGAAGACAAACCAAAAGCGAAAATAACTACACGCTCGATTCCCACTAAAGGTGAAATGCATTTCTTTTTTCCTTCAGTGCAACCGCCCCCCTCGAATTTATTGAAAAGACGACGACGACCACGACGATGGAGAAGACTGTTCCCATTTCCATGGCTTCTTGTAGGATGCTAACAATAATAATGTAAACAACTGGAGAAGCAGCTTAATGTGCATTTTAACGTCGACGTCCTCGTTGTAGTCGTCGGCGTCGCAGCGTTATATGACACCTGCCAAAAACGGATCATCCCTCAGGTAAAGTAAGGAGTTCATATAAATAAAAGCAAAAAAGCATGCTGTTGAACCAATTCCTTTCTTCTTCGTTTCTTCTTCGACCTCACTTTAAAGACAAAGAGTGTCTCTAACTGTTGGTTAAAAATAATTTTCAAACAACTGAAGCTTCAAGGCTCCTAGATGCTAGTAATTAATTTGTTTGTTTGTTTGTTTGTGTACCTTGTCTAAGAGTCAGAGTAAGGAGTAGGTTATGGTGAAAAAGCAATAGCTTTGAGAAAGGAGGCAACATTTCTGCCTCATCTATCAAATTTATTGGCAAATATTGGTAACACTTTTATGTCAACCGGAATGATCCGTAAACAAGATTGTTTTGCCTTCTTTGGAAAATGGCTCAATTGGAAGAGAAGGCGTTTCAACGTCCGTCGTCGTCAGTCGGTTGTTTGTGGTTTGGTCGCCTCTGCCAATAACTAAATCAGCGTCATCATCATCGTCGCGTTGTCGATCGTCGTCATCATCGTACTAGTTGTCCTTGACGTCCTTTAGTTCTGTCGAATTCAGTTTCATACCCAAACATGACCCTAATCAATTTCCGGCAAATATTTGCTCTTCAAGGGTGTAAATTCGGGTTTTGTTTATCGGCATAGTTTCGGGCCACTTTCAATATCTCTTATTATTGATCATCATCGACGTTGGTCGGTTGTTGGCTGATGGTCGTCCTTTTTCCTGGAAAGCAACAAAACTTTGTTTTTTTTTCGTGCCTTGTACCGTGGAAATGAGGAGAGGGGCGAGAATTAATTAAATGCCAATTACCTACATTCTTTGCCCACTGAACGAACAATATTGATGGAAATTTACAATACAATAATAGCTTTTACTTATTACTTCTGGTGGGAAAGGAGGGAGCTGAACATAAAGAAGTTCTTGAGGAAAATGAAAATGATAATATCGGTTGACCTTTTTTGTAGTTGACTTAATTAATATTAAATTGGAAGCAAATATTTGATAGGCGGGTTTTCCCCCATTAGCATATCGGGGAGAGATGTTTGTTATTGATATGTTTCCAATATTTAATATTTTTTCCCTTTCATTATTTTTTGATGGGAAATATGAAATCTTCATGGGTTGATCATCAAAAAATTATGACATGTTAAAGTAGTTGGAAGTGAAAAAATAATTTATTCAAATAAAATAAAATACGTCTTTTCACTTCCGACAAATAAGATGGTGGGAAAGTGTAATCAGGATTGGAAAAAGGAAACTGATGGTGAAATAAGTCGGATTTCCTTAAGCTACTTTTGACAAAGTAAAATATTCTTGTACCAACAGCCAAAGTCTTCCGGTCAAGAAATATAGAAGTTATTAAAATTTCGATTGTCAGCAATATAAACTGGTTCTTTTCATTTCACTGTCGTCGATCCTTAAAAGTTAAGTCTATTTCAGCAATACAAAAAGAGTCAACTTCTTTGTTAAAAACCCCTTTTAGAAAGGCCTCACAAATAAAATATTAATAATAATCGTTTGAGCCCTTATCTATCTTAACCTCTTTCCTCTATCAATAGCTTAACTCCTTTGCTCTTTCTTTTCTATATTCTTGTTTACTTGTTCTTTTTTAAAGGATAAAAAATCCAATTAAAGCAAATGTCAAAACCTTTTCAGAAACTATACAATACGAGGACGTATACCAATCAGCCAAAGGCGGCAACACATAAAATTAAGCGGTCTATCGAATAATACTCCTTTATCAAGCCCTGAGCCTGACCTTTCTGCGAATGGCTTCAAGAAAGTCCCCCAAGGGAAAGAAGGTAAAAAGTAGCAAAAAAAGCATGTAACATATTGAAAAGGATTCTCTTCTTCATGAAACCATTAAAGGCTAATACAAAAAAAAAAAGCAACATGTATTGCGTTGGTACCGCCTTCTTTTGAGTGTTCCCTCTTTTTCTGCTTGCTTAGAGCCATCAATTCATCATACATCAAGTCGAAATAAAGAATTTAGTATCGACCTCTTATTGATGGATGATAATGAGTTCGCTGCTGGTGGTTTTATGTGCTTTAGCGAGAACGACTCCAATACCTCCTTTTTCTGGCCAGCAAAGTAGGTACTTATCCTAAACTTGTGAAAAAGCGGGCGCTTGAATCGAGTGTCGACATGAGTCGAGTCTCTCTGAATCTTATATTAAAATTGTAAATAGACAAATGTTTCAGTGCCTTTGTGGGAACCAAATCGAACTCAAACCCTTGGCCTCTTTTATTCTACGAGCTCCCAAAGCAGGCCCAATACTTGGGGATTTCATTTTCAAATGTGAAAGATACTTTTGTATTATTTTTATGATTTGAAATCAACAAAAACCTCATAAACCTTCGCCATTTGCCCTTAAAAATGGTTCAAGTGCGTGTATTTTGCACTCCAATGATTGAGATAAATGACGGAGTTCCATCAAGATCCCAGACGAAACATTCTGAAAGGAACACAACAACAACAACAATAAAGAGAGGAAATTGATTTTCCTTATTTTTTTATATCATCATCATCAACATCATCATCATCATCATCCTCATCATCAGCATCCTCCTGCCTGGTTTCAATGATTTGAGGTCTCGCCTATAAACGTGCTATGTGAGTGTGTGTTTGTTAATTCATGTAATTTTTTTTTCCTTTTTATTTGAAATCAGTTAAAAAAATTAGTCCCATACCTGGGAATTCTAGGAATTTTGTGAGAATGTGTTGTGATTGAAGTGCTATGGATGATGATGCTGAGGTTTGATAACCTGTTGGAATGAGTTTCTATTTGTCAATTTGACAGATCAAGAATCTAAATGTGTTGTTGGCTTTTTTTGTGCGGGATCCTTTGTGTCGTAATGGATGCTTTCACTAGATTCAACTCAATTCAATTTAATTCATAAAAAAGGAAATATTAAGGGCGTTGGTGTGTTCAAAGTATTTAATTTTGGAATGCCTCTTTTTGAGGGAATTTGAATGTTTGAGGGGACTACTTCAGTACTTTGACATTTATGATCTATGTTTGATTTCATTTTTGGAATAAATAAAACCAGTATTATGACGTTCCTCACAAAAACCAATATAGACGTTTTAAGCCTTTTAAAGGTATTTTCACTTCCCAACCTTTTTTGAATGAGAAACCTGCTAGTGCGAGAAGGTATTTATTATTTTCCTTTCTTAGCAGTCTTTCCCCAGTAAACTTGGAAGGTCACAATTATGTATTAAGTCCTTCTAAATCATAACTACATATATCTTAACCAAGGTCTTGCAAGCATAACTAATTTCCTTTTTTTAATACTAAAGCAGGGCATCACGCTTTTCATGAACAAAATAAATTATTCCTCCTCATCAGCTAACACTACCTTTGATTTACAAAGGTACAAAGTCTCTTTCCTACTTGAACAAAAATAATAAAAAGAAGGTGTTACTTTTTACTTCACAGTCCCTACTCGATCTTAGTATCTTTTATAATCCTCATCATCATCATCCATTCAAAACTACCTTTTTTTGCAATATCGAAAAAAAATCTTCTGTTTCTGAAAATCCCCACACGCAAAAAAAGAAAAATAAAACATCAAGAACCACCCATAGAAGGGGTAACTGTTCTCTTCATGACATCAATAGTTAGCTTTCCAAAAAAAAGAGAACGCCAACGAAAATAAAGAAAGTAATTCAAAAAATAGGAAAGCGAAAAAAAACCAACCACACACATGAAATCTACTACTGCACTGCCATTGCCATAAAACTCATGCAGTCAACTCTGCAATAAATTGACTCCGATAGTCAGCTAACTATACCTAAACTTCACATCTACATTCTCATTTCCAAAATCCACCTAACCACCCACGTGCCATCCACCACCAACTTTACCCCCATGCCGTCGTCGTAGTAAGGTAGCTAGTTCAATTCGGAATCCTTTCAGTAGTTTCTCGTTCTCCCATTCTGTACCTTGAAAGTAGCACACAACACCATACCCCACTTTCAAACTAAACATATAGGACATTCATTGCAGTATAGATACTAGAATAATATACGACCCGTTATCTCTCCCACTCAAGGGACGTTTGTTTTTCCATACCTCTACACGCGTTTTGTATAAGTTTCTCGGTGGCAGCTTTTCTATTTTAACTTTTTTGCTAAGTTTGTTTTTGCACACCTTTACTAAGCACCGATCCTGAAAATACTTCGAAATTAAACTGAAATCTCGATTCACAGCCGCCCGCAATACCAACGCATACACATGGGCCGTGTCTAAAGGCAAAAACAGGTACCCGTTGAATATCGAAAATTGGTCCTTTACATCCCCGCACTACAAACATTTATAATTCTCGAATCTCGACTAGGGTTGTGCAATTATATTTGAATTTTCCACCTGAGACTTGATATGAAATAAAAAATAGGACATTTCCAAAATTGTTGTTGATTTCTATTTTTGCTTTTTTTTCTACTCGTGGAAAATCTACAGTTTGAGAGGGGTGGTGTTACATTCCAGAACTCAACGAAAGAAGAGAGAAAGCAGAACAAAATTCGATTAGGTATAGTGGGAAATTTTTACTTCATCTCTCAAGAAATTCAAAGAAGCAACACGTGCAACATTGGTAATGCCACCCACCCCGTTCCCTTAATTGAGGCCTGAGCAAAACAGGACCATTGACAATACAACTTATGTGTGTATTCAGCCAGAACCCACACACGTTCAAAATTTGGCACAAGACAGAAAATGACCAAAACTCTGAAATTTTTTGTAAAATTCCATATCCTGCGCAGCTGTTATTTAAAAATCGAAAAGCTTTCTCTTCTTGGAATTCAGAGACTTCGTAAAGGTGAACGGAATTGTGCTGCTATCTGGGTTTGAGCAGTCGTCGTGATACTTTTGTCGTGTAAAAAATTAACCACGGAATATCGTGCGCGTAAACATTTTTATTTTTCCTTTATCAAAAAAAAAAAAAAACAGAATTCTGATATATCAGCGCAAGTCTTAGCCAATACATGAAAAAATATTCTTCTACCGAAGAAGGTTTGAAATAATAAAAAAGAAACACGGGTAAATCAGTTAATTTTTTTCGAATAAAAATTGCAATCAACATTATTTTGAATTTAAACAAAACAAAGAAAAATTAAAAGTTTCCTCAATTGAACCAATAAAAAGGAAATTCAATCAGAAAATATTTTCCAAATAAGAATAATTGTTGTTTACACAATTACACAAGAATAGAGTGTGGAATAGAAATAAACTTGTGTTTCGATTCGCTATTTCCGATTATTATTCCTTCTCCAACATTTGGTGCAAAGTTATTGGCGAAAGCTCGTGTTTTTTTTTTAAAGGACACACAACAAATTTGAAAGTAAAATATTGTTCCAAATTAAACTTGTTGTTCGTGTCTATTCTATACTTATGTGGGTGGTTTCCCTATAACCGTAGCATGGCATTGTACACAACACAAAAAAAAAGGAAATAGAGAAAATTGTGCTCTATTCTATTCGTTCATTGACAAAGACGCTATTGAAGCGCAGTAGCAAAACTAAAGGATATCTACTCAAAAATTTGCAGATCCTTGCGATTGTCGTGAAAGGTAAGTTTTTTGAATCACAAAAAATGTTAAACTTGAGTAAAAAGTAAATAAACCTCTGAAAATCTGTTTGAAGAAAAAAAAGGAGGAAAAATAAGTATACAGCCTTAGAGTCCATGGGTAGGTGGTCAAGTGACCAAATTAGCACATGATAACAGTTTTGAATTATTGTTTGATACCGAGTAATAACTTGATGATGATCAAGCAATATAATGTATGTTTAACAGAATTTGTTCACTACGGCGAATACGTATTATTTGTAAAAGCTATTTACCGAATCATAGTTCCAGATTGAAAAGTGCAAAAAATTCATCAACCATTTTCCAATTTTGAAAAATGGTCCCAACAAAGCTTAACCTCATGGAAAAAGGATGGGCAGCGATGTTGAATCGGTCGGTGTTCCCAATGTAAGTTGATATACAGCTTAAAATAGAATAACCCACCAACTGCGTGCTAAGAAAAAAAAATCACCACTCGGTGGAAACGTGAAATGCAGAATAAGATCCAAAAACTAACCCTACTTATAGATTTGAACTATTGCCACGAGGACAAGAAGGTGGAGAGACAGATAGACAAAACCTCCAGGCTTAACATATTGATTTTGAGTTGTTTGACAAAAACAATGAGCACGTCCGAGGGTAAAACAGATTCCCATTCTTAGTCGAGTTATACATGTAGAAAGGAAGTCCTTTGCAAACACAAAAGCTCAAAAATTCCTTTAACAGAATTTGAAGTTTAAACCTGTGATGTTTCCCACATTGTCGATGAACTCTGCTGGGCTTGCTTTAAAAATCAAAACTGTCAATTGTCCATATCCACAACTATTATTGCTAAATACTTATACCTTCATACAATTTCATACGTTAGAGTTCAAACTTCCAAACATTTGTCAACCGCAATTGAATGGAAAAGCAAAACATTGTCAAACTGTCAACACAAAGAAATTTCCGTCAGTTCCCAATCCAAACAAAAAATTATCTCGAGCACCTGAAACAATAACCACACCACCCCTCATTTACTAGCCAAAAGTGCCAAGCCCTTCAACTGATAGTTTTCACCTTAATAACACATAACAATACAACAATATGGAATATCGTATACATTTATTTTGACCCATTAAAATGCTTCAGAATCCCCATTTTCTAAATGTTTATTTGATTCACATATGAAAAAAATGAGAAAAAAAGAAAACAAAATACAACCCCATGCCGCACTTAATGGATACCGTAACCAATCCATTAGGTTCACAACCTATAACTGTTATACAACAACCATTTTCGGCCAAAAATAAATTTAACATTCAATAAAAAATAAACCTAATCCTCCGCACCTTAGAACAAATTATGTAATTCACCTTTTTATCCATTCTCGCCCTCTTTCTGTTTGCTTCCTTGTTCGTTCACTCGTTCGCTTTTTGTATGACCATAAAATATAAACTTCCATTTATACGCACTTAGGCATAAGAAAGTAAAAAAAAAAAATATCACAAGCTCGTGTAACAGAACCAAATTATCTAAAAAAAAAAATAAAACGAACAGAAAAATATAAAAATAAACATTCGAGGACTCGTAAAAAATAAATCGCAATTCCATGGAAAAGCCCATTCATTGCGCAATTTACTTCGCATTTTGTTTCGGTTTGATGTTATTTGCGAAACATCGAGTTTGGTGCAATTTTATTTATCCGACACACAAACATACAAACAATAAAAATTGCAAGCAGCCAAGTGTAAATCTAAAAATTGAACAACAGCTTTCTCTGACGGCCCAACACAAAATATTGGGTGAAACGTGAAAATAAAAATGTAAAAATAAAAACAGGCCCCGAGCGCAAAACAAATAAACATCAGCAAACACACAGCAAATCTGTAGTGGTCCGACAATGTTGCTATGAGCAGGGGGTTGGAAGAACATGACTTTTTCAAGTCACCACCACCACTTCCGAATGGAGGTCGGTGGACCTTAACAGAAACGTATTTGTTGTTTATGACGGGGTTGAAGTCTGAGGTGATTTTTTTTTCGGATCAACATCATCATCATCATCATTTTCATCGTCGTCGTCGCCGGAGTCCTTTTCGTTCTGGAAGAAGCCGCCGACTACCACAGAATTTGTTTCTGAACGAACCATTAAATACAGCATAGGAATGTTTTTTGGGAGTGGGAAGCAACGGGTAGAACGGGTGTGGGAAGATGAGTAGCTTGCTATTGAGTTTTATGTTTTCTTCTTTTGTTGTTTGTTTGTTATGCTCGTTTGTTCTTGTTCTCGTGGGAGTTGGGGGCCAACCGCTCTCTAGATTGTTTGGAATGATTAGCCAGTTCTCTGGGTGCTTTGTATTAATAAATAAATACCCAAGGGTGGCTTAGCATCATTTAATCATATGCAGTGAGCAACATGGCTTTATGCAAGGAAGATCAACTGTCACAAACCTTCTTTCGTTTACGCATAAATGTTTGAACAGCTTGAAAAATGGACAGGAAATTGACTGTGTATACACTGATTTCTCAAAAGCTTTCGATCAACTATCTCATTCGATTATCAAGTTAAAATTAAATTCATTAGGCTTTCCTCCTGGGCTTGTGGGAACTTATCAAGTTAAGTTTAGAGAAATGTTTTCGAAGACTTTTGTTGCAAAATCGGGTGTTCCTCAGGGTAGTCATTTAGGACCTCTTCTTTTTATTTTATCTATTAATGATGCTCCTTTTTGTGTAAGAAGTAGTGAAATTCTTATTTTTGCAGATGACATGAAGATCTTCAAGAAAATTACAACTAACAATGATCGCATTCTTCTGCAAAATGATATAAATAATTTTTCTGTATGGTGTAATAAGAACAGTTTAAATCTTAACCCGTCTAAATGCCAAACAATGACATTCTCTAAGAAACGAGCAACTTCGACTTATGAGTATTTTATATCTCAGCAAATTCTATCTCGTGTTTTTAAAGTAAGGGACCTTGGAGTTCTTTTTACACCAAATCTTGATTTTACTGAGCACATTAACAATATTGTTAATAAAGCTTATTCTATGCTTGGGTTCATTAAGCGTTGGTCCAAAGAATTTCTTGATCCTAATGTGACCCTTTCTCTTTATAATTGCCTAGTTCGTCCACACCTTGAATATGCTTCGCAAATTTGGACTCCATTTTATGAGGTTCATATTGACAGGTTAGAATCGGTGCAGCGTAATTTTACTCGTTTCGCATTAAAAGGTATTCAATGGCATGATCCTCTTAATATTCCATCTTATGAGGATCGAGTATCGCTCCTCGAAATGCAAACGTTTTCTCAAAGAAGGACTAACAATGATATTGTTTTCCTTCATCAACTTATTACTGGCGTTACAGATGCACCAGACCTTCTTAGTGCTATACTTTTTAACTATCGGGGAGGAGGCTATCACCTTCGTAGCATTGATCTTCTCAATGTCCCAAGACATAAGACCAATTATGGAATGCACGAACCCTTGACACGGATGAGTAGGCTTTTGAATTGTAATTCAGATCTCATTGACCTGCACTTTAATAAAAATAAACTTAAGACTATACTTAAAACCAGTGTGGTACGCCAATAAATGTTTTTTGTTTGTCTAATTTTGTATTAGTTTCATTTATTTGTATCAGTATATGTAATGTTTTTTCCGAACTTGACAAGTGTCTTCCACACACTTATTTACTTTTTTATTTTTTTTTCTCAAATTTTTGACTTTAAAATTTTTGTTTTCTAAAATTTTGTACTTTTTTCTTTTCTTACTTTTTGTAAAATTTTAATTTGGAATTTCATATTTTTTTTGTTTTTGTTTTTCCTTTTTGACCCTGCTTGCATTAAGCAGTCCCTAACTCTTTTCATCCTAATATTCGTATCGCCATAACTTTATTTATTCTTTTAGTAATATTAAAAAATTCTATTTAAGTGCCGATACGGCTAGCAACCGTAATTGCCGCCGTACTCGGTGACAATGGACCACAGCGCGTGCGGTATCTGGGGAGAAAGAGGCGTGGGAATTAAAAAAAAAAAAAAATTTAAACTGAAATATTTAAAGGGATATAAGCAAAAACTGACATACACGAGCACCCGTCATCGTCATTCGCTTAAAAATCATAATCACAAAAAAAATTTTCATCGTAAAAGAATAGCGTCCGCGTCCATGTTATGAAATGAGCGTTTTTTTTTTGCAAGGTTCTGGAAGCTTGACTTTCACAAAATTTAAAATTTTTCTTAATTCTAAGGTTATATTCGAACACTTATGATTTTATAGTTGAATAGAGTGTAAAAAAAAGACACTAGATTCCTTATTCGATCTTCAATAATTCCGACCCTTGGTAATCAATAACAGAAAACTGTTACTTTACCGACTTTCAATGCAAGGCAGATTGAAAATTTTAGTGACTTTTTAACCGTACATTTGTGTAGATTCCTTATGTCGATTTTATGTCTTTATTTTTTAAATAGTTTGAGTTGTTATGTTAAGTAATTTTTGTAAAGTGTTCAAGGTTCGTAAGGTTTAATATTCAATTGTTTTTTTTAAGTATAGAGTATTTCAAAAGAATGCTGTAGTAACAAATGTCTATAAAAAAATTTTGTCCTCAAAAAATTACTTCAAAAACCGTGTTTTTTGAACTTTGAGATAAGCATATCTCGAAAACCTGACGTGCTAGAACAATTCTGTGTCCGGATTCAGTTTCAGCATCAAAAAATCTACTAGAAATGATGTGTCTCATACTTGTGACAAAAATGCTGTTGACCAGTGTAATCTAATCTTTTTCTTTTGAAGCTTGAAGATGTTTTTAATTAAATGGTTCGTATTGGGAACCAAATTTATTATGTAGTTCTTCTGAGTCAAATGTGATTCACAGACAAAGTCTGCAATAAAAAAATGTTCTAGAATTCGAATGTGTACTCCATCCTCAAGGAAACAAAACTTTGCTGCCCTATCTGCAATCCGCAATGGAGTCAAAACAAAACAATAAAAAGGAAAGACAGAAAGAATAAATTCGAATTAAACAGAGTTTTCAAAGAAAACATTTACTTTAACTCACTAGAGCAACTCATGTCATTGTTTTGCAACACATAAGTGCCTTTTTTGAACTTTCTATCTCTGCTATCTGTTTTCCTATCTTTCGTCGTTTTCTTCGTCCTTCCCAGTGTCTAAATCTTCCCATCTTGAAATGACAAAGTAAATGAAGAAAGCACACCCAAGAAATCTATTCTTGAAAGAAACTAGGTACATATAACACAAAAGGTAAATATGAACAATTGCCCTCAGAAGCTCCCAAAAGAAATCCAAATCAAACCTAAACAGCATGGCAGAAACGAAGTCGAACAAAAACTGCAACAAACTGTATCTAAGTAAAAATGTAAACTGCATTCAAGACATGTTCCTTGTCTGCGATTCAGACATTGAGTCTGAAAAGGACAAATGCACACACATACTCACTCAGTATGTTAAATTTCAGTTAAGTTTTTTTACGTAAAAGGAGGAATTAAAACAAGAAGAATAGAAAAAATAAATACAAAAAATTGATAGGACTTTTTCGAAACAAATTGAAGAAGTTTTTCTCCGTGTTCTCTGTTTTAAAAGGCGAACGAACAAAGAGAAGCTTTGGATGCACATTTTTTGCATTTTTGTGTTTTTCTTTTCCATTAACTTTACTTTAAAGTGAAACAAGTTCTAAATTTCACCGTTACAAGGACAAGGAGGTCTTTTGCCTTAAACGTCCTTGTCTAGGTTATTTTAAGTAGCACTTAAGCTTTGCGTTTATTTTCTGTTACTATTTGTTGTTTCTCGAATGCTTGATGCGATTGTGTATTTGTCGCATCATCAAAGCCCAGAGAAAAAGGATCACCATCACACTGTGAATTTCGAACTCAATGAAACGTATTACGGGTTGTTTTACTCAAGGCAACACAAATGTTTTTTTTTCACTGTTCTCTGATTATTTGTTCAAGGATCCTTCAAGGGCGGTTTTTCGAAGAGATCCTTGATGAAATTTTTTAATGTGGTATAAAGGAACTGTGCAAGTCGTTTATTTTGATTGATTTTTGAATTAATTAACAAGGAATGACGAAAAGTAGCACACATCATGTTAAATAATATGATGATCGAATACCAAGTCAATTGATGCGAGATGGATGGGGACAATTTCTCAGTTCTTCTCTGGACGGTCTGAGAGCGTCAGATAATATACGATTTTTGAAAATGAGATCATGGAATTTCTGATGTGCAATATCTGTGCAAAATATCACAAAAAAAAAATATGAAAGAGGACACTGGGTCAGGAGAAAATTAAAATCATTCATGGCTTCTGAGTTCTGTGTATCGTTGAAGGATACAGAAGCACAACACAGGCTCTAGCAACCAGTGATGGTAGCGATGAATGGCAAAGAGATGTGTTCGAGCACAAGTACCAAGTCAGATTGTGTTGATGAATCGGCGAAGTAAAAGTAATGTGAGAATTTTCGCCTGTTCTGTGGTTTTTCGCATGAAAGTGTGGTGGAGAGGTATTGGAGTGAAATTGAATAAATTAATACGCTGGGGTCTACAATGGCTGTTGGCATTTTTTTGTTTTTCCAAAAAGAGATATGAGAACGATACTGTGAACTGACCTTGTGTGGTTGAAATGGAGATCTTCCTCTCATCACAAATGAAAGTTATTTCGACGAGCTGAACTTCAACCTTATTCAGTTGAAATATGAAAAAATCTAAGCGCACAAAAGATAAACACACATTTTGGAAATGTGTCCAATTATTTTTCAGAAAATCTGAACGATATTGATGTTTTTTCCATTTTTCGAAAACCGTGGACACTCTCTCTACAGGCGCCATTAGTCGATGAGGCTGAGTACCTACTAATTGGACCATCCTCATGTTTCCGGATATAACAGTATAGATTATGAATTTTTTTTTAACTTAAAAGTACGATCAAGCAAGGAACTACTTAATGAAAATTAAATATCCTTTCAATTTTTCTGTTTAACCCTCCAACCCTTTGGGGGTTACTTAACCCATTTTACTCAATCTTTATATAATACCATGTCCACACTTTTCAATCCGTCAACATCAATGTACCTAATTCAATCCACTTTCGCTACGCCCGTAAGCAAAAGAAAAAAACAAATAAATAAAGAACAACTTGAAGTCCACTTCAATCTGCTTTATTTCACAAGGTAGTTAAATAATATTCAACAAAAATTTGTAATATTGACTGCGGCCAACAACGCGAACGTTGACGTTGACAAATGACAAGACGATGAATAGTTGCTCTCGTCAAAAAGGGGAGCATGGCATGATACTATATTTAACAAAAAAGAAAAAAACTCTGAAGCAAAATGTAAAGTTTTGTTTTCAAAAACAAAAAAAAAGGAGAAAAGTTTTTAAAGTGGGCCAAGGGAAGAGAGTGATGGCTCACAGGATTTTTTTTTTTGGAAAATGTCTGCTGGAGAAATTGCATTTTTGTGTGGCACTTGTTGTGTGAGTATAAGACTTCACAGAATGACGGACTTTTCGTTGTTTGATTTTTTTTACTGTATTTCATCAGGAACAAGCAATAAGTAGTGCATTTGAAGGCGCAAATATTTTTTTCATTGCAAACATTGTTGAAGTTTTGTTTTCATGACGAAATTGATTTTTTTTCACTTAAATATTGTAGTTCTGTAAAAGATGAAAAAGGAGCAGTTAAAACAATCTTTCACAATTTCATTGTTCCTTCCCTTCGGCGTGAATTTCTTATTCAATGTGACATACCTTCAGTTCATAAGGATTTCAATACATTCCGGAAATCATTGGAAAACCATGAAAAACCTACCTCAAAATCCTTTTCATTTTGAGATGCACACAAATTTTCAAATAATATCGATTTTGGAAATCCATTTTCCTACCTCATAGATGAATAGAAATAGGCAGCAAAACAATAATCCTTGGGATTGTCTCTGTTATTCCCCTGAAGGTATCAGATTTCCGAAAATCATCATCGTGAAACGGTACAAGCAGCACCTGCTGCATCGACCAGTTGGGTCCTTATAACGAAATAAGTATCAATGTTGGAGGCAAAAGAGCACATCATCAGGATGTGTTTCAAGGGATACAAAGCCGATCTTATACACATCTTTGTATTTAATCCCGAAATTCATTCGATGCCTAATTTGGGGCATGCATTGTCTATTAATTTCCTGTATGTGTGTTGTGAAGACGTGAAGAGTATGGATTTGATGATTCCATGTGGCCCAATAATATACCGAAATCGAAAAAAGAACATTGATTCTTTGATTAACTACATATGAATTTTGATTTTGAGGCAAAAGGTATATAGCCAATGACCACAACTGAGGTTGTTTTGAGCCACTCAAAGATTATTGTATGAAAAGTTTCGAGTTACCTCATTAGGTGAATTACAAATTTTATTGCATGGTTAGAGTTTTCTTTTGAAAACTTGAATGCAAATACCTTAAGGCAAGTATATGATTTAATTTCTAGTTACATATGGAATTTTTGATGGATACTATTGGGATGTATCTTAGACTCGTGAAGGATGTGTTGAATTCAAGAAGCGAAGCATACAGATTCAAAAAAGAGTCTCATGGTTTGAATACGGAAAGTGTGAAAGTGAGTTTGCTCGTTTGAAAGTGACATGACTTTTCAAGTGAAGTACAGAAATTCATCAGGTAAAGAAGCGAGGTAGGTGAATGAAATGTATGGGGCACAATATTTTGATAAACAATTTAGATTTTTTGCAGTCTTTGGAATACTTTGTTTGTTGCGTTTCAATGTTCTGCACCCAATTCCCTTGACACGGATGAGAAGGCTTTTGAATTGTTATACTCATTCTCTCATTGAGAATAAACTTAATACTATACTTAACAGAGTATATCTAACAATGAGTAGGGAAACTCTTTTGCAAAAGTGGTAGTCACTATTACAATCACAAATTTGCAATTAAAAACATAACAACAATTTCATGAGGGAAAACAGTCAAATCAATTCCTTATGTAAAACTGTATGTGCAAGATGTTT
The DNA here is from genome assembly GCA_943590905.1 of Sphaerophoria taeniata. Classification (NCBI taxonomy): domain Eukaryota; kingdom Metazoa; phylum Arthropoda; class Insecta; order Diptera; family Syrphidae; genus Sphaerophoria; species Sphaerophoria taeniata. The sequence goes on along the minus strand of OX016542.1, from coordinate 15,556,445 downwards.
CGACTATGCGTTCATCCTTTGCATCTTTCCTTTTTTCTCTCACAGACTTTCAAAGGCGATGAGCAATGAAACATTTTTTCTTTCCTTCCAACATAATATTATGCGTTGCCAGAATGGATTCTTTATAACTGCTATATGTTTTTCAACGCAACATATGATGCGATTTCGACAATATTAGGCGTTTTTCTTTTTTAGTTCAGAGCTCCGAACTCTGAGTGTTCAGAGCTTGCTGAACACGCTCTGAACAAATGAAGCTCTGAACATTTTCTGAACGCTCGGATTTCATTTTGAAATGCAATTGAGCATTTTTAGTTCAGACATCGACCCTTCGTATTTTTGAAAGCTGAAATTAACATTTCTTCATTAATAAATAAAATAATTAAATAATTATTCAAAATAAAACTAATCATCTTTGCCTGAGCGACTTGTTTCCACCACCATTTCAATTGTTTTGAGAAAAACACGCTTGCGCTCAGCATTTCGTTCATTACGCTCGGTCTCTTTTTTCTGAGCGCGCCGTCGAACTCTGAACACTCAGAATCAGTGCTCTGAACGAAAAAAGTAACACAACTTTGATGCTCTGAATACTCTGAACTAAAAAAGAAACACAACTTTTCGTTTGACAGTTCAAGCTCTGTTCAGATGTAAAAAAGAAAAACGCCTATTGGCAACGCAAACAGAGATTGTGTATGGGGGTTGCTTTTATTATTGTAGTGTAATTTCAAAGGCGATGAGCAATGATCGTTATCAGTTGTGAACAAAGAAAAAGAATAAAGAAAAAAGCAAAAGAGCGTATGTCTTTTCTCTTTCCTTCCTTTAAGTTTCTTATTGTCATCTATTTCTACTATCTGTGTGAGAATAAATGTGAACTGATAAGGAAATTATGCTGAGTTTCCCTACTCATTACTAGATATACTCTGATACTTAAGACCAGTGTGGCACGCTCATAAATATTTTTTTGTTTGTCTAATTTTGTATTTTTTTTTTGATTTGTTTGTATTTGTACAATTTTGTCACCTTATGTGTAAGTGTTCGTTTTAGATTGCCTAATAACTCCTAATACTGCATTAAGTGATGAGCTGATCTATAACACAGTTTTCTGAGTTTAGACTATTGGCCGTAAGATGTTGCTTGCTAAAAGCTCTTTTTCGACTTTATCTGCATGCACGATCTCAGCATTTTACTTTGTCAATGTCAAACCCCGGCCATTGACGTACTATATATGGACTGCTAGTCGTCTGAATTGTTCATACAAAATTCGAATAAAAATGGTTCCACTTGAAATTAGCTACACTAGCATGGCCATGGCAGAGTGGCAAAAAAAGTAAGTGGAAATTTTAGCGACATCTATTTTCTTTTAGTTGTGATAAGCTTTGATGGCATTTGATCGCGTAGAAAGTACTGACATCTAGTTTAATTTGTTGAAGATAAACGATGCCATTTTTGTTTTTTCATATGTAACTATACAAATTTTGACAGTTCGTGAAAAGCAAGCAGGCAGTAGCAGTAAGTTTCTTGTAATTAATATTTTTGTAAATAATTTCTCTCTTTTTTCAGCCAATTCTTTAACTTTTATAGAATTTTCAAGTATTAAGTGTGAGATTGCAACTTCCATTGAACTGCCCCAAGAATGTTCCAATTGCCTGCCAAGGCATTTTGAAGCCTCGTTCACATGGCAATGAAGAAACTATATCTCATCCCTAGTTGGAAGCAAGAACAAGAACTCCAAACTGAGGTACTCCTCTTCGACAACCACAACAATCAATGGTACGTAGAAGAAATGCCTTATATTGGTGACTGGCGTGAAGATCCGAGTTGTCTGGCTTCCTTCGTGGTGCCCGGCTTTTGTTTTTTGGACAGGTATTTCGATTTGAGTACAATTTCGCTCTTTAATTCAATTCAATGACTGAAGGGCACTTTTATCCATTCTTTGAGATTTGGTCAGAAGAAATTAAAAACCCAAAAACTGTAATTTCATTGAATTCCTTTCACAGATTGATTCCATTTGAATTGGCCCGGCGTTCAGAACGAGTTAGCAATGCCCTGAGATAGCAAGAATCCTTATCCTTATTGGATCCGAATCCAATTTTTATCGAAGTCTTTAATGCACGCCTCTGGCCTAAATTACAAAGCAACGGCAGGCTTTCCCAACATGCAAAACTGTTCGGTTGCTGTCCATTTTATACATATTGTAATGTGTATACACTTTTCTTACTCTCTTTACTTACTCTGTATCTCTTTTTTTATATTTAACTAGCTGACCCTGCAGACTTCGTACTGCCTAATCGATAAAAAAAGCTCTAGGCTTTGGTATCCCGCTACTACTCTACCCGCTTCCTTCTACCCATTAACCCAATACCCTCTACTCGCTACCCGCTTTTGCGCTACCCTAGTAACCGCTATGATTGTCCCCCTTATTTGCTGATTTTCACGTTAGACTGGCCCAACAATTTGATTTTACTCAGGCTATATCTAAAGTAAAAATTCTATAAAAATGCATTGAGGATTGAGCGGATATAGAGTCTCTACCGGACTTACAAACTTAACAATACAGCTCAAATTATATATGCAAAAACTTGAATTAAGGTCTTGAATTCTTCGTGCTCTCGCAGAGTTTTCTGAGTTAAAAAAAAAAATAAATAGAGTAGCGAGACAGCTCTTGAAGAGCCAGGGCCTAAATGGCTTACTCTCTTCAACAATTCTCTGAGTGCTTTTGAAGAATTGAGGGGACCTACAATTTAACGCCGATTCCGAACGGTCTAGAGTTGAGAAGCTTTTTTCCATGACAGATTGATACTCCCTTCGACAGATTTGTCAATTCTTCGCAAGAGGCAGTGCCTGTGAAAGATGAAATAAAAACTATGGCCCGAGTAGGATTCGAACTCACGACTTTCTGCTTAGCAGCCAACGCACTTAACCACTTAGCTACGGGCAACTGCCAATTATTCAATCCCAATCAAAAAATTTCCATTTGAAAATCATTGCACTTGCAATTATATACGATTTTCTCTTTGAAAAGTAATGAGTTTTCCGAGTTTTTCATCAATAACTTTCTGTTTTCCATTCAAAAACTCATTTTGAAATTTTCCAGTTTTTCATTTGAAAAGCAATGCAGCTACAATTACATGCAATTTTTCCTTTGGAAACCAATAAATTTTCCGAGTTTTTCATCAAGAACTTTCTATTTTACATTCGAAAACTCGTTTTGAAGTTTTCCAGTTTTTTATCTGAAACCCAATGCACCAACAATTACATGCAGTTTTCCCTTTGAAAACCAATGAGTTTTCTGAGTTTTTCATGAAGAAGTTTCTATTTTCCATTCTAAAATTTTCAAGTTTTCCATATGGAAACCAATGCACCTACACTTACATGCAATTTTCCCTTTGAAAAGCAATGAGTTTTCCGAGTTTTTCATCAAGAACTTTCTACTCTCCATCTCCATTCGAAAACCCATTTTGAAATTTTGCATTTGAAAATCAATGCAATTACATGCAATTTTCCCTTTGAAAACCAATATTCATAATTCGAAATTTTCATGCACGTAGATTGTGTAAACTTAAATCCATGCCTTTTTAAAATGTCGTTGTTAAAATTTTCTTTTGCTCAGAAAATCGTGCCCAAGAATTCGCGTGTAAACATTGTCTTGGTCCAAAAGCTTAAGAAGGAGTTCAGCCTTAAATATCATAAGGAAGAATGAAAAGGAAATTAAATGAAATGAAATGAAAATAGAGAGACATTTCAAAAAATTGATGTCGCCTGGGTTTGTAAGCATTCCTGGAGCCGCGAGGACTATGGTCTTATCTCTTAAGGAGATTTTCCCATCACGAATTCTCTATATTCCCATTTTTTAAAATCCATGCAAAATATGACTTGGGGGTTTCTTGCGTTTCAGGAGTTTCCCATTGCGAGTTTGTTATATTTTTGCAATGCATTTTTTTTTTTAAATTAAACTTGCTTTCCAGGACTTCTCCCAGTTCCCCAGCACGAACTTTCCATTTTACCATTTCAAAAGTGTTTTTGAGATTTTTGTTTAATAAATTTTTTTTTGCATTTCAAATTTTGCATTTTTTTTTTTACTTTTTCTTGCATTCTAGTTCCCCATCACAAATTTTCCAGTTTTCCATTTGAAAACCACTGCACCTACAGTAACATACAATTTTCAATTTGAAAAACAATGAGTTTTACGAGTTACTTTCGAAAACCCATTTTGAAATTTTTCATTTTTCCATTTGTAAGCCACTTCACTACAATAACATGCAATTTTCCCTTTGAAAATTAAGGAGTTTTCCGAGTTCTTCATCAAGAAATTCCTATTTTCTATTCAAAAACCCACTTTGAAATTTTCCATTTGAAAACCAATGCACCTGCAATTACATGCAATTTTCCCTTCGAAAACGAATGAGTTTTCCGAGTTTTTCATTAAAAAAATCTGATAAAAAAGACATTAACTTATGAACCCTGCTAGCACCCTACCCACTACCCTCCTACCCTCCATAGCTACTTGCTATCCACTTCCTCCTTATGTCCTTATACCCGCTCGTCGCTACCCCACTACCTCGCTTCCACGTCCATATATCAAAAGCAACAAATCTAAAAAAGGAAAAATATCGACAACAAAAAATTGTCAAGTGTATGTTTTCTTTTTCTATGAAAAACAATTTTTGACGAACTTATATTTTCTTCACTGACATTTTTTTTCTCTTTTGAAGAAAATAATTATATTTGACGAAATTAAAAACGAAGTACCTATATTGATATATTTTGTTGTAGTGCGAAAAGCATTATTATTTAACATTTGCACCGTTTGTGATTTGAAAAGTATAAATTTTGTTTGTCTTAAACCTTCTAGCCTTAATCCTCTTTAGTTTAAGACAAAAATTAAGAAAATCGGCCAACTGGTTTTTATGCCTATATGCCGCAAACGAACGGCGCTAAATTTTTATAATATGTATAGATGTACATACTACTCTTACTCTCTTTACTTACTCCTTATCTCTATAACTCTAATATCGTTTAATTGTAGTAGTAAACACTAACTTGTGAGGGGCAATACCTAGTGATTAAGAGAAACTTTTGTTTAGCATTAAGAACGTTAGCCCCTACAAAAAGTAATCCCAGTATTTTCATTTGTAAGTGGAGAGCTTCTGGAACATTCAGCTTCTCCAAGAACCATAGTAGTTTCTAGAACCCATCATTTTTGTTATATAAATAGCCGTTTGGCGGCGAAGCAAATTAATTGATTGTGAACTGCGATAAAGTAAAGATACTGTGTTTGCAAAGTTATAATTGAAAGTGTTGAATAAATAAGTTTGTGAGTGATTTGAATAAAGTGAATTTGTGTTTTATTTAAAAAGTGAATAAAAGCCGAATATTACAATATTTTGGATAAGGAAGATGGAAGTTGCGAGGAAATCCCAACCACCGAAATTGTTGTCGAACGAACTGCTTTTCGGGACAATACGTCGTACTATACGATCAACGGGCATCGAGTAAAGTTCAAAGAAGTTGCGAGGCTATTGAAACAGCACAATATCGATTTGGATTTTGATTTGGATTCTGCAGGTTTGCATGTTTTTGTAAATCCATTTATACTTCATTAGTTCTTAAGAACTCACTGGTTTCCATAGGGCGAAGTAGAGTCAATTGCAATGATGAAGCCCAATGGTCAGAACGAAAACGAGTGCGGGATGTTGGAGTACTTGGAGGACATTGTTGGGACCACTCACTATAAGGAGCCACTAGTAAAAATCAACTCGCGGGTTGAGCAGCTCACTGAAGAGCATACCGAAAAGCACAATCGTTGCAAATTAGCTCAAAAGGAGATGAAGGACCTTGAACAACCCTACAACGAGGCTGTAGAGTATTTGAAATTGGAAAACCAACTCACAAGAACAACAAACTTGCAAATCCAAAAGTACTTGAGCGACATTTTGACCGAGCGGAGAGAGGCCGATAAAAGATGAATTGGCGTAGGTTCTTCTTTTAGTTTTATTAGATTCCTTTTTTCTGATTTTCGTTAACTTTTGATCATAGGCAATTTGAAAAAATCCAGAAAAACGCCGACCGACGACGGACTCAAACAAAATCACGAAAAGGCCATCAGTGATGTCAACGAAGAAGTCCAGACAACAATGCAAGCAACAAACAAACATCGCAAGCAAAACAAAACCCAACTCGAGAAGTTTGAAACCAAATAAAACCAATAAAACCCAGAATTAGAATATAAATATAAAAAACCTTAATGATCTTTATTCATTGCAGCTTGCTCTAAACCGAATAATGTATACATTTTGAGAAAAATAAAATGCCACATAAATTGTAATTTTTTATATGTACCTATGAATTTAGTGCCCAATTTAGCTTTAGCGATACCGATGCCAATTGGAACACTCCATCGACTCTGTCGTGTTTCGGTCCAGAAGCTTGAACAGATTCAGCTTTACCACCTCCTTTGCCACCCAGAGTCTCAGAGATATGCTGGACCCACTCGTTAGCCTTCAGCACGTTTCTCGTCATCCAAGAGAGATTCCGCATAACATCCTTCATTACGTGGCCGGGTATTGGTATTTGAAGGAATCATTTGTTGGCGGAATTGATTTGCCCTGTAGCTCCGAGATTCCATGGACGTCGATGTTGATTTCATCAAATTTGCCGGTTCTCTTGCGTTGCGACAGAATGTAGGAGTTCTTTACCTCTGGTGGGCAGTCCGAAGAGCTCACTACCTAGATACTCCTGATAGACTTCAGAAGCATCTTCTATGGAAGTGATAACGATGGGGAGTTGATGAGAAGACTATACTGGTAGTCTCAATATCGCCTTAGAGAAAGTCAACTCTGGCCAATCCAGCGAGGAATAATGTCGCTCCTTTTTTCAGACGATAGCCAGGAGGGACAATCATTTGAGATGGTTTATTTTCCGGAGGTTGTCAGGAGATTATGAATCTGAAAAGAGGACGATGAGTGGTTATCGTATGAAGAAGAAAGCTTTCTCAACCTGATCGGGCTATATGACTCCAGGTGTATCGAAACACTAATGGCACGTTCTGAATTCTTTGCTTTTTTCGTTGAGCGTTTCCCGTCGTCGGAGTTTGTCTTCGGCAGCACGTTGAGCGCGCTCGGAGAAGAGTCTGCGAAATCTATGATAGACTCTGAAGTCCGATGGAAGTTGTATTAGGAATTTGAGATTTTGCAATGTCTTTCTCGGCCATGGAAATGTTGTTGCTTCCTTAACAAGGTCTATAGCATCAAGCTTAGGGAGAAAATATAAATGCAAACGTGTTCTCGAAGCAGTCAGAGGCTTACCTTGCAATAATCAGAATTCAATAGAATGTTGAACAAAGAACTTTAGCCAACATTTGTGCAGCCAACAAGACACACATCTTTTGTAGCGAGCTCTTGACGATTTCCTCTTTAAGACAACGTTTTATATGATTCAAATATCCAGCTGAATCTCTTGGCAAGAGGTGGAAAGTGGCGTCCTAACAGGTGTAGATTTGGAGTTCATTTGATGGAACATTCCCGTACATTTAATCGGAAATTGAATGATGCCGCCCTGTGGAACAGAATACTCGGAGTAGTGGGCAGGTCTGAAAAGAAGAAATAGGTTAACTAAGAAAGTTGTTTATTCGCGGTGTTTGTTTACCTTTTCTCTGACGACTTGTTTGGCAGGAAGGGAGTTCTCTTCTACAATCATTGATTCAACGTTGGCCATTTTCATTTGGATTTAATATTTTTCATTCCTTTTATTGAAATTATTTATAGAAATTATAAGTTAATTAAAATTTCAAGCAGGTACGGAAAGAATAATGAAAATTTTTTCGAGAGATATGACACAAGCTGGCATAATAATAAAGTGTCAAAAATGTTATACGATTTTTCCGCTCGGCACAGGCGGCGTCAGGGTTGGGACTTTACTGCAATTGCAGTAGATCTACTGCAATTCTTTCGCAAATAAAATCTACTGCCACCAAATTGAAATCTACTGCACTTTTGAGTTCGAAAAATATTTTTTTTACTTAGCAAGGAATTAGAGCAATAAAAAAAATTAACGAAACATTTGTATTGTCTAAAAAAAAATTTTGACTCGAAAAATAAAAAAAAGTCGAATCCAAATGCTCTTAAAATGTTTAATGCTATGTTTGAAACGGGTTACAGAAGGACAGGGAATTGTAATACAAAATATGTTTTTTACATTGAAAAATTTAGTATGGTGTTGAATATTAAATACCTTGCTTAGATCTATAATCCATAATAAAAACTAATAATATAATCAACATCAAAGATTGAAAAATCGTGTTTTCTAATAGGACTTCACAAATTTTTTTTAACAAAACGCAAACTATTTGAGATATTTGAAAAACTTGAATATAGTGAATATAATAGTCTAAAAGTTAATTGCACAACGAGGTGGCCAAACACCTGGTCCATTTCTTTCACGCTCATCAAACTTATTCTTCAACAAATAGCTTGTTAGGTTTGCTATGTAACACTATCCAGTTTAAACCAAATGTCATCTAAGGTCTTATCTCTCAAGTTGGACCAAAAATAATCGGTTAACATGGCAACTGACTGATTTAGATCGTTTGTTACGGATGACTGAATGGCAGCGATATTTTCAACATTGTGATTTAACCGTTGTCTCAGTGACACGGCAACATCACACAGCGAATATGTAGATACTTAATGCTTTTTATTGGCTGTCTGCAAGAGCAAGAATTACGACCAAAAACAGGTTGGTTATAACAATATTATTAAAAACTTCTGTCATCGAAAAATTTGCCTGGAAATTTTACCTGGCATAATTCTATCATTGGAATTGTACAAACTTGAAACACAAGTCATAAAAATGGTTCGTTCCATTTTTTGGCAGAATACAGCTGTTCAAGAAAATTTATTTTCAACCGGAAAATAGAAAAACACATTCTTTTGAAAAATAAATGAGCTTGTCTTTTGTCAAACACAAATTCTTGGAGTGATTTCCGATGGATTGGTATATAAATTTGCATTTCTGTTCAAAAGAAGAAAAACATTTTTCCGGATATAATTGGCCCTTTAAGGCTATTAAGCTTGCGGTTACGAACTCCGAATTTCGGTAGAAAATTTTTATAATTCGCAGTTACTCTTTAACTTGTTACTCGTTAACAAGTTGTCAAGTCTTTATTGAAAAACCCTTTATAGGTTTTATACAAAAAAAAAACATTATTTGGCTTCAAACGCCTAGAGCCCTAGAAGATCAACCTAGTCAATCTTTATTGAAAATTTGTCGGAATTTTTGCCAAATCTTACTTATGGCATTCCAAATTGAGTCTGCTTTACTACACTTTTATCATTTAACTTACTGAAAGACCTCACATTTGGAAAAAAAATGTTCCAAATCGGAGATGTTTCAAAGATTTTTCAGTTATGGCCTTTTTTGTCTTTAGGCATACCAATAATAATTACTTACTTAGTTGAGTATACATTATTGTTTTAGTAGGAATTTAAAAATTTTTAGTTTGTAAAGTTTCATATTTATTTATTTGTGTTCTTTATGTTTCAAAGAATTTTGTTAAATTTTTTTTCATATGAGCTAATATACATATATATGTATGCATTTTCACAACCTATAAACGAAAGAAAAAATCTACTGCGAAAAACTGAATTCTACTGCGTTTTTTGTTCAAAACTACTTCGTACAATTTTTAAAAAAGTCACATCCCTGGGCGGCGTCCGTGAAAAGTGGAATCATCGTGAAATTGGCCACTGGCAGTCCATGTATAATAAGTCAATGCCCCCGGCCTTAAGCATGAGAAATTATTTCAGGTTAAAGTATTTGCCATAAGAGCCTCATCAATATTTTATCCTGATAAAACATACTCCCCATGTACAGGAGCAATAATAACCCAAATAATAGTAATGAAAAGGATTAAATTAATAACCCCATCAAATGATCCTTATCAGCAACTTCGTTGACAAAAACAAACAAAACATATAGTAAACTAATAGAAAATAATTATGATAACGACCAACCAACAAATATCAACAACAATATTCAGTAAAAACTAATTTCCTGGAAATTAGCCCCTTTTCTTCCATCCTCCGTTCGTTTTCAACCTAATTCGAAATTGCTATTCTCCAGCAATAAACCACTCAGAATTCTCATTTAACGGTATTCATTATTCTATTAATTGTTATCCTAATTTTCCCTTTTCTAAACATCCTTGCGATAGTTCATTCTCTTCTTCGGTATGATACTCTTGATGTAGTCGAAAATTAAGGACAACGCAAAGGAGGAAAGATAATGAACCATTTTGATGACAATGGCAAAAAATGAGAGGATGACAAAAAAAAGATAAACTTTGAAGTAAAATGCATTAGGCAAATACCCCTGACATTCATTTAGTTTAATAAGAAGACATGGTGATGAAGATAGATACATGATAGTCACTGTGTGTGGAGGAGGGCAGGGTTGGATTGGTATGATGATGACAAAAGGGTTTTTCTCCCATGTCTCATTAAAACATGCTTAACTTCTTCATTCCTCTTCGAGATCAAGAGCTTTAGCAAGAAATCCTAATTCTTGGAGGGATGACAAGGTACACAGTACCTTGAAAAACCTCTCTCTATAACCACTTAATGATGAGAGTCCATGCCACCCCCCGCCGACACGCTCCTGTTTGAGATAATTCAGAGACACACCTAGGAATTCTGAATTCCCTTTAAATTTAAGCAAATCAAAAATGTACATTCTTCTGAAGGATGAAAGGACAAAGCTCATAAAAAGGGGTGGCCCAGAGAGTTGAGTTAAAACTGAGGATTTTTTTTATAGTGGTCAGAGTAAGAGTGCTCTCTAAATTGCCTCTTGTCATATCATTTTGCGACGTTGGATGTTGTCAAAACGTTGTACTAGTCTTAGTTGCTTCGCTATTGTTGACTTCGTCCTTCTCGCGGTCGTCGCGTGTCGTCATCGTCCTAGACGTCGTTTTAGTCGTCCGTCGTCGTTCGAGTCATCGTTATTCTAGTCGTCATCATGGTCCTTATAGCCAACACAAGGGTGAGTGTCAGCACTTTAACCAGCAGTGTCTCTTAATTACCCATTATCTGTCATAAAGGTAAATGTATACTAACGGCAGCATAGCACTCTTGTTGGTGGGGGTGCTGGTGGATTATACTATACAACGAAGAATCAACAACAAAACGAAGACGAAAAACAGGAAAAACACAATGTACAGAAAACGACATAATGCACGACAGTTTTACGAGTATTTGTAGTAGTAGTAGTAGTAGTAGTAGTAGTATTTTTATTTATTGTATTGTATTTTTATTTATTGTTAATCCTTTACGGGAAAATGGAGTCGGATTGGGGGCTGATGGCAACGAAAACGAAAGAACCGAACAGAGAAGACCCATGAAAATGTTGTTGCTGCTGCTACTGCCACACTGGTTATATTGCTTCTCTTTGACATGACGAGATGGTGCGTTGCGCTGCTTTACTTTGCAATGGGCTGGGAGGGGGGGGGGGGGGGAATGGAGAGAACTGGATAGTTTGCGAAACTTAGGGTTTTGAAAAGTGTTGTTGACGTTGTTTGGTGTTGTTTGGGTCAAGAGAAAGAGGCATGTAAGTGCTGTTGTAGTACCTTCATCGGTCGTGCAACAGCTCAATGCTTGAGACGGGGGAAGGGAGGGTTCAGTTCATACAGAAAGGCTCAACAGTTTTACCTCATTTGACGATTGTGAAAGCGAATATATTCTGTGTTGACAAGAAGTACAACCGACGTCATCTACCTTACTCGACGACATTGATGAATATATTGATGATGAGCATTAGGTACTGTGATTTTGATATGCAGGACACACACATCCAACTTTTGCTGCATTTCATTTCAACTTTTCATTCAAACCTTGGCACTGGTTCATCGCAAAGCAGAGCAAATGGTTTGGAAAAGGAAAATTTTTGCAGTTGCCAGAGCAATTAGGAAAAGTACACGTATAATGGGATGGCAAGTGAAGTCTTACAGGTGACTAGATACAGTCTATGAGTAGCATTGCTGAACTTATATTCTCCACTTGAATCTCTTAAGGAATCTTATAATTTACCAACTACTGAAGGCGATGATATATCGTCTGTGCTGTCGGTTTTGTTTTAGTTTTAGGGCAGAAAAGTGCTCACTCTCTAAGTATTCTGTTGGTGTATGTTTCAAGTTGAATTTTATTGTTGTACATTGTTTTGATTTAACGGTTTGTTTTTGTTTTCTTTTGCTGCACAATGAAAAAATCATAGACAGTGAGAATTTGTATGTCATTGTTGATACAAAAAATTAGGAGAGAGAGAGAGAGAATAAGCAACAGCAAATACGTTCAAAAAAGTTTTGAAGTGCTATTGACGAAACTTAGGTCAACAACATTTTGTTGAAGGGGTTTCCAAAGGTAGTTGAAGAAATTGGTGTTTAAGGTTAAACTTACATCTATAAGCGATTTGTAGTTTGTAGTTTTGAATATGAGAAAGCTATCGGTGCGATTGGTACGGCGTTTGCACACTTCGGACAGCAAGAACAACCGTGCGACCACTTCAGAGCAGTGTTTGGCAGTGTTAAAAAGCAATTCGAGTAAGTTTGTGTTTCTTCTTGCAAAAGTTGACCGAAAAGGTGATATTCACAGTTTCCCGTTGTAAAGAAGGCATTATCCACATCGAATACATGGAAAAGGACAAAATGTTCACATTGCTGATTCTGCACCCATTTGAAGAAAAATCGGCCTCACTCACCGTTTGCGATTCTATTCTTGAAATTTTTTTGTTTGCTTTAAACTCGTGTTACTTAAATTGAACATTCAAACAAACTGGACTACAAATTGTTACCAATTTAACTGTCATTACCATAATTCTTATTCATTTCAGTAATTTATTCAAAAATGTTCTCTATAGAAACTACGCAAACTGCCTGTCAGCCTCAAATCATTTCTGACGTTTGCTTTCCATAAAATTGAAATACAATTATTTTCACAAACAGTAAAGGTACCGTCACACACTGAAAGGAAAGTACTTTCAGAAAGCAAAAAAGCTTTCTGAAAGCAAATATTTCATAGTGTGACGACCCGAAAAGTACTTTCTTGAAAGCATTTCTCAAAATGATTTGCTTTCTTCAAAACACTTTCATAAAAAAAATTTTAACAGTGTGACTAGTTCCTGAAATCGTTTTGAAGAAAGCAAATCACTTTCAGAAAACGCTTTCTACTTTCAGAAACTGTTTGTGAAAGTTTTTTGCTTTCTTGAAAGCGAATGATCTGAAATATCACAACCGTTTACACACAAAAAGCTTTCAGAAAGCACTCTCAGGAAACGCTTTCGCTTTTATAGTGTGACGACCCGAAAAATGTTTTCAGAAAATTTAGTTTCTTGAAATTAAAATGTTTTCAGAAAGCACTTTCAGAAAGCAGAAAGCACTTTCCTTTCATAGTGTGACTGCTCTCTGAAAACACTTTCAGAAAAATAACAAACTCTAAAATTTGGAAACGCTTTCTGAAAGTATTCTCCTTTCAGTGTGTGACGGCCCCTTAAGTAACACAGCAATTCGAAAAATTTATCACCTTTGTACTTTTTTGTCTTTCCTCAATTTTTTCTGCACAAAAGTCGTGCAATTATTTGTGTACACACTCATTTTCCTTGATTATTATGTACCACCTATCAATTGTACAATAACCAATCATCCAGTCGTTATCCTTTCGTAATAAATCAATTATTCAAGCATTCGCAATATGCATTTACAAATATTGCCATAATACTAACAACAACAGCAACAAAAACAACAACAATAAAAGAATCATAAACGTTTAGCAAAATATTCCACATACGCCACAGTGTCTAGGTCTACAGACTTTCTATGGACAGACTGTCTTTGTTGTAGCCCTCGAGTCCTAGTCGGCGTCATATTCTTTGATATATCAAAGTACTCACAAAGTATTAAGATAAGGGAAAAGTCAAGTCCATCCGGAAACAAGAAACGTCACATTGCACTCACAAACAAACTTTGACGCGCTTGGCTTGTTACACGTCAAAATTGATTGATTTAATATGAAAATTAGTATACGGATGTCAATTATTAAGGCGTGAGTAAATTCGTCATCAGTCAACCAATGTGTATGTATATACTTTGACTCTCCTTGAGTTTGTCATTGACAGCAATACTGCGACTGTTTTCAATGTTTATACAAAATTTTCAGATTAAGCAATTATTCGCAACGATTTTTGTTGGTCGTGCACACAGATTGAAATTATTGCTCATACACCTGAATTCAAAAGTCATCTTTATATTCTGGCAATGGCAACATTGCAGGCGATTTTGGTCCTCAAGCCTCGAGAAAGAGGAAGTGGAAAACCGTTGCGTTTGTTTATCTTATATGAAATGGAAGAAAGTCAATATTATCGAAGACCAAAACAAAACAATGGCCACCGAACAAAAAATACTCTAAGGACAAAGAGAGACAGGGAGAGAGATTGTGTCCTAGATGTGGCTTATGTTGTATTTTGTCGAAAAGGAGAACATGAAGAAGGTTGACAGGAAATACTAGGCGTCATTGTTTCCCACCAGTCAGTTTGCATGACATTTCACATTGTAAATCAGTCATGGATTCAGGGATATGGTCGAGGCTAATTTGGAGTTTCTCTTACATTAATTAAGATCAACTGTTTTTGGAATATTTTTTTTTGTCCTCCTATTTTCGATTTATTAACGCACAGCAATTAGAAAGTCATTGAAGTGAACATTGGATGGGGCGAAGAGGGGTCGATGAAATTGATTTCCATTGGAGTTCGAGGGAGTGAGAGAGACAGTAATTAATGCAAGTCGAACGTATTAATTGAAAAATGTCCAAACTAATTGAATGAAAATACAAATTTTGATCAGGCTAAGTCTTTTAATTTAAGGACATAACAAGTTGAGATACTGACGAGTTAGACACAATGAGAGGAGGGACAGGATTAATTTGTATTTTGTGAACAAAAGTTCGTTGATAGATGGCAGTTTGAAAAGTACGAGAAACGTAAAGGGGGGAGGGCGGGCTTCTTGGTGTCATGATGATGAAAATAACACTTGTTTGTTATTGAATGAGTCAGGTGGTGCTGATTACACTCATCGCAAGCAACAATTTGAAAGAACCATAAAAAGCACTAATAAATTATTGAATGCGACTATACTCTACCCATTTACCACTGCTCTTCTTTTCAGGAAATTAAGGTCCAACCCCACCAGATTTGTGCATCAAAAGAGAAAAAATTCTTAAAATGTTATGGTCGTCCGCTTTTCTTAAAAATTATTATGACCCGATTTAATTAAATGAAAAACAATATCGTTGGGATAAGTAAGTAAGTTAAGTTCAATGTGCTTCTTTTCTTTCTTATGAACCCGGGAGCAAGCTTTTATTAATAAAATTCCAGCCATTTCCACAACACAACTTAGAAATCCGTAAAAAAAGGAGCACATCATCTCGACTTTAATTACATACGGTTTCCCTCTCATTCAAACTGGTTGTTGCGGGAGCAGAGCAGAGCAGCGAGATTTAAGACCCGGAATTGAAATTTTCTTTATTATTAAATTGCCCGAGTTCCTTCTTCTGCTTGCTCGTATAATAACCCATTCCATAAAGTCACTTCCTGAAGTTTCTTTCATAACTGCTATCATTTACAAGTTTTTTTCCTTTTCATCTTCTGTTTTTTTCTTTCGACACGAGTCGACTGTTTTGCATGTAGGTTTACATAAAAAGCAAAAGAAAAACCCTTTTTTGTTTAAAGCAAATCTGAAGTCGTCTATAACGGCATTAAAATCTACACAGAAAGCTCAAGCCACATTTACCGAATGGCAGAGGCAATAGACCTCATCATCTTTAATTGGTGCTCTCTCAAAGTCATGGAGAGAGAGACTTTTTCATAACACACACAAAACAAGGTTCAAATAATTTAATTTATGTTTTCCTCCAGACCAAGCTTAGAAAAAGAAGTGAAAAACACAAAGGACCTTTAAACATCGTTAGCTGTAACTTCGTGCCGGTGTATGGCTATAATATTAATAACAACAACGATGGGCGACGACAATGATAGGATGCTCTTCGAGTCCTGTTGTGCTAAACGACTTTTGTTTACGTCAAGCTTTAAGAAACAGCAGCAACAGACGTGATAGCGAACCTCGTCGATATTGGGATGACGATGAACGAAAGTGACGACGATTCTACGAGTATCCTCATACCCCATCAACTACAAAGGTCCTTCACAGTCTTAAGTGGCATCCATTTGCATCGCGTGCACACACTCGTCTCCTCATGTCATCATGTGATATTATGATTCATGAACGAGACGATGGATGACGACGACGTGAAACACAAACACAAGCGAAATGAAAGATGCTGCACATTTATAGTGGGTGTTGTTTGAACTCTCTGGCTGTTGGCGCTCTGGTGTTGGGGGTGACATTTTGAAGTGCGATTTTGTATTGTTTTTCTCATTTCGAAAAAAACTGAAATCGTGCGCTTCAAAAGGATACAAGCAAAACAGAAAGCAAAACAGAAAGCAAAACCACAAATAACCCTTGACAAATAGACAAGCATGTTGGAGGGCACACATGTTTGAAAATTGAATATGCCTGTTAGAAAAGAAATAAACGTTAAAAGTGTTTTTCATAAGGCTCTCTGATGCCTAAGCCCTCTTTCGCCTCAACCAATTGACAGGAACAACTGGTTGTTCCTTGGTTGGGAAATTGATATTCTGTAGGTGGGGTTTTTGTTCTTGCAATGGTTGGGTGTGTGCGTTTTTGTTTTTCTACAAGAATGAGTCAATAAAAAATCACTCATTATGGAACACTTCAGTTGCAATTGATATTTTACTTGACAGGGTCTAAATATTATGTTATTGAGAAGTAATTAGTCCCGATTCTATGTTCTTGACATTTGAAAGCTTTTACTTCTTTTTTAATTGGATTTTGAAGGTGTTGCATGTTGCACTAAGAGAAGAACAAAAAACTGGAATATGTGCATAAGTGGTCTCAAATTATAAAGAGTTTTTCACCTTGCCACCTTTTTATGAGCGCTTCCTTCGTTATCACTTAAATGTCCTAGTCTTATGCATATTGAAGGGAAAATGGAGTTGTTTTTATTTTACTCGACAAATAATCGAAAAGTTTATCATTTACCTTTTCTGACAAACGCAAGCACAAGTATTTTCATAAGAAGCAAGTTCTTTCAACTTACATCCTCATCCTCCTCCAAATTCCACCCAATTTCCATAATTTCTCTAATCTATAAAAACTTCATGCTCAATTGCTCACCACATAATTAACCTTTCAATTGAAGAAGATGTCGTTTTACGAAGTTTACTCTGCCAGGCAACTTCCTCTAACATCACTATCTCCATTCACTCCGTTCCATTTACAGATCTCATTTCTATGATAAATACCAAAAAATGCAATTTCGTTTCTGATAAAAAATAAATTAGCAACCCCGTGCATTCAAGTGCCACTCCTATGCCAATCTAAGATCTCTACTTTGTTTATTCGAACTTCTAAGAACTCATCCTTCTTCACTTGTCTCCAAGGATATGATTTTTCTGATTAAAAATGAAGGAAAAAAAATCTTATTGAAGCTTGCCATATCAGATTCTTGTAATCAGAAAAAAGTATACCTTCAAGACGAAGGTGTTCCATTTGCCTCCCTTTATATTTACGTTCCGCGCTGTAGCCACAGTCGCGACGACGCGACGGACGCCGCGCCGCGCCGGCCGGCCGTGCGTCGTCGTCGCTCTATTCACATCAAGAAAATGCACTTCAAAGTCTTACTTAACATCCTATGCTGGAAAAGTTCCCCTTCTTTGCTTCAAGGACTCGAAAGTCTTTCATCATCTAGATAAAACGGAAGAAGGATAAATTTCTTACAAACACCAATGAAATTTGCAATCGAGGAAGTCAAAGAATTTAAATGCGTGTGTGAGTTTCCTTCAACTCGCACACATACTATTTGAAAAGACATGACGGAAGGTGCTGAAGAATGAGAAATGAGAAAAAAGGAGGAAGGACTTTTAAGGGAACAAATAGGTATGAAAATATTAAACCGCATTAAACTAAATATTTGATGTTTGTATCTGTATAGTGTTTATGGAGGTCTGTTAATGTGTATGAAATGTGAATGTGTAGTCCGCAGTATTAAAAGTTAGTATTTTTTTTCTGAAAAGAAAAAGGAGTAAGAACTTTTACGTATTCACGTATACCAATTACCGTCATAAGTTTCTTGCACGTTTATCCACCACTCACGCTCCTTAGTCATCGCTCACTTCTACCCCCACCGTTTTGCAATGCACGAGCAGCTTTTCATTTCCTATTGTGTTGTTCATAATACAATTTTTAGTTAATTAGTTTGCAAGAGGCAACAAAAAGTTACAACTAAAAATAGGAGAAAGAATTATCTTCCCTGGAGAGGACGTGCTACATTTTTATTGAAACCTGCCTCTCTTAGACGTTGATATGCACCGCTTATTAAGGATATTACCTTCTTTGGACGGTTACTTCTTTGTATAATATATTTTTAATGCTTTCACTAATTGAAGGGGCACGGGGACATATGAAGATTTTGTTTTTTTATTCATGGACTGACACCTTTTGTTGCGTTTGCTTCAAGAGGGAGTTCCTTTTTTGTTTTTTCTAAAGTGAACTATTTACATAACGAAGTCCGCAGTGGCGTAACAATAGGGTGGCAGGGGTGGCAAAATGCCACGGGCCCTCAACTGAAGAGGGCCCAGGCCAAAGAGGCCGCGAGCTAAAAAAATGTTTTTATTTTATTTGAAAAGTAAATGTTTGTTTCTGCTTAAAATCCAAAGGGAGACAACTAAAGACCATAATACAATTTTAATACAATCATTAAGCATTTCAACCAACCCAATCAAAAACATGTTGAGAAATATACACGTTACCCGTGACGAGTAATTTTACGTACTTATGAGTGTCAAAAAACCATCGTTCAAAATACCGGCAACTGCACATCTCTATCGTCCAAAAAGCGCTGTTAAATTTCAAATCAGATGAAAGTAATGAAGCTGTTTCACTCAAAAAGAAAATCAAAAACTACTATTTTATTATGTTATTGGTTTTCTATTGCAAGATCCTACTAACTATCGATGCTGCCTCTAAAGCACTTCAGTCTAAGGCCACCAATCTTTCAAATGTCTTAAGTCGTTTGAAAATATGTCTAGAAAAATTGGAAAGGTATCGCCGTGAAATTAAAAATAGAAGCAAAAATCCCTGAATTTTCTAAAACTCGTCAGAGGAAGGTAAAGCGTCGGCCGTTTCGATGAGCTTTGCGAAGATGAGCGTCTTCAAGATCCGGAAAGTTTGTTCATAGTAAACATATTTTATCCAGTATTGGACATCATTATTTTAGTCTGCCTTTTATCTCAATTAAAATTCGTGAAAAATCACCCAATAAATGAAAGAAGTACAGTTTACTTATTATTTCATTCTTTATTTCACAAATGCGACCGACTCGTTTGGCTCTCAACAATAAACTGTGGTCGTCATCAGTTTGCTGATGACGACGAATGAAATACATAACAAAACTTAAGATTACTTATACATTCAAACATTTCTACACCTGCAGCTGTTACTTAAAATACAGATAGAGTTTTTTTTTCATTGCCTACATTATAAACCAACTGAAATCGCGTTTCCTTCAAATGAATGAATTTGTTTCAAATTTCAGTATTGTGCAGCCTTCTACTTTCAAAGTTTTAAATTACACTGATCTATTGAAAAAAGGTCTAGAATTTGTTGAGATATGTATATAAAAAGGACATATCGGAATCATTTGCTAGAGAAACTCTCAGTTTTCGATATTATGTACTTTCAGAAACGAAATAGAAAAATCTTTGTGTATTAGAGACTTTGCTGATTTATTAATAATAAAACAATATTTTAGGTCCTGCAGTTTTCCAGAAGTATGCATTGATATATTATGTTCTATGAATGAATGTGAAGTCTCCAATACACTTTGGGATATATCGTGGGAACTACAGGCCATTCCCTCTCGCCTTAGAGAGGATGCCTTTCGCCATTAGTGGGACATATATACAACGTGTAATTGAGTACGCTGAAAATCTTGAAGTTTATTTAAAAGTAAACTGAGTACAACGTGATGATTTTTGCTGATAAGGCCCCATCAAAAGAATTTGCCACGGGCCCCAGATGGAATAGTAACGCCACTGGAAGTCCAAAAGATAAAGAAAAAAATTGCAACAAATTTAAATCGCAAACACACACACACAAACGACATTGGGAATAAGTGATCTGACTGGAGTGTCTTTGGGATTACGAGTCCTGATGATATTTCGTTGTGTTTTATATTTTTCTTTACATCTTCGTTCTTGCTTAATATGCAAATCTAATTCTAGTCAAGACCAACTCAGACTCAGACTCAGATGCATTTTTCTTTCATTTACATGCATTCATTGATAGAGGGCTTTGTTTTTTTTTAATAAAAAAAAAAAAAAAAATTTAAAGAAAAAGGAATTCTTTGCTGGAAAACAAAAGGCTGCTCGGCGGCAAAACAGTCATCGCTCGTCCGTTTGTTTCTCGCTGTCACAGTTGTCGTCGTCGTTGAAGAGAAACGTGATTTGCCATTTAATTGGCTGTGCCTTTTATTTTTCAGTTTCTGCTATTGTTCGAATGGGGCACGACGCACGACGACGAAGCTGACTTTGAAGCCGTAGTGAGAATATTGAAATCCAAATCAGTGAATGGGAATGGTATTGTGTCTGCAGCTGAGCTTCAAACCGGCTCGAGGTTTAAAGATTATATTTTTTTCACTATGTATGGCGACAACGACGATGACGATTGCAATGGCGATACGGGTCGACAATTATTTTCAATAATTGTCAACGTTCTCGTTGGTGTTGTACGATTGTAAGGCAAGGAATTAGTTTTCCAGCAAAAAAATGACTCCGTTTCTTTCATTTGATACCAAGATATGCAATATGCATGTGAAGAGGATTCAATTAGTAGAAGATAAAACTCATTCATAGACTGCATTCAGTTGTTGATGTTATAGAAGTTTTAAATTAATTTCTATTTTTTTTTCTAGTTTGAGAGTTTTTGTGATTCTCGGTTGAGGGAAAAACTTTTTTGAACGTGCAAGACTATTAACTTTCTTCCGTGCATAATTTTCTGGTATTATACATATTGAAATCGTATTAAAGATCTCTCATTTTTCGGCTTCTGGCTCGACATTGTATGTGGATTCAAGAAAATAGAAGGTCTTCCCGAAGAATTTCAAATGTCAGTTTAACGAAAGTTTGTTTTGTTGTTTTTTTCTTATTTAAAATTTTAAATGCCAAACTTTAACAGGTTCGACATGAGTCATGTCCTTCTGAAATCGAAGAAAACATCTTTTTTTAATGGTTGAAGTTTCATTATATGTGAGAGCTCTTAATGAAATTATTATTACTACCAGGTACAGCCACATACTGACAGGTTTAATGTAATAAAAATGTACGTATAGAGTGTTATATGCCTGGTGAAGAATTAATGTCGTACAGGTAGCTTAATAGGTTTGCTTTCTTCTCCTTGATAGGAAGCAAACAGGAAAGGGTTGATTGCGTGAGAGAATTCACAGGAAATGACATTAATTGTGAACTTGACATCTTCACTTTTATTCAAGTACAAGTCAAGTATAGTAAAATAATGAAAATAAAAAAATTAAGTTAAACGTTCAAGCCGGCAAGACATTTTTACGGGGGTTCCACTGTCGGAGTTTTAGTGTTAAGGTGAGTTAACAAAATGCAGTTGTATATCATTAATGGTTTTTTCTTACTTCCTGAATAATGGAGAAAAAAGGGGTTAATACGAAATTAGGACGACTTGTGGTATTTTGGTATTTTTTGGAAGTCGGTTATGTAGGTATACTAGTTATTAAAAAAATGCTCTTAAATAAGTTTCAATTTAATGAAATTTTGTATCTCTCTCAGGTGTAACTGTTGAAATATCGAATTTAGATTACTGTTCGAAATTCACTTGAGACTAGCATTATTTTAAACACAGAATCTCCAGGGAATGGTTCCAACAACAAGTTAGTGTAAATAAGTCTAGGCTCATTTTTAAATCAATTAAAAGCGAATTGCATACAACCTAATTGAGAGAGGTCAGAATTATAACCAAAGCCAACAAAGACTTTATTTAATTTTATCGCCCTCGCCGAACTCAATTTAAAAATCTTGCTTACCTCGAACACATATTTTAATAATATTTTCTCCCAAAATTTGACCTCAAACTTTTCTAGAAATAATACACTTTGTATAACGTCAGTTAACATCCTTAGGTGAATCAATTAATATCCTAGCTCATTCACACACACGTATAGACAACTCTATGTGTACAAAAAAGAAAAAAGGTAAGTTACAATGGAATTCATTTTACCAATCTTGTCGTTGTCGAATTGAATATTTTCGACCATAAAATTTGCACATCAAGGACGAACCAACAAGTTTCAACCACCAGAAAGATAGTGAGAGAAAAATCGATTTCAAAATAAATGTTCACAATTTCGATTCACAGTAATACTTAAAGAAATCAATTCTAGCGATGACAAAATTATTTACACTTTACACAACATACAGTTAAAAACAAGTTAAATACATGTACATACAGGGTGGCGCACCAATTGTGCTACAATAAGAAATTCAAATAACTTTTTTTTTAATCGATGTATTTCATTTATCTTTTTTTTATTGGTTAGAAAATGAAATTTTATTTTAAATAGTTAGTCGTTTTTAAAGATTATAGACCGCAAATGACCTCCACGCTCTCCCACGCATATGCGGCACCTGGTCAAAAAAATTATTCATTGCGGCCTGAAGAGTTGAAGTTGGGATCGCCTCAATTATTGTCGTTATGGACTGCTTTAATTCAGTTAAATTCCTGGGCTTCGTTTTATACACCTCTTGCTTGACATAACCCCATAAAAAGAAGTCTGGTGCAGTCAGGTCAGGTGACCTTGGGGGCCAGCGAAGAGTGGAGTTCCTAGAATTTAATTTGTTTGCGAATTTTTTGTTTAGCTCCGCCATAACTGGTCTGGCTATATGTGCAGTTGCTCCATCTTGCTGAAACCAAACGCTGTTGAATGGTATACGTCTTCGGCGCAGTTCTGGGTAAAAAAACTCCTTCAACATCTTTAAATAACGGTCCCCATTGACAGTAACGGTTACACCGTTTTCTTCAAAGAAGTACGGCCCGACAATATACCTTGATGAAACTGCACTGCAGTTCCGTCTCATGGAGCATTTCTGGATTACTCATTCCATATACGGCAATTTCGCTTGTTTACATTGCCGTTAAGATCAAAATGGGCCTCATCAGACATGAACAAACAATTGATCAATGTGTTGTCTTCTTCGGCCATTGATATCATTTTTTGGCAAAATTCCAGGCGAACAGGCAAATCCTGAGGGTTTAACTTGCTAGTAATTTTTACTTTGTACGGAAACAAGTTTAAATCGTCATGAAGTATCCGTTGTAATGACCGTCTACTAATTCCAATTTGCCCCGATAAGTTTCGGGTCGAAACGCTCGGATTGGCCTGTATTGCAGATGCTACTGCTGCGATTGTATCCTGAACCCGAACATTGGCATCTCGATGGTACGGCCTTCGTGCGATGCTTCCAGATTCGGCAAACATGTTTACAAACCTCATAATGGTCCATCTACTCGGGGGATTACCGCCAAACTCCCGCCAAAATTCCCTTTGGACGGAAATGACGGACTGCAAAGCATGGTACCGTTGCACTATCCAAATTCTTTTCTCCGTATCCCAAGCATCCATTTTTATAAATCTAAATAGTAACCTACAAAATAAAAAAAATAAGCCGATTACTCACACAGAAAAAAAGTTATTATCTACGTTTTATTTTTGTAGCACGATTCGTGCGCCACCCTGTATTTGTATGTGCAGTGCAGTAAAATCTTAATAACAATTAATCACAACATCCATTTATCAAAATTCCTATTTCAAAGCCCATCGTGTTACTCGACTTTTATTCCATTAATGTACCTTTCTATTTCCGTCAACCAAATGCGGGAAACGGAAGAAGACATATAGCAAAGTTCCGTGATTTCACGATGAATTTTAAAATTTCGCTTGTTCACGTCATAAGTCATGTAATCAACTCTAAATGTATAAGCCCCATCCTCACCTACGAATTTACCACAACGAACCCTACTCGGACGAACCCTATATAATCAAATCCGGGTTTCAACGGCAATAGGTTAGATACAATTGTAGAACAATAAATATGCGCGAGACACAGTTCTATTTGTAATCGTGCATAATTCTTAATGATGAATCGTTTACTGTCAACTATTAACATGAAATGAGAACTTTGTTCTCTGAGTTGCCACTTCAACCTTGCCAGCAATCTAATGCGGAACTCCGTTGTCGTTGTTTGACAATATAATTGTCAATCAAATAACTAAATTCCAATAAAAGTCCCACTGGGAGGCAATAACTACTCCTCCCCTATCCAATCCCTCCATGCATGCAATTACGGCATTCAACAACTCAGAACCAGAAAAAGTGCCACAGCATTGACGGAAAGTAGATATTAAAATGAAATGCAAAGCCGAATGTGTTTTATTTACTATCTTAATCAGTTTTATGCCGATCAGGATGTAGATTGAACATAATTTGTGCAACAACAGGAGTAGGAGTGTCAGCGGTGTTTGTATAGAATTGTTTCGCTCCATCATCATGACAAAAAGTCCCTAGCTCAAGGTATCCTTTGGCTATACATCAAGCTAGAAACCAAAATGAACGAAAGGTATAATAATATTAAATGAATACGATTTACATTAAATCCCGTTAGTCGGTTGAGGTCGTGATGGCGGTTTGAGGGTGCTGATGTCAGGGCTCAAGCCATAAATACAAATGTTAGAGAAACAAGAATGACAATTGGAAATTGTAACCGAAACCAAATTCGCAATTTGGAAAAACGAGAAACAAATCCGAATCTGAATCCAATCTTACTATCATGGAACATTAACATGACTTATCCGAATTAATAATATGGCGAATTATTTATCGGCAGTATAAAGGTATTTGAGATTAGGTTAGCGAGCTAAGAAAATTGAACATAGGTATGAAGGAGGAGGGGCAGGAATACAACAACAACTGCAGTCAAATGTTCGGCTTTTCTTAATTGTGTTTAAGAGAGTTTATCTTAATGCTTGATTTGATTAAGAACTTTTATTGTTTTATATCAAGACAGAAAAGGTGGTCGCAAATTCTTTAGGAGAAGTATGAATTGTTCTCTCAATAATAAGGCAAGTTTTATTGTGAGTTTGAGTTTGATTACCGAAAATGTCGTTAATACACTTTGAAGTAATTGAAATCAAGTGCTAAGGATTTAGAGATTCAAATTAAAGTCAAGGACAGCTATCAAGATTACTATAGAGTATGTCACCGTAGTTTTCCGCCATTCACGGCATGAGTGACCTGAATGATAAGGTTAGGTTAGGTTAGGTTATAGTGGCTGTCTAGTTGTTGTTGACTCACTTAGACCTCAAGGATCCGTTGTGATACCATAAAATACTCATGGGAGAGTAATGACCTTAAACAAACCAATTCGTGCTTTTAAAGAAGTTAGAGAGACATTTAATGTCGATCGTTGCCAGTTCACTGGTATTATCGAAGAAGGGATTACCGAGAAAGATGTTCCTTCTAATGGAGAGTGCTGGACATGTACAAAGAAGGTGTTGGACTGTTTCCTCTTCCTCCTCGTCCATGCAGCTTCTGCAGAAGTCATTTGTGTAGACTCCTAGCCTCAGAGCATGTCTACCTATGAGGCAGTGTCCTGTTATTACTCCAATTGTAGAGCTTATATTTTGTCTGCTCAGGGATATCAAGCCTTTTGACCGTTTTATGTCTATGCTTGGCCATATTTGCTTGGTTGCTAGGCAGGTGGTACCCTGTGACCATCTAGCGTTGGTTGATTCTAGAGCATATTATTTGAGAAGATATTTGCATGTAGCAAGTGGTGTTCCTATGTTATGTTTTTGTCTAACATTGGGCAGAAGTGTTCCGTTTTTGGCGAGCTCGTAGGCTTTGCAATTTCCCGGAATGTCTCTGTGGCCCGGCACCCAAATGAGGTGAATATTAAACTGTTCCGTCATCTCATTCAGAGATGATCGACAATCGTGGACTATTTGAGAGTTTGTGGAGACAGACGCGAGAGATTTGAGAGCGGCTTGGCTGTCCGAGAAGATTCGTATATCCTTGCAAGATATAACGTTTTCTTTGAGCCAGGATAGTGCCTCTTTAACCGCCATTACTTCTTCCTGGAATACACTACATTGATCGGGAAGTCTGTATGATAGACTGAGATTCAGTTGTTCTGAATAGATACCACTTCCAACTGCGCAGTCGGTCTTTGAACCGTCTGTATAGAAGTGTACCGCGTTGTCTTCCAGGGGTCTTTCTTCTTCCCAGGAGGATCTTGAAGGGATAGAGAGAGAGAGACATGGAAGCTTTTACCGAACACCATTTTTGGGGTGGTATAATCTAAGCGATCTGGGATAGATCTGAAATTGTCTAGAATAGTAGTATGACCAGTATTGTTACTGTTCCATTGAGAGGTGGCTCTAAGCCTCACACATGAGTTGGCTGCCACCATTTTGGAGAAGATGTCGAGAGGTGTTAGGTTTAAAAGCACTTCCAGGGCTGCGGTTGGTGTTGAGCGAAGTGCTCCTGTGATGCACATACCTGCTGACCGCTGAACTTTGATGAGCTTATTTAGATTTACCATCTTGTCCAGTGCGGTCCACCATACGACAACTCCATAAATGAGTATCGGTCTGATTACCGAAGTGTATAGCCAGTGGGTTATCTTTGGGGAGAAGCCCCATTTTGATCCTATGGCCTTTTTACAAGTAAAAAGCGCTACGGTAGCCTTTTTTACTCTTTCATCAATATTTGCCTTCGAATTTAGTTTTTTGTCTAAAATGAGGCCTAAATATTTAGCTTGGTCGGAAAAACTTAATGGTATTCCTTTAATCTTGGGTGGGCTAATTTGAGGAATTTTGTACCTTCTCGAAAAGAGTACAAGTTCTGTTTTGTGTGGATTGACGTCCAAGCCACATTGCTTAGCCCAATTTGTTAGCCTATTTAAGGCATTTTGTACGAGTTCTGAGAGAACTTGGGGATGTTTCCAAGATACAGATATTGCAACGTCGTCAGCATAGGCAATCACCCTGAAACCCTCTGCTTCCAATGATGTTAGTAGGTCGTTTACTACCATGTTCCATAAAAGAGGCGAGAGGACCCCACCTTGGGGGGTACCCCGATTCACCGATCTGGTGGTGGTAAAACTTCTCATGCTAGAAGTTATTGTCCTGCTTTTGAGCATGTGACTTATAAGATCTATGAGTAGTTTCTCTAATTTCAGCTTACCTGAATGATAAAGTTCGTTAAAATCCTTTTAGGGAACGCAAACTGAAGTTGAGATTTGAAGATTTTCCTGTTACAGATGAAAATTTTGTATATCCTTATGATATACCTATAGTGCCATGACTGCATAAGTGCGAATGATTTTTTTTGGTCATAAAAGAATGCAAATGATGCTCATGCTCGCTGAAGCAAGTTATAAAGGCATATCAAATATTTGTAGTGAATTTCGCCAGTTTGAAGCTTGAAAGGTCATGGAAGTTTAAATGCTAAAAGCTGAAACACAAACATGCTTTAGGTTCGGCTTCGCCTGACGTCAATGCATGCTACCACAATCCTGTTCCGATCCAAACGGAAGCTCTAGTTCAAATGTGCTTAGCTTTTGAATTGTCTTACAGCTCAACACAAAAAAATTATATAATTAATTTTTTTTTGAAGGGTTAAAGTTTATGGAAAGCGAACTGTCATTCAAAGGAAACTCGAAGCGGTTTCATCGTAAAGAAGATGAAGACGAAGCTAAAGCGTGTTTGTGTTTTAGCCAAGATTCATTCATACATAGCTTGCCAATCTGAGATTTCTTGGGAAGGTGAATTTCACCAGTAGGAAAAAATGATTTTTTTTCAATTTTAATTTTTTACACTTAAAAAACGGGAAAAAATCAAGGAAAAATAATAAAATAGTAGCTCGTGAATTAAGCAAATTTTGTTATAAAGTCAATTTTTTTACAACACTCAACAATGATAAAAACTGTTCTGTCTTACACCGGGAGCCCTCAATCCTAAAAGTGCACTTACACGGATTTCAAAATTTCTTATATTAAAAGATAGTTCATAGAAATACCAACAAATTAGGCCCGGTATGACGAGGCCTATCCTGGCACCAGTATTTGTTGCAATTTTTTGCATTATTAATAATTTGCACTTATCGCGGATTTTAATTTTAACTAGCGCATATTATTGGAAATTTAATGTGCTTTCAGGAAAAAA
Source organism: Sphaerophoria taeniata (assembly GCA_943590905.1). Lineage (NCBI taxonomy): Eukaryota > Metazoa > Arthropoda > Insecta > Diptera > Syrphidae > Sphaerophoria > Sphaerophoria taeniata. Next base: position 15,528,028 of record OX016542.1, on the reverse strand, counting down.
TGATATGACAGCTGCCGTCCTGGCACCAATGTCTGTCATACCTATTTTAAAAACATATGAGTGACAAAATTTTAAAATAGGTATGACAGACATTGGTGCCAGGATGACAGCTGTCATACCATTTTTTCCTGAAAGCACATTAAATTTCCAATAATATGCGCTAGTTAAAATTAAAATCCGCGATAAGTGCAAATTATCAATAATTATTAATAATGCAAAAAATTGCAAAAAAATACTGGTGCCAGGATAGGCCTCGTCATACCGGGCTTAATTTGTTGGTATTTCTATAAACTATCTTTTAATATAAGAAATTTTGAAATCCGTGTAAGTGCACTTTTAGGATTGAGGGCTCCCCGCCTATCTGTGTTGTGTCTCCAAGACGTTTTTATATTTTAAGCAGTATTAAAAAGTTGTTTTTTCCAAACCTCTGTTTTGATTTTTCTGTGTGTACATATATATTTTACTGAAAAATAAAAAGTCGTAACCTTTTAAAAGAAGCTTGATCTACTATCATCCCATTTGGCCTTTTAACAGTTTTTCACTATCCTTGACCAGAACTTTTATTTCTGAGGTAATACACATGGTGCTCTAAGAAAGGACGTTTTTAGAAGTCATGTCCACTTTTTGAATGTTCCAAAACTAAAATGAATATTTTTCCTAAAATATGAAAAATGTAGAACCACAATTTCTTCATCCCCATGTTTATGACAATGAACATTTCATCAAGGTTTCTAAACTTTCGTCCATCCAATAAAAGAAAAAAACAACAACTTAACTTTTTTACAGCTCAATTTCACCATAAGTTCCAAATTTAGTTTAATGTTTGTCCCAAAAAACATTTCGAGAAAAAATCTTCTCAAGGACATGATTTCATTACGAAATCCATCCATCTTGCTTATTTCTTTCTAACTTAAATTTGCATTCATATAAGTTTGAGAATCATATATAAAAATATTTTTACAAAAAGAAGAAAAAACAGAGAAATGTGGGGAAATGTGTGTCTCTTCCTTTCGTTCCTATTCAACCAGAAACACACTTACACACCGGAGAAGGATGATAATAGCGAAAGTAAAAAAAAATGAAAAAGTAACTTATAACATATCCGACCTCCATTCCCTCCTATGCCTTTCATCCATAAACATTTATATCAAGTGCACTTCATAAATAAAATTAACATAAATATTATACTTCATAAACCAAAAAAAAAACCTATAGATACGACTGTCGGCCATATTTTTATATTTAAATAAACTTTAAGGACGCCCGAAGAAGACTTTTCATCACAACTTACATTCTAAGACCTACAGCTACGGCATCGGAAATGTTGGAGTTGGAGAGAAAAAGTAAAAAATGGCTGACTGCGGGGATAACGTTATGAATGTCAGTTAACTGTACAGGACAGTCTTTCACTCTTTTGGGATGTAAACGCGAAAGGAAAAATGTATTTTGCGTAATTAAAAATCACTCCACATGCACGAGAAAAACATTTTCATACAAATCTAGGGTCTTGTAGTTGTTGTTGCTATACCGAGTCCTTTCTGTTTATTAAAGGATCAAGGTTGAAAGCTGCTGAGGATTTCCAGTAGGTACAACTTTATTTGCTTCTCGTCCGTTTTTGCCTTTTTTTACATATTCCGTTCAATAATTCAATTTCACAAAGGTCGAGCGTTGGGGGTGTCAAGAGAAGAAGGGAGAAAGGGAGAGGAATATGTGTCAGTAAATGGCATATGGAAATGTTGGCAGAAAAAAAAACCGTATGACATTGAAAAGAAAATTCAGCTTTCGTCCTTGCCATTTTTCCATTTTCGCTGAACACTTTACTTTACAGGTTGGTGCCAATATAGTTTCATTGAGCGGCACGGAGCTAGCACAAGGAGAAATTATAATAAAAGTGAAATTTCTGTGCCTTTGATAGCGCCAAGAAGGGTGTTATTCAAAGTGAAAGCACATTAAATCGGATTGCATCAGAAGAATAAACAGAAAAAATTATGTCAATCAGGAAGCTTATAGGTGTCAAGACACAGTCCGATGTCAATAACTAAGCCAATATCACTGACAACAAAGACCAAGATTTTTTTTGCCTGTGTGAAGAGCTTAAAAATGATAAAGACACTTAATAAAAGGCAAAGGTTTGTTAATTAAAACCATTGCATAGCCCAAAGGGGACACCCGATGGCGATACACATAATTGTAGTCACAATTCCAAAGCAACGCACATTCCCACAAATTGAATAGAAATCAAAACAAATTTGCATCACACAAGAGGGAAGGCGAGGCATCAAACTGTAAGCGAACACGTCCTTAAATGCCAATAGCAACATGGCAATCAATGGCACTATGGCTACGGGTTGAGCACAAGGAACGGCTGATGCTGGAGGCTAACATCGTTTGTAACAAGGCGATCTGCTGGCCTTTGGTTTTATTGTTTCTCTCTCTCTCTCTCTCTCTCTGTTCTGATGGTGATTGGCGAGATGGCTGGTAAAGACATGTTATTTCTCTGTAGTTCTATGGTAATGTCTTTGAATTGGGGCAGTTTCCCTAAACGGGCAAACAGTTTGAAATTGAATTCGAAATAGAGCGCAGCATATTCTGTAACAATTACCTTTTTGTTGTTATGTTCGTACAACCGAAAATGCCAAATCATTTCGCCATTGGAAACGTATCAATATCCAAAACAGAACAACTACTGGCAAAAAGGATAGGACCGTAAATGTGCCACACAACATGCACTGATATTTCAGTCGAATTCAATCAATTTAATATTAATGAATGTATGCTCACTGTTACTGTTTGTGATTCTATTGTTAATTTTAGACCAAACGGCTGGAAGAGGAGGTTTTGGCTGACGGCTTCCGGCAACCGGAAAGTGAGTGCCTTTAGTTTTAATGAAGCCTTTTGTGAAAGTTAACATTTAATTGATATGAATGTATGTTTGGACGTCAAATAAACTTTAAATTGATGCTGGCAGGGCTTATAGCTCTTGTTGGATGCTGTCAAGGGAATATTTTTGACGGTGCTACTCTTTCTAAACCATATGTTATATTAATCATGTTGGAAATGCATTAGTAATACGACAAATTTTCACTAACACCCCCTCCTTCAATTTCAATATGACAAAAAAGTCTGTGCTTCAACGCTTTTTAAAAATATCTTTAAACTGAACTCCTCTAAGACATAGTCAAAAAATAAAATGCTTTTTCATGAGTAATCATCAATTTCGTAAGAAAAACCTGTTCAGAGAATTCGTTTAATACTTATAACTCCGGAAATAGATTTTAGAATGAAGTCTGGTTTTCACTAAAATGCCTCAAAATAAACGTTTTTACTCCTGAATGGGAAAGGCAAAAATCAATTTCTTCAATATTTCTCCCTTACACAAATTCGCCAAAATCAAAATATTCGAAAATATATCGAGTTACTAGCAAACGAAACGTTTTTTGAAGTCTTTTCCATAAGACTTCAGAAACAACAGCCTTTAATGATGTATTGTGACCAATTAAAATTGAAATTTCTTTACCAATTTCATTTTTTTTTTTTTTATAACAACTCTGTTGCAAAAAATGTTCTTAAGTGAATATCTCCCTTACCATCGGTCTGATTGAATCCTGGTTTCAGTTGAATGCTCCAAATCGACAAATCCTACTTCCTATTGAAAATAATTTTGAAAGAAAAAAATTGTTTCGCCCCCTATCAAGTCATATATCAAATGAAAGTTCTTTTTAACCTCGTTCCATAAATTCTTATAGTTATTATAAAGCTTATTTGTACAAATATTTCGCCAATTTCAGTCTCTTGACTTAAATTTATCACCAACTGAGAGCCAAAATATGCTCAAATATTTAGTGGCATTCTTTAAAGTTCATCAAACTAATTTAAATCAAGATATTCTCATTTTTTATTGAAGGCGAACAAAAAACATGGCAACTCTGTTTGCCAAAAATAATAAAAAAAATTGAGGTTCATTTCTTTTCTTAACACAAAGACAATTCCACCGTCTTCATCTTTGTCATCAATTTTTAAATAAACTTGAGAACTTTTTATTCTTCGTCCTTTTGTGTTGCTGTGTCTCGCCGCGTTTGCATTCATTCCAAGCAATTTCCTCATATGATAATCTAATTCCAGATATGCCTTAGAGTTCTCTGCGACAGAAAAAGAATAAGAAAAAAAGAAGTAAATCCCTTATCCCTCGCATTGCCCCCAGGCGCAGGGCTTATGACATAACAACAATTGAGATCCCATAGAAAGTAGGTACCTACTCGTTCCTTGGAGAATTTTATAGACAGAATAAGAATCTACGGTTGATTTTGTTGATTATGGTTACCACCATCACCACTGTCGCTTCACAGAGTTTGGCTGTTATTAAATGGTTGGTGGTGGCGGTGGCGGTGGCGGGCGCTGATAACAGTGGTGATGGTAGTGTAGCGTTAGTGCTGTTGGAATTCCAGCATTATTTGTGTCGTTTTCGTTTTTCGTCATCATCATCGTTGTCCTTGTCGAAATGAAGCTATGAAAAAAGCAAAATTTGTGTAAAAACACAACACATTTCTGATTTGTTAAATTTTAAACACGAATTCTCTGAGGGAAAATGTGGGGGTGAAACTGAAGTAAAGATGTTGGTTTAAGGTAAGACTCTTAAGCTTTAACGCTTTTCAACAATTTCCATTGAATACTAGACCAAAAAAGGAAACAAAGCAAGAAGACAAAAATAACACAAAAAAAGACTTAAGATAGATCCATCAAGAGGATTAACACTGAACAGGCAGTCAAGGATTTCTTGGTGCGAAAACAAGGCTACGAAATCAAAATTCGGTTTGAATATTTTATTTTCAGATGAGGTTTCTTATTTTTTAGAAATAACAAAAAAAAGTGGAGAGGGAAAATTATTTGAATAAGTTCGTAAGACGTATTATTAGGGGAGTCAATGAAGCGAAAAATACTGCCTGACCTCAGAATTTTTTTACTGTGAACCGATTTGCATGAAATTTTGGAATTAGGCTCATCTTACCCTTAACTTTAAAAGTGAAAATGATTTGAACTGCGGAACCACCCTGGGGGTGGCTGCCACCCCTTCTCGGGAGTGAATTTTTTTTTTCAAAATAACCTCGGATATCGATAGAAGGCCTAATTTTAAGCAAAAATCTTCTATAAAGTTTTTCAAAAAATCCAATACTTTTCAAGTTATTGGCAATTGAAAATTCGCAATAATAACACTCCGAAATTTTCAGTTACTAAGTAGAAAAAAAATATGATAAGTTTTTAGACCATAACTCCTTCAATTTTCATGCTATCACAATTTATAAAAAACCATTGTAAAGGTATTTAAGAGAGCAACAACATCCTTCATTGCAATATTATAGTAAAACAAAGAAAAATTCAAAACGGTGAAGGGTTAAAAGGCTTAAGAGAGGCTGTGTTTGCGCTGTCACGCGCTCTTTAAACAATCATATCTCCGTCAATTTTTGTTTGACAGAAAAAAACAAAAAAACAAAATTGTTAGTCAGAAAAATACCTAAATTTTTAAACATAACACTTTTATACGTATCTGTCGTCATTTTTGAGATATTATGAAAAAAAAGTGTTTTTTTTTTTTATTTGAAATTTTGCTTTTTTTTTAATCGTGAGTTTTTAAAAAAATATGTGTCCTGAAGCAACCAAACTGATACTATCTATCAAACTCTTCATAATAAAGTTAATTCTAGGCGGAATACAATTAACTTTAATTTTGGTGGAAATGGCACTTAAGAAACCCATTGATTTGAAAGAAAAAAACATTAGATGCTCCCCTTATTTGCAATACAGCTCACTTATCTTACGTGCAAAAGACTTTTAATAGTGCTCATCTTAAAGCTTATTTCAAGCACTATGAAACCCTTTTGTATTAGAATGCATAAAAAGCATCTGCTCACCGCTAGATGGCATTGACCATATCGATTAAATTTCAGACAAAGTAAAAAACGGCTTTGATCTTTAATATCTAGCTTAATACTGCACTTAGAATACTTTATAAGAAACCAAATTGTTCATTGTCTTACCTGCTACAGTTTTGTTTTCAATAAAATTTTCGATAAAACGTATATTTTTGGAGATATTTGCAAGAAACCGATGAAAAACGTGAAAAAATTTCGAATTTTCAATTGCCAATAACTTGAAAAGTATTGGATTTTTTGGAAAACTTTATAGAAGATTTTTTGCTTAAAATTAGGCCTTCTATCGATATCCGAGGTTATTTTGAAAAAAAAAATTCACCCCCGAGAAGGGGTGGCAACCACCCCCAGGGTGGTACCGCAGTTCAAATCATTTTCACTTTTGAAGTTAAGGGTAAGACGAGCCTAATTCCAAAATTTCATGCAAATCGGTTCACAGTAAAAAAATTCTGACCTAAATTGCTTCATTGACTCCCCTATATCTGTTCAAAAATTTATAACTTTTGTTTTATAACAAAAAATTGAAACAAGGACAATATATGTAGCTATTTTTTATTTTTTATTTTTTGAAATTTAAATCAGGAATAATTTGAAACTTTTTTGATTGTTGCTTGAATTTGAAAGCGGGAGATACAAATATTTCTTAAGACTTAATGCACACAAAGTTTATGGCGGTGATCTCAAAAACAACGCTATGAAATGCAGGAAAATTTGCATATCAAAGGGCACGGTAGTGCCCAGCCAAGTTCTAGCACTACTCCCTTTTTACAAGATCGAACTCAAGCACATTTTTAACCCCCCATAACTTTTGAACCCATAAAGTTAGAAGCTTTAAATTTGAATTACGTATTAACTTCATAGGCACAAAGGCCCTGTTAAAAAAAATAATTTTGTAGAACCACTACTTCCTGAGATATTGAACAGTAAAAATTTCAAAAACCTGTGATGTGCTTTTTGTTTCCCAGCCGAGGTTTCGCTCGTCGGTGCCAAGGTCTAATGAAGAAAACACGAAACTTCAATGATAGGTCTTTCGAACCTAATGACAAATTCTTTATTCGAAACACTTAATAACCATAATTATTAATATTAACGTAAATTCAATAGTTTTTGGTTTTGGTTCTTCTTAATACGTCACTTCCGGTATTGCGATCGGACTGAGATATTGTTGCTGCCTGTTGAGTGACTGGCTTCCTGGTCGTCTTGGTATGGCTTCACTACTGGGCTTCCTGGTTCCTGTTTCCGCCGGAGCTTGTGGTATTCGTTACTCGACCGGTTTATTTCCGGGGGATAAGCAGGTACGTTTAAGGCCCCTGGTGGCACTACACGGCAGGCAATAGCTCTGGTGGATCAGCAGGTTTATTTAAGGCCCCTGGTGGCACTACACGGCAGGCAATAGCTCTGGTGGATCAGCAGGTTTATTTAAGGCCCCTGGTGGCACTACACGGCAGGCAATAGCTCTGGTGGATCAGCAGGTTTATTTAAGGCCCCTGGTGGCACTACACGGCAGGCAATAGCTCTGGTGGATCAGCAGGTTTATTTAAGGCCCCTGGTGGCACTACACGGCAGGCAATAGCTCTGGTGGATCAGCAGGTTTATTTAAGGCCCCTGGTGGCACTACACGGCAGGCAATAGCTCTGGTGGATCAGCAGGTTTATTTAAGGCCCCTGGTGGCACTACACGGCAGGCAATAGCTCTGGTGGATCAGCAGGTTTATTTAAGGCCCCTGGTGGCACTACACGGCAGGCAATAGCTCTGGTGGATCAGCAGGTTTATTTAAGGCCCCTGGTGGCACTACACGGCAGGCAATAGCTCTGGTGGATCAGCAGGTTTATTTAAGGCCCCTGGTGGCACTACACGGCAGGCAATAGCTCTGGTGGATCAGCAGGTTTATTTAAGGCCCCTGGTGGCACTACACGGCAGGCAATAGCTCTGGTGGATCAGCAGGTTTATTTAAGGCCCCTGGTGGCACTACACGGCAGGCAATAGCTCTGGTGGATCAGCAGGTTTATTTAAGGCCCCTGGTGGCACTACACGGCAGGCAATAGCTCTGGTGGATCAGCAGGTTTATTTAAGGCCCCTGGTGGCACTACACGGCAGGCAATAGCTCTGGTGGATCAGCAGGTTTATTTACGGCCCCTGGTGGCACGCAGCACGGCAGGCAATAGCTCTGGTGGATCAGCAGGTTTATTTACGGCCCCTGGTGGCACGCAGCACGGCAGGCAATAGCTCTGGTGGATCAGCAGGTACGTGAATGGCCCCTGGTGGCACGACGGACAAATCTCCTTCGATATTTAAAACCCCTTACCACTGGTGGGGGGAAGCTTTAAAATCGAAATTGCGGTTGCTGCACGGTCGGTAAATGAGGACAATTTCCTTCGCTATTAAAACCCCTTACCACTGGTGGGGGGAAGCTTCAACAACGAAATTGCGGTCGGCGGCGGGAATGACCAATAACACTCAGTTCAAGACCTAAGCTGAAATGACAACTTATCGTAGTGATGAAAAGTAGTGGTAGTGGTGATTTTAGTACGAAAGTACTCATCACCATATAAACTTTACTACAAAACATGAATGTGAATTGTACGAACATGAAAGTTAAACTTTCATGTGTTTCGGTATAGCTTGCTACCATGCAATAATAATGTTATTGATTATGAAAGAAAACACGCCATGTGTTGATGAGTCATACGCTATGCTTTATTTATGCATTTCTTGGTATACATTCAAGGGCAAATGAAATGTATGCAATATATGCCTGAATTAGTTTTGCCTGCATGTGGGATTTTTGAAGCGAACGTGAATTGTATGCATTCGAAATGCAAACTTGCCCGTGTATTTAATGTTGGATGGGGAAAATCGATATTGCTACATAAGAGCATGTAACGCTTCGTTACATACCCCCCTCTTTTCGGAGACGAGAACCTTCTCGTCTTAATTTCTTTCCATCAAATTCAACATAGATTTTTTTTTTTTTTGTTTTTTTTTTTTTTTTTTTCTTTTTTTTTTTTTTCTTTTACTTTTATTCAAAAAAAAAGGAACAATAATAACAAAAACTTTAACTTAAAAATTGCTTCTGTGCAACATGATAATACGAACGCAAAAAGAATATTCTTAAAAACGGAAAATAAAAATATGACTTCATGAAAGGAAACTTGCTCGAGGTCCATCCTTTATCTTAGGGTGCGTAGGTGACCTTCTTCCGGATGCCCTGGCATTCTAAAATCGCTTCTCCCGGTTTGATAATTCTGGCAACAACATTGCCATGCCGCCTGCCAAACTTTAGTCGCTGACGCCGGTACTGTTTGTTATACAGGGGGTGTTTTGTGACATCTATGCCGCGGAAATAGTCGATGTGCGGCTTTCCGTCCTCTGCCGCCGGAGGGGCGGCTACACTGACCAACGCTGGGAAACGTATTTGGTTTACTGGCATTCCGGTGGTGCTGATATCATCTGTCGAGGCGCTGTCGGTGGATTGATTACTGATTTCCATCGGGGCGGGCTGCTCGGTGATGGAACTGGTGGCTCGGATGGTGGTGGATGTTGTTGAGGGTTGTTTGACTGGCGGCTTCTTTGCGGCTACAGGCGGAGGAAGAGGTCGGCGGCATTCGAGACCAGACGAAGTGGCGTAAGCCTTGGTGGATGTTGAAGTGGAAGCAATGGCGGATGTGATCGTGGCGGTATGACTCGAGCCGGAGGCTGTGATGGCGGACGGCTGTGAACTTCTCGGTTGGTGCGTTTTTTCCTTTTTATGGAGGAGCAGGCTCCTGTCAACATCTTTACGGCTGCTGGTTTTTGGTCGGGCCGGGGTTTCCTTATGGGCGGAAGTGAACTTGTTTGGCAACTCCTTCTTCGCACGGACTTTACGGCTCTCGGTTGCTGACGACGCAGCTGGCGCAGGAAGGTTGGGTAAAAATATCACCGACCTGATATCTGGCTGGCTTGGCTTCAATCGGGATGGTCTTGTAGGTTGCCTTTCCCAAGGCTGGGGTGCGGCGTCGCGATGTTCAGTCATAGTAGGTCTGACTCTGGCGGTGGTCGAACTTGAAATGGAATTTAGTTGAAAATTTTCCTCTGCATTATGACTCGGTTTTTCGAATCCCTTTAGATCTTTGACATGAGCGGTTACGGTACTTCTCCTTTTGTTCTTGTTCTTGTCAGCTGTTATACTTCTCAACACCACGATGACTGGTGAGGAGAATTTTATCACCTCATACGGACCTTCGTAGCGAGGGGCAAGCTTTTCTGTGAAGTGCTTTGTGGCAGAGGAGAGGGTTTTAACCTTTTTATATACTTGTTCTCCTATACTAGGCTTCCACGCTCTTCGTCGTAAATTATACCCCTGTGCTTGTCTGTGTGCGGCACTTTGTAAGTTTGTCTTTACTAGCTCGTATATTGTTTTCATCCTCTCTCTTCTTACTGTCGTATCTTCCTCGTTGTCGTGGTTGTGTGGTAGCGTAAGGGAGTGTGGGGTTCTTATCTCTCTGCCGAAATTAAGGAAAGCAGGGGTAAAACCGGTAGAGGCATGTTTGCTAGTGTTTATAGCAAAAGTAAGTTCGGGAATGTGCTCATCCCAAAACCGGTGATTACCCTCCGCATATTGCGCAATCATGGTTTTTATAACTCTGTTCACCCTTTCCGTAGGATTTTCTTGGGGGGAATACGGGGCCGTGAATCTTTGTTGTATACCCATTTCTTCTAAAAAGGTTTTGACCGCGTTACTGGTAAACTGACTGCCGTTATCCGAGAGAAGCACTCGGGGAATACCGAAGTGTGCTATTATTCTCTCCCTCAATGCTTTGATCACAGATTGAGACGTAGCAGCTCTTAGGGGTACGGCTTCTACCCACTTCGTGAATTTATCCACCATCACCAGCATCACGGTACTCCCCTTCATGGATCGAGGTAATGGTCCCACAAAGTCCATGCATACAGTATCCCATGGGCTGTCGACTATGTTACTGTACATCAGGCCGCTCGGTTTCTGTTGGGATGCCTTAAACTCCCTACAACTGCGACATTCTTTGACATACTTGGCTATGTCTCGGTACATGCCAGGCCAGTAGTAGCGTTGCATTATTCTGGAAGCAGTCTTGGCTACTCCTAAATGCCCGGCGGTCGTTACATCATGGTTCTCATAGAGTATTGTAGCTCTTTCGGCGGCGGAGACACACAGCTTCCAGTCTGTCTCTTGACTGGCTAGCGGATGTGCCACAAACTGTCTATACAGTCGGTCATTCATAATTTTGTAGTCAGGATATTTTTCGGGGTCTGTTTGTACTTGAGCCATTCGTTTCTCAGCCCAATCTTTCGGGCGGCTGTTCAGGAGGGCCAGGTCACTCTGACAGGCGGGCAAGGGATCTCTGGACAAAGCGTCGCACAGTGTGATATTTTCGCAATCTAGCGGAACTTTATTCGTTGAGTGTTTAATTGGAGTGTTGTTGGTATAAAACTGTTAAATTATGTAATTCTATGTTGTTTTGTAAGATTTAGAAGCTACCTGAAAATATTGAAACATATGCAAATAGGGTATTTCACCCCCCCCCCCCCATCTATGAAACGACTGGGCCTGGCATTTTGAAAAAAAAATTATTTAATAGTTCAATATGTATAGAGTATAGGAAAAATAAAAATAAATTACAATATGATTCAAATAAGGAGAATTTTGAATATTTATACTGACATGAAAACGAAACCCTAATAAGATCACTTGGTTTTTGTACATTCATCTTTCACAAACGATTTTTTAGAAACTGCTAGGCCGATTTAAATGAAATTTGGCACACATGTTCTATAATGCAATTATGACTCGAAAGTTTTGTTTTAATGTTTTTTTGATGAATAGTTTCTAAGTAATTTAAGAAAAACAGAAAAAAAGAACACGAAAATATAGGTCACTTAAAAAAAAAATATTGTATGGGGTCAGCAAACAACCGCAAGAAAAGTGAACGTTTTCTAACACAAAATATACCAACGGACATATTAAGCACAATAACACGATGGATACATGAGGATACATTTTTAAAACCCTTTCCAAAGTGACGATACACAAAAAAAAATCACTTTAAAGGCTTTCACTCGCACGATTTTTAATTTTTTTAATTATAACTGTACAAAAAAAATAATTACCCACAATAGTTTTTTAAATATCAACAAAAATAAATAAAATAATTTTGAAAAGCACAACTTAATATTTACTTGACCACGATGTTATCAACTTGACACAAGAAAAACAATGAACTTTTTTTTTTTTTTAGCTTTAACAAACCTGATGTTTGTGATGCTGTAAAACGGTAAATACAGTTGTGTCTTTGTTTTATTTTTTTGCCAAGTTAAAGCTGGAGGTTTTACCTTTCATATGATACCAATTTTGTTGCATTCGGTAGACTTTTATTTTTCATTAAAGTTCCGCTAGATTGGCAAAATAACACACTGTGCGTCGGCGACAACATTCATCGCCCCTTTTCTATACTTTATTTCAAAATCATATTGTTGCAACTCGATAGCCCATCGGGCTAAACGACCGGAGGGGTTATCCAAAGAGTGAAGCCATTTTAAAGAGTGGTGATCGGTTACTACCACAAAGTGGTAACCTTCTAAATAGGGTCTCATTTTCCTTATTCCAAAAAGGATTGCCAGGCACTCTTTTTCGGTGACGGAGTACTTCTTCTCCAGATCGGTGAGTGTTCTGCTGGCATAGGCTATCACTCGTTCTTGGTCTCCCGAGTTCTGACTTAGTACTACGCCTAGCCCGTAGTGGCTAGCGTCGGTCTGTAACGTGAAGGTTAAATTGAAGTCGGGACACATGAGGACCGGAGCTTCCGTTAGCCTTTTCTTCAGTTCTAACAACGCGTTATCTTGTTCGGTGCCCCACACCCAGGCTTGATTTTTCTTGAAGAGCTTCGTAAGTGGAGTAGTGACGGTTGAAAAATCTTTGATGAACCTTCTATACCAGGAAGTCATACCCAATAAACGGCGTAGTTCTTTCACGTTACTGGGTGCTTTTAGTTCTTTCACGGCGGTTATTTTGTCGGGGTCGGTGGCTATACCCTTGTCACTAACAACGTGCCCCAGGTATTTCAGTTCTCTTTTACAAAATTCGCATTTTTCTTTGTTTATTCTTAAGCTCACGGCTTGTAGCCTCCTGAACACTTCCTTCAAATGGGCCATATGTTCGTCAAAGGTTTCACTTACCACGATTATATCGTCTAAATAAGCGAAAGCATAATGGTCCATTTCCGGGCCTATAACTCCGTCTAACATCCTCTGGAAGGTTGCGGCTGCAGAATTCAACCCGCATGGCATCACTTTCCACTGGAATAAGCCCCTTCCGGGAACTGTGAAAGCGGTCACTGGCCTCGATGCCGGATCTAGTGGAATCTGCCAATACCCTTGTTTAAGGTCAATTGTTGAAATATAATTGGCTTTCCTCAACTTGTCTAATATGGCAAAGATCTGTGGGAGTGGATATGCGTCCATCACCGAAATTTTGTTCAGCTGACGATAGTCTACGCAGACTCGCCACTGCCCAGTTTTCTTTTTCACGAGGACTATTGGGGAGCTGTACGGACTGTTTGATGGTTCGATTTTGTCGTCTTTGAGTAACTCGTCGATCTCGTCATCAATGACTTTTTGCATTGCCGGATTTTTGGGATAATACCTTTGTTTAAAAGGTTGTTCGGTCTTTAACTTTATGACATGTACGGCTGCATTGGTGGTCTTAGGAAGGCGATCGAACTTGGGCAACTCTGAATTGAGTAAGTCGGTTAACTGTCCTTCCTGTTGCCAAGATAATGGCTTGCCACCCAGCAAACAAAATTCGTCACGGTCTGGCCTTGGCTCGTCAACATAACTTGACAGCGATATCTCTTTTCCCCCTAGAGTCATTTTAAAATCCGCACTTTGGAGGATATCGACGCCCAAAATCATTTCTTCGCTGAGCTGGGGCATATAAGTTACCTCCCCTTGGACCGGATGCCCATCAACATACACGGTGACGACGTAATGCTCCTCACTCTCGACGGGCTCCCCGTTTGCCACATAGGTTAAATGCTTTTGTAGCCGGAATGGTATACCCTTTTCTAGGAGGTATTGCCGCGTCGAACCATTAATAAATGACTTTGTGGCGCCGGTGTCAAGTAAGGCCCTTATAGACTTGCCCACGATTATGACTGGCAGAAAACATCTCGTATCGGTTCTAGGTCCGGATTCCTCTACTACTCTTGAATTTGTCGCTTCCGGTTTTTCCGGTTTAGACGATGTATTTTCTTGTTGATCCTCGGGATGTGACGGACCTGAGGGAGTGGATGACGGTGTAGGTCTCTTAGGATGGCGACGACGTTGCGGTGGAAGGTAAGTAGTCTTTAATGAAGAGGCGCGGTCTCCCCGGCAGTCGCACTCGCTTGTGAGACGACCATCCTGACCACAGTACGAGCAGAACATACGGAACGGACGGCGGCAATTATTCTTGGAGTGTCCACGCTGCTTACAGTTCCAGCAATGCGTGGACCTGTCGTACTGGGTAGGTGGTAATACTGGTCGGTCGGTGTTATGTGCAAAAGATACTCTTTGCGGGTTTGACGTCATTCGGTTATTGGTGGTGGGGGATCGAGCTGACGACGGCGGTGGTGGTGAAGCGTGCTTCAAACTTCGGTCTTGGCTCTGAATATATTCATACTCTTCTGCCAATTGCAAAAGTTCGTCCAGGCTCTCGAAGTCCCTCCGTTTTATGTACAGGTGATATTCCGGCCTGAGACTGTCGTAGATCCGGTCCACACTTTCTGCCACCTTCATGGTCGGATGCCGGTGTATCAAATATTGTGTAGCTTGTATGTAGTCCCGGGCTTTCTCTCTGGGCCCTTGTCTCTTTCTAAGGATCTCATCTTCCAGTTTATGGATGAAGCGGGGTGGCAGGAAATGGCTCATGAACAGATTGCGGAAATCAACCCAATCCTTCAATCTATCCCGGTTGATTCTGTACCATTCCAGGGCTGTACCCCTCATGACTTCTGGCAGTGTTCTCAAAAGGTCATCGAAGCATATTTCGTAGCATGTGGCTAACTCTTCGATTCTTTCCAAGAACTCTAGAGCGTTTCCGGAGGAGTCAAACTTCAAGTTCCACTTTCTAACCGTGTTCATGACCTCAGCGTCATGACGGTGAACATTACTGAGAGACCTTTCCAACATGGCAGGCTCTTCGGTAAAAATGCGATTTTGGTTATTGACGGATTTGTCTGGGGGCGGCAAGCCGGATGTCTGGGTAGCAATAGCGACTCGGGTAGGAACATGGAGGTGTACTTCCTTCTCATTCTGAGATTGCGTAGTTTGTTTTTCCTCACCCGTGCCTCGGGTTTCTTCCTTATATTCCCTCTCACTCACGGTCTTTGCGATTTCTTCACATAAATTTTGCGTAGACTTCCTCTGTCTGGCTTCTTTAACGTGGGTGCTGAAACGCGCCCTCAAAGCGTCTAAAGTACCGCTGGTGTCCAATCCCAGACGATCCATTTTCTCTATCAATTCCTGTTTCCGGAGAAGGTACATGGCTCCTAGGCTAGAGATGTAGTCAAATCCTTCTTCCGTTTCAGACATGGCGGTGTGTTCGGTTTTGTTTCCGGTTAAGTGTCTCTTGAATTTGTCTTTGCGGTATGGACCTGTAGGTCCCTGCTCGGGCGCCAATTTGTGATGTGCTTTTTGTTTCCCAGCCGAGGTTTCGCTCGTCGGTGCCAAGGTCTAATGAAGAAAACACGAAACTTCAATGATAGGTCTTTCGAACCTAATGACAAATTCTTTATTCGAAACACTTAATAACTATAATTATTAATATTAACGTAAATTCAATAGTTTTTGGTTTTGGTTCTTCTTAATACGTCACTTCCGGTATTGCGATCGGACTGAGATATTGTTGCTGCCTGTTGAGTGACTGGCTTCCTGGTCGTCTTGGTATGGCTTCACTACTGGGCTTCCTGGTTCCTGTTTCCGCCGGAGCTTGTGGTATTCGTTACTCGACCGGTTTATTTCCGGGGGATCAGCAGGTACGTTTAAGGCCCCTGGTGGCACTACACGGCAGGCAATAGCTCTGGTGGATCAGCAGGTTTATTTAAGGCCCCTGGTGGCACTACACGGCAGGCAATAGCTCTGGTGGATCAGCAGGTTTATTTAAGGCCCCTGGTGGCACTACACGGCAGGCAATAGCTCTGGTGGATCAGCAGGTTTATTTAAGGCCCCTGGTGGCACTACACGGCAGGCAATAGCTCTGGTGGATCAGCAGGTTTATTTAAGGCCCCTGGTGGCACTACACGGCAGGCAATAGCTCTGGTGGATCAGCAGGTTTATTTAAGGCCCCTGGTGGCACTACACGGCAGGTAATAGCTCTGGTGGATCAGCAGGTTTATTTAAGGCACCTGGTGGCACTACACGGCAGGCAATAGCTCTGGTGGATCAGCAGGTTTATTTAAGGCCCCTGGTGGCACTACACGGCAGGCAATAGCTCTGGTGGATCAGCAGGTTTATTTAAGGCCCCTGGTGGCACTACACGGCAGGCAATAGCTCTGGTGGATCAGCAGGTTTATTTAAGGCCCCTGGTGGCACTACACGGCAGGCAATAGCTCTGGTGGATCAGCAGGTTTATTTAAGGCCCCTGGTGGCACTACACGGCAGGCAATAGCTCTGGTGGATCAGCAGGTTTATTTAAGGCCCCTGGTGGCACTACACGGCAGGCAATAGCTCTGGTGGATCAGCAGGTTTATTTAAGGCCCCTGGTGGCACTACACGGCAGGCAATAGCTCTGGTGGATCAGCAGGTTTATTTAAGGCCCCTGGTGGCACTACACGGCAGGCAATAGCTCTGGTGGATCAGCAGGTTTATTTACGGCCCCTGGTGGCACGCAGCACGGCAGGCAATAGCTCTGGTGGATCAGCAGGTTTATTTACGGCCCCTGGTGGCACGCAGCACGGCAGGCAATAGCTCTGGTGGATCAGCAGGTACGTGAATGGCCCCTGGTGGCACGACGGACAAATCTCCTTCGATATTTAAAACCCCTTACCACTGGTGGGGGGAAGCTTTAAAATCGAAATTGCGGTTGCTGCACGGTCGGTAAATGAGGGCAATTTCCTTCGCTATTAAAACCCCTTACCACTGGTGGGGGGAAACGAAATTGCGGTCGGCGGCGGGAATGACCAATAACACTCAGTTCAAGACCTAAGCTGAAATGACAACTTATCGTAGTGATGAAAAGTAGTGGTAGTGGTGATTTTAGTACGAAAGTACTCATCACCATATAAACTTTACTACAAAACATGAATGTGAATTGTACGAACATGAAAGTTAAACTTTCATGTGTTTCGGTATAGCTTGCTACCATGCAATAATAATGTTATTGATTATGAAAGAAAACACGCCATGTGTTGATGAGTCATACGCTATGCTTTATTTATGCATTTCTTGGTATACATTCAAGGGCAAATGAAATGTATGCAATATATGCCTGAATTAGTTTTGCCTGCATGTGGGATTTTTGAAGCGAACGTGAATTGTATGCATTCGAAATGCAAACTTGCCCGTGTATTTAATGTTGGATGGGGAAAATCGATATTGCTACATAAGAGCATGTAACGCTTCGTTACAAACCGTAATTGACTGAGTGACTCACTGCTTGACTCACTGACTGACTGATTATCAAAATTATGAAGCACTTCTAACAATAGCAGAATCTTGAAATTTGGTACAATGGTAGGTTTTCGGCTGTATACAAAGGGAAAAATCGAAAATTTCAATTTGCTCATTCAGGGGGCGTGGTATCCGCCCACTTTCTAAAACTGGTCCTAGGATCTTGAAACTCGGAATTCTAATAGAATTTTGGTTGAATATAATTAAAAATAAAAGTAAAATATTTTGGTTTCATTTAGGGGCGTGGTTTCCGCCCACTATCTTAAAACGGTCGTAGGATGTTGAAATTTAGAATTCTTGTAAGGTTTTGGTTGAATAACATGAAAAAAATGAGAAAAAAATCTATTTACATTTAGGGACGTGGTATCCGCCCACTTTGCTAAAATGGTCGAAAACGCTTAAATTCGGAATTTTGATACGATTTCGGTTGAGTTTAAGAGAAAATATAAGTACAAAATTGCATTTTCATTACAGGGGCGTGGCTGCCACCCACTTTCCTAAAATGGTCATAGGATGTTGAAATTTAGAATTCTGGTTTGTTTAACTTCATAAAACTCCATGAGTAACTTTCCTTAGTGGTTTCACAATGGACCCTTGATGTCTAAATGTGACATCTAGACATCCACTCTAACCTAACCTACCTATTACTTATTTATAAATTGGCAGAGCAATTATATTGTAAAAATATGCAAATTGCTAGCTTATTAAGTTATTTCGAGGTTCATGCTTTCATAAAAAAAGCTTTGCAAAAAGATGTGAAATCAGAACAAAAACATAAAATGTAAAAAAAGAGCCAAGTTCTGTTATGTGCAAACAGCAATGTGTAAAAAGTTAGCCACCAAAAGTAATGAGATCTAAAAGAACGCCAAGTTCTTACATATAAAAGTGATATATTGAATGTTTTAAATCATAGAAGATAATACAACAATATTAAAAGAAAATATAAAATAGTTTGGATGAAAATTTACAAGTTCACTTGGCAAGTTTTCGTTTGAAGCGTGATTAATAACATTTTAAAACTTGAACAGTGAACTTGTAAATTTTCATCCAAACTATTTTCTATTTTCTTTTAATATTGTTGTATTATCTTCTATGATTTAAAACATTCAATATATCACTTTTATATGTAAGAACTTGGCGTTCTTTTAGATCTCATTACTTTTGGTGGCTAACTTTTTACACATTGCTATTCGCACATAACAGAACTTGGCTCTTTTTTTACATTTTATGTTTTGGTTCTGATTTAATATTTTCCTTAAAATAGTGTCATGTCTAAACGAAAAAAAAAGATTGTTTAGAAAAAAAGTCAAACTATTTCAAGTGTTTTCTAGAACCAGAATATCAAAAAATTCTTAAATTCACTCAAAAAAAAAATCCTTAGGCAATTTGAAGCGCATCAGCCCCAATTTTACATCTTCATCAAATTTGTACATTTCTATATCTCACCTTCTAAAATATATAAACTTTTATTACCAGAAGTAGGTACTTGGCACTACATAATTTTCCAAAAAAGGAAAACTAAGATGAACAGCTAAAGGCTTTTGGTTCTCCTTTTTGCTTCACACATACACCAGTCCTTCTCCAAATATGGTTACTATAAATCCACTTGCTTCGTAAAAAAAGTAAAAAAAAAAAAAATAATTTCAAAAACTGATATGTGGGGATTATTTGAGCACAGCTCCTTGTGTTAGATACCTGCTTTCGTAATGAGGATATAGATATATCTAAGGCAAACACAACTCAATGAGAATATTCACGCAAAAAAAACCACCCGTCATAGTAACATTAAGTTAAGAGTTTCTGTGTGTGGTAGGAAAATCTTCCTCGAAGCATGGTTATGTGGCGATGGGTAAAAATAAGCCCAAGGTACAGCACATCACAGCAGTAAACCCAAGTTCGTGTGCAGGGCAAGGAGAAAAAAGCCTTGACTTAAATTGACTTCAATTCAGTTAAACGATTTAGTTCTCTCTTTTCAAAGCTTGCCTATAAAAAAAAGTTACTTCAGCACACTGAAGTAGTAGCAATAGAACTTCGTTCGAAGGGAAAAGAAGCAGAAAAGAAAAAAAAGTTATTCATACGCCCTGGTGTACTTGCTGTGTGGCGAAACTATGTACCCAACTACGTGCATGACTACACACTAAGTTTTACTTTTTTGTGTACTTAGGAAGAGTATCAGCAACATGGTTAGTACGTGGGCTTAAAAGGATAACGAGGGGAGCAAAAAATTGTTCAAAAACATGAATTGTGTTCGTCCTCTCAAAATTTTGCGTGTAAGGATATTTTTCATTATTATTGTTGGGTTGAATATGCATAACCTTCTTTTTGAAAGGATAATGATGCGTTTTTTTCACTAATGATGATGAGCAAGGTTTTTGTTTTGTTGCTGTTTTTTGTTCGATGTCTAGATTTTGTTTTCATTGTTTTCATGATTTTTCATTATTGCTGTTGCATTAAAATAACAACGGTGAACACAACAGCAGTAAAAAGCATATTTTTGCGGTTTCGTTAATAAAAAAAAAATAATAACAATAATACAAAATGCTGTTCGATTTCTATATTTATACACAGAAAAATTACAATTTCTGTTTTTGTTGTTGGGTTATTGTTGTTGCAGATACTTATTTAATCTGAGGTTTCCACCACATGCCGCATTGTTCAATGGTTTCGATGTGAGTGTAAAATGTGGAGGGGGGGGATCATAAGTTATTATTCTGTAAATGTTCATGGTTGTGTATTGTGAAGTGCTAGGAAGAGAGAGAGTTAAAGCTAAAAATGGAAAATTGCAACTGGACCGCCCTCATGAGAAGTTACTCGATAAGAATAATGGCTCGTTCGAGTGGAAAATTCAATTTTAATTTAATAAATTCGACATCGTTTAGGATGGAATTCATTAAGAAAATTGATATTTCTTACTGTTACCAAAATTCAATAAAATATATAAGTTGTCAGTACTTTTTCTCTCGTTGGCTGTGTTTTTGAATTTTTGTTTTTGCTGATTTTAATTTAGCAATCGTGATTTTTCAAAAAAAAAAAAATTAAAACTAACATTGCTAAATTGCTGGCTGTTGTTCTTAGCATTAACTCTGCTCTGTTTTGTTTATGACAAAAAAGTGTATTTTTTAAGCAACTACATCGGCCAATATGCAAAGTTTGCACCTAGTGTCAACGAAATTGGCTTTCAAGTTACTGATATAAGTAAATGCTAAAGTTATGAGTACCGACAGTCAATTAATTCATCGTGAGGCTTAATTTTAAATGTAAAATAAAACACATGCATTTGAAAGCTGACTCAAATTTTAAATGTCGATTAAAACAAAAACTCATCTAATATACATTTTCAAAATGATTTCATGGGAATTTTGACTACTACGACGACGTCTGAGATTTTCTTCTTCTCGTATCATCGTAGTGTCATATTTGATAAACATTCGATATGGAGTGGCAACTCTGTCCAGAATTTAGCTTAAAACGCATTAAAAGAAATTTGTTCCCACAACGAAAGTGAAACGTCGTTTTCTTAGATAAACTAAAAAAAAAAAAAAATATGGGTGCCTTATCCGCATGCCCTCTGGCAAAACCAACTTTCCACTTCCGGTCCAAAACCTACTCTTTGTTTTTGTGTTTTAAAATATGGGAAATAGAAAGCAAGATGAGGATGAAAAGGCTTGATCAAATTAGTTAAAGCTTTCGGAATTAGAAAATCAAAAACTCGCCCCAAAAGGGCACCCATCACACTGTCTCACTCTGTGTGAGAAACAAAAACTGAAAATAGAATAAAAAAAACTATTGGAAAATAAGGCCACCATACGACAACAAAAGCGGAAGGATCATCGAAGGACTCTTCACTTCAAATAGGAAAATCAAAAAAATAGGAAACCTGCAGAAAAGGACTCGAAGAGAAAATTCAATTTAAACATACCATACCAAATTCGAGAAGGAAAGACTTTCATCCGTTGCCGCCATCATCACCACCACCTCCACCGCCGCGCCGCCGCGCCGCCGCGCCGCCGCCGCTTCCTGTTTCTTTTGCCAGTTAGTTTATTTTGCATGCAATGTTATTATGTCCAGCTCTCAATAGACAAGATTTCTTCAACTGTTATTGTTTTATAGGCTTAAAAGCAGCAGAACCATGAATAACCTCAAAAGGAGAGCGAGAGGGAGTGAAAGATATAAAGAGGAAGCGTTTGATAAACACTCAATGAAGCAAATCAAAATGTCAATCATGTCCCTGGTCGAAACAAACAAGAAAAAAAAACTGTGTCCTTGTTTGTGTGCAATGCAAACAGGAAGACTAAAGAAGACAACGTCTATAGGTGATAACAGTGTGGTTAGAAGCATAATTACGGCTCAACACTGGTCATGCTGAGAACCTTTGTGTGAAATGGAGGAAACTACTGAATGCTTTTAAGGTGCCAGAGTGTCTGTCACTTCAAAGTAACAACAATAACGCCCGAAAAAAACAACATTCATCCTCTTTTTCCCCTTCATCAATCCATTATGAATTTCTATGCCGAAAGTGACAGAAAGAAAAAAAAACCAAAACGACCGGAATTCGGTCTATATAGACGTTTGAAGTCGTTTGGATATGGGATCTTCCCTTTTTTGTTTTGCTAATGGTCATTCAAGAAAATAACTTCATCACACACACATATTCGCACAACAGCCGAGACAGACGACACGGGATCATTAACGGATGAAGGCGTTTACTTACTTCGTTTCATCCTTGATGGACAGAGCAGCTGAAATGAGGGAATTTTACTGGTAACTTAAAAGGAGAACTAACAAAATCAAGATATTGGGGCATATGCATAAAAATCTAGTATTTACTAGTAGTAAATACTTCAAGTAAATACTAGATCAACAAGTAAAAGCTCAGATTCGTAGTATTTACTTCATTTGGTATGCATAAAAAAAAGTAAATGCTAGCCAGCATTTACTAGTAGTAAATACTAGATTCATCCAAGTAAAAACTACATATTCATCGGAAGACTCAGGCTTTTACTTACAGCAATTGAAAAATAAAGTAAAATGGAAAACTAGACTACAAAAGTAACAAGAAAAACCTTAACTTTGCTTTAATTAGGTATTTTGATTTCATCACTTTGTATTTGTTATTGATTTTTTAATTATAAGTTTTCATACGGCGCGTGGCTGTTTCATAATCTTGACAAAAACCAAAATGATTGTACGATAGATTTTGTCAAAACGCTTGAGGTGCATTCGGTTCTTTTGATCAAATCTATGTCATTTCTCCGCAGCTGCCCCTACCTCCTGATTTCAGTTGCACCAGAACTGCGTCCGTGGTCGTTGGTAGTTTTGCTTTTAACTGCTCTGTCCTGTATTTCAAAGTTGTCGGGTTTCATTTAAATACTTTGCAACATTATGCAAAACAAAACATGCCATTATTAGAGTTGCCACGTTTCTTAATACAGTAGGTATACAGTTTTGTAATATTGGGAATCGACTTTTAAGCTGACCAAAACATCGTTCTATGATGACCCTTTTGTATGTAATTTGTTGTATGATTTCTCCTTCCTCGTAATTGGGTTTCTATAAATGGTGTTATTAACCAAGTGGCGATTCCCATATCCCTCATCTGCCAAAAGAACTGTGGTAGCTGAATTTCTTAAAATTGGTTCAAGAAAACTGTTTTTCCGAATCCTGAAGTCATGAACTTAACCTGGCCATTCACAAACAACAATTGTAAAACATTCTTTTACATCACCGGTGGCTGGAATGTTGATGGATGCATATGCCTTTCGATTTTTGTATTCTCAGAATGCAAGTTAGGTTTTTTAATCTCTACATGTGTGCAATCCAAGGCTCCAATACAAGAAGGAAAGCTGTATTTAGAAAGCCAACCAACATTTACTTTACATTTCAAAGCGGTAAAGCATTTTGAAATTATTTGTCGCTGGAGATCTTCGTTTCTTATGTTAACTTGTTCAGTATTAATGTGCAAAAACGCGGCCATTTGACAAGAATATTGAACTTGAACATTTGCTAGTACCTAAATACTTTTGGGTGTTTGAAACGAACATTCAAGGCGATTTGCAAAGAAAATGTTCGTTTCAAACACCCAAAAGTATTTACTAGCAAATGTTCAAGTTGCTCTTTAGCAACTTGTAAAAATTGAAGTAAATACTAGTAGTAAAAGGTTTTTATGCATATCACTTTAAGTATTTACTACCAAAATTCATCCATACCTAGTAAATACTTTTACTTCTAGTAAAAGCTTTTATTCAAGTATTTACTTGAAGTTTATGCATACGATAAAAAGTAAATACTATCAAAATTGACTAGTAAAAGCATTTACTACCGTTTATGCATATGGCTCATTGGGACATATGCATAAAAATCAAGTAATTACTAGTAGTAAATACTTCAAGTAAATACTAGATCAACAAGTAAAAGCTCAGATTCGTAGTATTTACTTCATTTGGTATGCATAAAAAAAAGTAAATGCTAGCCAGCATTTCCTAGTAGTAAATACTAGATTCATCCAAGTAAAAACTACATATTCATCGGAAGACTCAGGCATATACTTACACAGCAATTGAAAAATAAATTTAAATGGAAAACTAGACTAAAAAAGTAACAAGAAAAACATTAACTTTGCTTTAATTAGGTATTTAGATTTCATCACTTTGAGCTGAAGTATTTGTTATTGATTTTATGATTATAAATTTTCATTCGGCGCGTGGTTGTGGTCATAATTTTGACAAAAACGAAAATAATTGTACATTAGATTTTGTCAAAATGCTTGAGGTGCATTCGGTTCTTTTGATCAAATCTACCATTTCTCCGCAGCTGCCCCTATCTCCTGATTTCAGGTGCACCAGAACTGCGTCCGTGGTCGTTGGTAGTTTTGCTTTTAACTCCTCTGTCCTCTTCTTCAAAGTTGTCGGGTTTCATTTAAATACTTTGCAACATTATGCGAAACAAAAAATGCCATTATTAGAGTTGCCACGTTTTTTAGTTGCAGCCGTAGGGTAAACTGGGGTACATTTGACGTTGGGGCACATTTGACTTTGCGATTTTAAGTGTGAACGTAGCCTTTAAGAAGAAAAATTGGGATTGAAAACGGCGCCTTATTTGATTTAAAAAACAATGTAGTAGACTGTGACAGTCTTGCTTCAACTTTTCTACGAGCAATACGCGTTTTTGTGATTTCCAGATACTTGATGTAATTTTCCACCAACGGTACGTAAGCATTTTGTGAGTTTTGTGAAAGTGTATTTTGATAGTGCTTTCCCTTTAAAATTTATAAATTGAAGTAAATATCGTGAAAGTTTAACATTAATTTTAAAAAATTAAAAAATAGCTGTAAACAACCTTTGGGGCACATTTGACTTTTTCAAATGGGGCAGATTTGACTTGTGTTAGGGGTACATTTGTGTTCTTTCTATGCTTATGGTTCATCAATAGAAACTTTAAAAAAATTTGTTTATGACTTTGCCAAGGCCAATAACATTCACCAAGTTGGGAAGTTTCAAAAAAAGCTGCAGACGATTGGCTTTACGGATTTTTAAAACGAAATCCAAATCTCTCCCTAAGAAAGCCAGAAAATATGAGCTTAGTCAGGCTCAACGTCTTTTCAAATTAGCAGTTGATAACTTCTTTCAGAACCTTCGACAAATTTATGAACAAAATTCATTCAGCCCTAAGTTTGACTTTTCTTTGCATCTAAACATCAAAAAGACCACATTTGGTGAGACTTATTGAGCTTAAACTGGTGATTGTCAAATGCTCCCCAGTACAAAGTCAAGGGTGCCCCGTGCTCGGGGCACTTTTGACAAAATGACTTTTTTTACAAAATTAATTTTTAAAAAATATGTAAATGTTAAAAACGGAATATCGGCATGCCAGTTCTATCTCAAACATTCAACGTATTGAATTAAAAAAAAAGATTGAAATCCATCAACCGAATACAAAAATACAGGCTCTTTAAAATTAATTGTCAAATGTGCCCCAGTTTCCCCTATACAGTTTTGTAATATTGGGAATCGACTTTTAAGCTGACCAAAACATCGTTCTACGATGACCCTCTCTTTTGTATGTAATTTGTTGTATGATTTCTCCTTGCTCGTGATTGGGTTTCTATAAATGGTGTTATTAACCAAGTGGCGATTCCATATCCCTTATCTGCCAAAAGAACTGTGTTTGTTAACTGAATTTCTTTAAATTGGTTCAAGAAAACTTTTTTTTTTCCAAATCCTGGAGTCATGAACTGAACCTGGATGTGAATAGCCAGCACTTGTAAAACATTCTTTTAGATCACAGGTGACTGGAATGTTGATGGATGCATATCCCTTTCGATTTATATATTCTCAGAATGCAAGTGAGGTTTTTTAATCTCCACATGTGTGCAATCCAAGGGTCCAATACAAGAAGGAAAGCTTAAGCTGTATTTAGAAAGCCAACCAACATTTACTTTTTCAAAGCGGTAAAGCATTTTGAAATTATTTGTCGCTGGAGATCTTCGTTCCTTGTTAACTTGTTCAGTATTAATGTGCAAAAACGCGGCCATTTGACAATAATATTGAACCGATTGCCTTTAATGTTGATTTGAAACTGAAAATATTCGTTTCAAACACTCAAAAGTATTTACTAGCAAATTTTCAAGTTGCTCTTTAGCAACTTGTAAAAATTGAAGTAAATACTAGTAGTAAAAGGTTTTTATGCATATCACTTTAAGTATTTACTACCAAAATTCATCCATACCTAGTAAATACTTTTACTTCTAGTAAAAGCTTTTATTCAAGTATTTACTTGAAGTTTATGCATACGAAAAAAAGTAAATACTATCAAAATTGACTAGTAAAAGCATTTACTACCGTTTATGCATATGGCTCAATGAGCGTTTAAAGTTTGAGTCTACAAACTGGCTGCCACATCAATTGTTTTGACGAGAGCACCTCTCGATGATAAAAGTTTTGAGGTCCTTTGACAGACGACAACGAAAATTCCTTACTAGAATAACCTTTTCTTCAGGCACTATGAGGACAGATGACTGAAAAAAATGAAACAACAAAAAATTTATTTAGGAAGAGAAGCCTTTTTAAACTTTTGTTTGTCCTTCACTCAGACCGTTTTCATCAATTTAAAAATTTAATACAAGGACAATTCAATTGAATTTTAAATTTTAATTTTTTATCCCTTTTTTATGCCTTTTCCATTTCACTCGGTGATGCTGAACAGTATTTGAGGATTTGAGTTATAGATTGTGTCTACATTTGTGATGTTTGTTCATTACCTTGAAAGCTACACAATCATTCACACTAAATCGATTAAACGGGTCATTAGAAAATGATTTAATCAATCAATCAATCAGTCAGTCACAACATCAAAAAGAGACATTTGGAATGTTTGGAAGGGAGTTTAGGGCGTTATGGTAATCTTTTCTTTTAACCTGCCACCGTAAAATTGTACGACGCGATGCTGTTGGCATGTCGCGGGGCGGTGGCGGTACTGGAAGCCTTTTTCATCGAACAACAAATAACGTGTATCACACCATCAGCCATACATATGTAAAATGATTGAGTATCAATCAATTGCCAGCCGACGAACGAGTTTAAGGATGGACAGCCTTCAGTAATTGTGGTCAACTTCGGTGGTTTTGTGGGGAGCCAAAAAATAAATAATTTTAGCTTAATGCCACAGCAATGGAATAGTCTTGAAAATTATTCTCATAAATAGAGCTGTAGAGAGAACGACAGAGAGATAAAAAGGCTAAATGATGATAACATTCGATTAATATAACTTTTTAATTTGGTGTTGGGTGGGTGGGTTTTTGTTTGGGGGATTGGATAGTTTTCAAGTGAGAGTTGAGTGAACGAGTAAGGCATAATTCTTTATTCAAATTGATATAAATTAATAGTTGGTGTTTGATAAATTTATAAAAAGGGGTTGTAATATAATAAATGAAAAAGTTACGTAGGGCGTATACTTACTATTTTATGAACAAGATGAAAATAACTTTTTTGACCTCATTTTTTCACTGGCAACGTTATGAAATTCATAAGCCCCAAAAAGAAACATAGAATGTGAACATCTTATCTTTAGCTCAACAATTTTTTTGTTTATTAACTTGAATTTTGAAAACTCACTTTTGAACTGACATACAAACTTAAGTTTCTTCATAGGTACTGTTTCGAAATTCAGGTCATCGTTAGAAAGAACCCTCCCGAAGGCAATCCATCTTTTCCTCTTCCAACTGAGATATTCCATTCAAATAAACTTAAACTTGCAGATGTTTTCTTCTTGTCTCTCTACAATAAGAAAAGTTGAATACATTTAAAAAAGGAAAAAAACTTATCTCAATCCCATCGCCAAATGAGACCCATTTTCTTGTCTTCCTTTTTCTGCTTTTACTTTGGTTTCTCAATTAAACTACAAAAAGTAACAGTATAGCCATTTTCTTGCAACCTTAACAAACTTTTTCAGTTTTGTTTTTTCTTTACTTTTTTGTCCCTTTTAAGATAGCAGAATTTCAATAAGTGAAACAAATTTCTCTCAACTAGTAACAACTAAAAAAAAAATACTGCAAGACCAAGGAAGAACAAACCCTCCCAGATAATCCACCATCTCAAAAAAAAAAAGAAAATAACCGAAGAAACCGTAAAAACCACAAAAACTATTGCAGCTACCAGAAAGTCAAGAAACTCATGCTTCAGCAAGAAAACTCACAAATAAGGCATTATTAGTCTGTGTTCCCAAAAAATAAAACGAGAAAGTAAAGGCGACAAATCTCATCACACCATCAAACATTGCTATATAATAACCATCACTGACACACCATAACCACCACCAACGTCGCCGAGCCCATTGATGATCGTTCGTCCTTTCTCTCCCGCCGTCAGTCACCATCTAACAGAAGAAACACCTTTAAACTTGGCTGAGCAAAAATTTCTGGACGTTCCAACTTTCAAACCAGATAGGGCCTTAATGCCCTGAATCCTCATGTGCCAGAAGACAAACAAGAAACACGAATATGGGAATGTCATTATAGTGTAACTCATTATAGTGAAGATATACAGTACAGAAGGACTACACGCTTCGAGGACAAGGACAAGACAACTTTTCTCCATTATTTTTGTTTCTGTGTGTGAGTGTGAATGGTCCTCGCACAAAGTTAATGGATTCTCATATGAAAACCGTCTAGCTAGTCGCTTTGCTTTTTCAACTCCTTCCAAGCAGTGCCGTAGCATCAACATCAGTGTAGTTGTCATTGGCGGCATCAATGACAGTAGCGACATTAAAAATTGCAAGCAAACACCTTTTGCTTGGCATTACATAAAAGCTAAAAAAAAAAAGTGGTGAAGTAGTCTGGTCACTTGGGAGTCGAGACTCTGTCTAAGATTGCTCACAAGGATCATAGAATAATTTTTAAGGACAAAATACCGAAACAAGGAAATACATTTACAACAACAACAACAACAACGAGAAATAAAACTATATAAAGGAAGAAAGTCCCAGGCGTAGGTAAGCACAGGATTCATTGTATGAGTATATTCCGGTTTTGAATAAATTTAGCTGAACGGAGATGCAAGGTTTTGAGCAGGAGAATGCATATATCTCTGAAAAAGACAAGCATTCCAGTTGGATATTCTCCTGTGAATGAAAAATAGTAGAGGAACGTTCCTTCCTCGCCACTTTGCATCTCTTGCTGTCTTGTGCATCCTCGAGAAGAGGATATTTTCTTTTGTTGTTGATAATAACTCCTCTTTCCTTTTATATCCTTTCTTTTTCCTTAATTTGAAATTGTATTTTTAGATTTTTTTGCGAAACGGCATATTCTGCATCATCAAAAGGCTTTGTGCATTATTAAAAAAAAGGACATCAGATGAGCATTTTACATTGCAAGAATTTCCCTGTTACTTTATCCTTTTGATCTGCGCTTGTTTGTACTCCTGCTAGCGAAGTAGGTTTTTCTTGTATGTATGATGATTTGGCAGAAAGGGAAAATGTATTCATTAATTTAATATGATGCAACAATCGCAAACGCAAAAAAATAAAACACGCTCTGTTTTATGACAAATACATACTATTATTGTGAACTCAGGTGGAACCGTATACTAAAAATATCAACCGCAGCGCAGGTTGGTGGAGATTTGTGTGTAGAAGGTATTTGCCTTTAGAGTTTACGCTTAGACTTGAATATGTAAAAATGTAATTTAAAATTATATTTTCTGTCACACTAGACCAGATGGATGCGAGGATGTTTTGGGAATGCGTTTTTCTTTTGGAGTGATTTCATTAATTTATGCTCTTGTCTTAGGGATCTTTTTTCTGCTTTTGTTCCTCTAGTCTGGTTAAAATAGATTTTGAATATCAAATAAAAATTTTGCAAAGTAAAATTTAATCCATGAAGATTTCTTTAAAGTTTAAACTGTTTCTTTTTTATCTTGGTCTATAACGAAGACTTCCGGGAAAAATCTATAAGAACAAAAAACACTTTCATAACATTGACCCAAACAAATTTAGCATAAACTGAAATGAAAGTTTTTGTCCATTACAAAGGTTCAGAAGTGGGTTTTACTAAAAGTTTTTTTTTTCTTTTCTTGTTAAGACACCAAACACTATGACACACCGACCAACAAATAAAACCACGCGACATTTAAAATATTTTTAATTCATTTTAATGGAATGTGGGAAATGTTTTATTCTACAATATGCCATTACTGCTAGTTTCCTTTTAATTTTGCAACATTTCACGTTTCACGTTATTTCTATTTTCGTATAGATTCTAAAAATTTCTTTCGTCGAGATTCTTGTAGTTCAAAGTAACATAACAAAATAACATCATATCTCATAGTTTTAACCAAGTAGGTACTTGGGGCATGGAAGATGTGGATGAAGAAATTTAAAAGGTAAAATACATGGTCCTTTATCAAGATTCCCCAGGGAGGGATTGCTGTTTCTATGGCTTTTGTTTCCATATTAAATTCAACCAAAAAATGTTTAGAAATGTTTCACAAAATAAAACACTTATTTTTCTTGTTCTTAATTCAAGTAAAAAATAACCCCTAATATGTCATCATCATCACTCATGAAAAAGGTAATCATCAAACAAAATCCGCTCCTGAAAAATTCTCTAATTTTCTATCTATTCTGGTGCATTTGTATGCGTCGTTGGTGGTGTCTCGTGTAGGTTGTGTAAATGCGTTTTCAAAAAAAATGAAAAGTGTTTTTCACAACAGTTTCTATTATTTTTATTTATTAAAGTAAAAACGAAATGTCATAGAAATGCAACAACAGATGTGGTGTCATAACTTTCTTGCATACATTTTTCTTTTTCCTTTAGCTTCTTCTTAGTATTTTTTAGTCCCAAGTCATATGCGATATCTACATCAAATTCTATTCTCATTTTTCTAAAGTAACAAAATAAAAAATAAAAAAAAAATATGAATTTATATATTTATTATTTGTTTAAAAATAACAGCTGAAATAGCTTTTATGTATTTATTTGTCTATCCCTAAAACTGAATGAAAAATTAGATAACGTAAGTATAAGGATGTTTTTTAAACTGTTGTGTTTCCTGTCAGTCAGGATAACATATTCGAAGGAAACTAAAACAAACAAGAAATAGAACAAAACAAGATGCAACGAGGACATACAATGCAACTGTGTTCTTGGAACCATACCATGCCCCCAGCGATCTATTTGCGCTCGTGATAGTTTTTTTTTGTAAATATACAAAATAGTAAGTTAAGTTTTTGTTTTCTTCTTCTTCTTCTAAAGAATTGTTATGGGTGAGCTTTGGTCGGTAAGGAAGTACAGCAGTAAAGTTGTGATTTATTGTTTGGACAAAAACAGAACAAACAAAATAGTATTTGGACGAGAGCGCTTAGGAGGGAGGGGATGTAGATTTTTTTAGGATAAATAGGGTGGTAAAGTGAAGAAAATAAGCGTTCTTCCCGACAATTTGCCTTGTATAAATCAGGAAGCATACATTTACTTTTTACTAGATTCACCATTTTCACGACGATAGGTACATTTAGCAATGTTGTATTTGAACGGACATGGAAAGAAAAAGCAGATTTCTCCCACTTCCACTCTTGTGTTGTGTCCTTTAGATAAAAGTTATACAAAAAATAAAGGATATCAACGTTTTTTTTTCTGTTATGACCAAAGCTTAATCTAGGAGAATGCATAGCCCAGAAGTAAAGTGAAAAAAGGGACTTGATGAGCATGAGAAGCGAAGTATTATCGCATCGTAGAAAAGGTTGAAGCTACTGGCTGCTTGTTGTTTAGCAAGAACATTTTTTTTGGTCTGATATTGCATCGAGTAGAGGACATATATGATACAAGAACGGTAGTAGGTACCTGTTTAATATGTTGGAGTTTTTTTTATGATTTCCTTGCAAGGACATAATGTGGGATATGTTTTCTGATGCTGGTGACATCGAAAACAGCAAAAAAAAAAGAAAAATGTAGGAAAGACTAGGACAGGATGAAGACGATTTTATAGGACTGCATCACAAATAAGTCCTTCTTTCCGTTCGTCGTCGGTCGTCATCGAGATAACGAAGTGCAAAGTGAAATGATTTTTTTGTTGTGCTTGCTGTTTTGGTTGGTTGGTTGCTTTCTGTTTTTGATGGGTCATTTTGATTTTTATGATTCAAAATGTGTGCTTGTGTAGAGAACAAGTACCTACTGTAAAAGGGTGGTCGATGAAAAATTCATGAGTTAGATTTTGGTTTTTGTTTTAAAATATTCAATTTTTAAAATGCTTTTTGCTTGTTCGAGTAGTAAAAAGTGAGGAAAGAGACCTGAAAGATTATTTAGTTAAATAAGTACACAAAATATTAAAATATTTAATCCATCAACATTTCGAGACCTTACAGGAAAAGAAAAGTGAATATGAAGTCCCAACTTCGATTTTTTATTAGCAAATTTAAATTTTACAATATTTGTTACCAGAACTGTACTGAAGGGAAGCAGACGTACATTGACATCTTTAATATGTTTACGTATTTTCTTAGCTCAAATCATTGTTTTTATTGATAAAATTATCACAAACGTTTGTTAATTCAAATTACTTTTAAACCTTTTCCATTATTTTCTTATGAGTGTTCCGACTTTGTTAGATAAATAGCAAAGCCTAAAATAGCTTCGAATTAAGTCTTAAAACAGAAAACACAAAACATACTTCATATGTCCAAATCCATTATATGGTGTGTTTCTCCATACCCAGAACTAAAATTAGAACTCCTCATTAACACAGTAAAGAAATGAAATTCTTAAATATACATTTTTACCTTTCTAATGAAACATGTCCCTCAAAATAACTTTTGTTTCAAAACCAAAAAGAAACCCAAGCCGATTCCAGAAATACAGAAATTTTCTAAAAATATAGATACCTCTTACAAGGGCGACGTCTCACGCCAGAATTTTTCCTTAAAACAATATTCCTGCTTTGAAACGACCACTTCACAAAAGAAAGCTTATACTTTCTAACGTAGACAACTTTTTTTTCAATCCTCCATTTCTTATCTTTAAATGCGTGCTAGGTCCTTATCACAATCATAAACAATTTTACAAAACACATTATCCTCTCGTTAATAATACGAGATAAAATCCTCCCTCTCTCAAGCTTCATGACTTCAAAAACCAAACAGAAAATAAAGAACAAAAACTCAGTCACAATACAACAACAAAATAACATAAAAAAATAACACAGGTTATTATGTCAAACCCATTCCATACAACAACTTTTTTTTCTCTATTCTAAATTTTAAAAAAGTTTGTAAAAACTTTTCAAGTCTATCCTCTGCAACAACCGTCTTAGAAAATTACTTTTCTTAAGGGGAAGACAAAAAAATTATTATTTCTTCACTCGAAGATTAATAAATTGATAAATTGAAAACTCGCACGCAAACAATTAATTAAAAAATTGTAAGTCGTTCGATACAAGTTAAAGATACAAACTTTTTGCCCCCTTAAATTCCGCCTTTAAGTTAAGAAAAGCACACAAATGCATTTACAACATAAAAAAAGTCACACAATCGTGCTTAAGAACGATGTCTACACTGTGACTTTGGGTGTGAGCAAAAGGTCTTTGTGGAGATCAAATGACGAGAAAAAGGAAAGAGAACCTGTTCGATGTGACGTGTCGCCTTGTTAATCTATAACCGCTATTTTTTTTGGTTATTTATATCGTGGTGGATGCCCGTAGAGAAGGTGCGATATGTGGGCATAGTGCCACTCGTCTAAACAGCGACATGGTGATTTTTCCTCTTTAATCCACTTGAATGGCAATCGTTTCATCATGGGTAAGGGTTGTTCTCCCCCAAACCAATCAGGCGTGATGAGTTAAAATGGCATTTGACAGTCAACAAGCTAATTGTTAAATTGCTTTGGCTTCACAAAATAATGGGTTGTTATTTTATTTTATTCCTTTTAAGGCATTTCACTTGATAACTCCATAGATTCTGTATCTAAACAAAATAAATTAAGTGAAAATAAATGTTTTTTTATACTAACTATATGGGGCCGTCCATGAAATACGTTCGCACTTAGGGGGGAGGGAGGGGTCATACTGAGCGTGACAAGATGTGACAAATGGTAAAGAATTAAAGCGACGTTGAATAACAAACTCTGTGAAAAAAGCAGGGTTCGTAGAACGATAAAATTTAATTCGATCGCGATCGATAAATTCAACCGGGAATTTAACTTTTAATTCGATCGCGAATTTTATTTTTCGGTTCTTTGAGAATAAAATTTGTGTTCACCATCGAATTCAATTTTTCGGGAACTGAAAAATTAAATTCGATCACGAATTTATCACAGAAGATCCAAAAGAGATCCATTCACGAACCGATCGTTAAATAAAATATAAAAAAAATTTTAGTTGTTGTTTGTGTGCATATGTATTTAATTGAAATATACTCTTTGTAAAATGTCTTTTTATATTGCCAGTCACTAGTCCTTTTAATTTCTTATCACATCTTAAACATGATGCCATATTATTTTCTTGTTCATAAAAAACATAATTAGCTATTCACTCCGAATTCTTTTTTTCGTCCCATTTTAAACAACCGAGATCAAAGAAAACAATAAACAAGAAACAACCATACACCGCAAAACACATTCAAAGAATATTTTTTTTTCGATCTTTTCACTTTTCGGATCCTTTTTAATTTCTCTTCGTGAGAGGACAAAATTTGAGGGGAATTTTATTTTTCCGATTTCTCACGAATTATAAAAAGAGAAAAAAAAATTTCAATTCGTGCCGAGAGAGATCGGAAATTTTCGGATCCCGAGAAAAGTATCTGTATATCAGAATTTTATTTTTTTCGGATCGTGAGAAGATCGGAAAAAAGTGAGAAGTATCGGTATTTTTCGGATTGCGATCGATATTTTACGAATTCTGGAAAAAAGTGACTGGACTGGTATAAATTTGAAAATGATAATTATGTCTTGGAAAATTTAACAACCCCTTTGAACACCTTCCCTTCACCCTTCCATTCTCCCTAAGGTCTCATCGGAGCCAACCAACAAACCAAAGAGTTAGCTAACCAACCGAATAAACAAACAACCACTGCGTGTAGGTACACAAAGCGATTTCCAAGCTTGGGCCATGAATTCCATAGGCCTCTCTTTACTTTGAGATTTCTGATTCAGTTTTCGGGTCCCAACTACCAGTTTAGCCGGCTCCCAGAGGAGAATTTGCCGTTTATTGGTATGTCCAATGGTGAAATATATGCCTGCATTAGTATGCACCGCAGCGGTGGTATGCTTCAGCGCACCTCTTTGTGTGATTCGCTCTTATGTCAAACATGCATGTTTAATGTGACGTTTTGTTCCTTCGGCGGGGTCGTTCGCGGAGCCCTCATTTTGTTTAGTGCAGCCGAACCCCCCTGACTCTACCGCAGTAGAATTAAATGGCGAAACGTATTTTTTGTTCGCATGACTTCGAGAAAAAATATTTAATTACCGCATTGCGACAAGGATGTATTTTACTTCTCTTGAATGTTTATTTTTGTTTTTCAATTTAATTTCCTTAATTAATTTTTTTTTTTACCATATCGTGTTTCCAGCCATTAGAAAGTGTAGGTTTTAGGTTTTTGCATAATTAAGTACCAAACATGACTATGAGTGATTTTGTTATCTCCAAAACGATAGGGAGTGACTATTATTATTGTTTTTAATTTCATCAGTGTGTAAATGACCTGTAAATTTGTGTGGTCAAGTTGGTATACATGAAAATCAAAATGGCGTTATTGAATGTTTGTCATTAAAAATTAATAAGCTGGTTAAGGGTGGCTTAATGCGAAGGAGGACTTTTTATTTGAGTGTGTATATATTTTTAATCGGTAGCAAGGCTGAGTTGGGAATTTAATATTCATTGAAAATGGGATTTCTTATACCCATTTGATTTGTTTGTTTTTATTTAATGTTGCCAACGGGTCTAAGTGCGAGCAGGTTAAGTTAGTCGTATTTTGAGTTGTATTTAGATGTGCAGGGGTCTACTACAATGGTTGCTGGTGGAATTCATGAAATCAAAAAGGTTATGTCCAGGTTGCACATAATTTTGGTGTTAAACATTGTTCCATGTTGATTGACGATAGTTATGGACATTTTAGAAATAAATGTTTTTTTTTTATTAGAACTCATTTGTAGTGCGATTGAAATCTTATGTTGAAGCAAACAATTTTTTCGATATTACTACAATGTTGCATTTGCACTTAACTGCAGTTAATATTTAACCTTTTAACGTTGCGTCACAATTTTTCTCTTCCAATAAGCCAAGCGATAGCAATTGCTAGTTATTTCAAGAATAATTCGTAATAAACTCTGTCACAGTCTTCACATTTTATTGCATAAATCCCGGATTTTTTAAATTTATCTACTTCGTCTTTCGTTGAGCCGAGTAGATTTTTAAGTTTGTTCTTGCTCGAGAACACAAGGTCAATGTCGTGGTCATTAAAGTTTTTGGAAATTTTGTTTGTTATTTCCGGCACATAGCACATCGATGCACGTTTAACTTCTACAAAACAGATTATAGAACAAGTAAAGAACAACCCTACATACACGCGAAAAGATAATTATTTTGATGTGATAAAATCATTAAAATCGAAAGATTGTGTTTACGTTAAAGCCGACAAAGGCAATAAATTGGTGATTCTTAACAAAAATGATTATGAAAACAGAATGTTAAATGTTATTGAAAAATGTGAATATAAGGTCATAAATAAAAATCCGTTGCCAAAAATGATTAGAGATAGTAACGATCTCATTAAAAATGTGAGTTCGATTTTTGGTTTATGGCTGAAAAGAAAATTATCAGTACCGAATCCCCAAGTACCTCTAATTTATTGTCTTCCAAAGTTACACAAAACGGGTGACAGACCAATTGTAAGCAGCATTTCTTCTCCTTCGTATTTTTTAGCAAAGTGATTAGTAAACGAAATAAGACAACTTTCTGTGAAAAATTCTTTCGATTTTGTTAAAAAAGTGCAAGATGAAATCATCCTAGAAGATGAAATGTTAGTGTCATTTGATGTCGTGTCTCTGTTCCCCAGCATTCCGGTTCAAATCGCACTGGTGGAATTTGAAAAGTATCTTAGTTTAATTGATATCCCATCCGTGAAAAAAGTGTGTTTTTTAAATTTCGCAAAAATGTGTATGGAACAAAACTTTTTCCAATTTAGAGGAAAGTTTTATAAAGTTGAAAAAGGAACAAATATGGGAAATCCATTGAGTCCATTAGTGTCCGAACTTTTTATGTCAGCTTTCGAAATAAATTTACAAAATCAACAACTCTTGCCACGTTTTTGGTGTCGGTATGTAGATGATGTGTTTTCCATCGTGAAAAAAGATAAAGTAGATAGTACATTGAAAGTCTTAAACGAACAATTCGATTCAATAAAATTTACACTGGAAACAGAACGAAATAGAAAGATCTGTTTTCTAGATCTAGAATTAAAAATAAATTCACAAAATAAAATAGATGTTTCAGTGTACCACAAGCCAACAAGTACCCTCCGCTTCATAACAAATGATTCACATTGTCCAATCCAACATAAACTCGCAGCCTTCCACTCCCTAACACATAGATTGTGCAAACTTCCTTTATCTGCTTCAAGCTATAAATCAGAATATGAATATATAAAAAAAGTAGCAGATATGAACGGTTACAGTGATAAACTAGTTGACAAACTTATATTAAAACATTCGAAGAAAATTAAAAAATCGAATTTGACAACATTGTTTTCACAAAACAATGAAAAAAGAGAAGTTAAACGTGCATCGATGTGTTATGTGCCGGAAAAAACAAACAAAATTTCCAAAAACTTTAATGACCATGACATTGACCTTGTGTTCTCGAGCAAGAACAAACTTAAAAATCTACTCGGCTCAAGGAAAGACAAAGTAGATAAATTTAAAAAATCCGGGATTTATGCAATAAAATGTGAAGACTGTGACAGAGTTTATTACGGCCAAACAAAACGAACCATTGAAAAAAGATTTAAAGAACATAACTCCTACATTAAACAAAATAAGCCCCAGTGTTCAGCGATTGCAGAACATGCATTAAAACATAATCGCTCTGAATTAAACATAAAAAATCTCAGAGTGAAAAAACAAATATCAGATGAGAGAAAATTAGATGCATATGAAAGCTTTTTCATACAAAAAGACAATAATGCTATCAATGCTGATAACGGCAATATTATATCCAACTTATTTTCTCTCATCTAACATCATATCAACAAGATGCTGCATAATCTGGACCAGTCGTGATGCTGATGATGGACTGCAAGCAGTCCGAAATGCATTCAGGTTCGTGTTTTTGATCGTTATTCGTCTCGTTAATTGAATGTCTACGTGCATTTATATATATATAATGTGTATCGTGTACATAATAATTTTCGTCGTTTAACAAATCTTAAACAAAAAGTGTGAAAACAATAAGGTGTTTTTTATATTGTCTTATTCGATAGTTTGAACCTTGCAATTTAATGTTTATAAATAATTTCATGCAAATGTCCAATTTGATATATCGGCCGGTATATCACGAATGAATGCATGGATGTTGGCTTCCAGTGCGTCAATCGAAGCGGGCTTGTCCCTATAGACATTAGCCTTGACATACCCCCACAAAAAATAGTCTAATGGTGTCAAATCGCACGATCTAGGCGGCCAATTGACCGGCCCGAAACGTGAAATTAACTGTTCACCTCGCAATTGCGCCATTGTTTCGCGTGCTGTGTGGCATGTGGCACCGTCTTGTTGAAACCACATATCATGCAAGTCAAGAACTTCCATTTCGAGCAAAAAAAAGTTTGTTATCATCGCTCGGTAGCGTTCACCATTGACAGTAACGCTGCGATTCGCATCATCTTTGAAGAAATATGGCCCAATAATGCCGCCGGCCCATTAACCGCACCAAACAGTGGCTTTTTCGGGATGCATTGGTAGCTGTTGCAATGCTTTTGGCTGATCTTCACTCCAAATGCGGCAATTTTGCTTATTTACGTACCCATTCAACCAAAAATGAGCCTCATCGCTGAAAACAATTTTTCGATAAAAAAGCGGATCCTCGGCCAGCTTTCCAAGAGCCCATTCACCAAAAATTCGGCGTTGTGGTAGGTCGGCTGGCTTTAGTTCTTGCACCAGCTGTATCTTAAAAGGCTTTACGCCCAAATCCTTCCGCAAAATTTTCCACGTAGTGCTGTAACAAAGGCCTAACTGCTGGGAACGGCGCCGAATCGACATTTCGCGGTCTTCTGTCACACTAGCTGATACGGCCGCAATATTTTCTTCACTACGCACAGTACGTAAACGTGTTGGTGGTTTAATGTCCAACAAAGTAAATTTGGTGCGAAATTTGGTCACAATCTTCCGAATAGACTGCTCAGAAGGTCGAGAATGCCGATCATAAAATGGAAGCAGCGCGCGATGAACATTTCGAACCGAGCACGAATTTTGATAGTAAAATTCAATAATTTGCAAGCGTTGTTCATTTGTAAGACGATCCATGGTTAAATTGCAAACCAAACTGAAGCTGTTTGACAGTGACACAAGGTACTAAACACACGTCAGCTGTCAAAACCAGTGTTGCCAAAACCAAACCAGCTAAAAAATCACCCGTTACTACTCGTTGAAACTTAATGGTTGAAATTTTAATTTCGTGATTGTTTATTTGTTGCCTGGAATTTTATTGGTCCTTGGGAACGGTGTGATAATCAGGGTGGTGCCTTCAGCAACGGCTTCGACCGCGCACCAGCAAGTCAAATGCTCCTTTTGGCACGAATCAGCAGTTGGCGGTAAACAATTAAACCAAACGGCCGTAGCACTATCCGTGGATCAGCAGATAGGTACCCCGTGCGTCGGTCGGAAGAGTTCTTCAAAATCGAAACCCCTTACCTTTGGTGGGGGAAGCTCTGAGACTGAAATGGTCGGACTTTTTTCAGATTGAATTTGACCAATTGTACCAAACTGATACTAATGTATTATTATTCAGAAATCAGAAGTAGTCGTACAAGCGATTGTAGTAGTAAATTACTCGTCTACTTATAATATTTTTCGAAGATAGTGATTTTGAATTGTGTGGATAGAATTCAATTACGTATGGGAAAAAATTATTGGGTTGGTGACGTTTTCCCCAAGCCAAAATCCCCAAACGAAAATCCCCAAACCCAAAATCCCCAAACTGAAATCTCCAGCAGCGAAATCTCCAAAGAGAGGATCCCCATGGACAAAATCTCCATGCCAAAATCTCCAAATGAAATATGTTCAAGTAGTGAATCATGCGATTAAATCGTTTAGAGATATGATTGTATTCAGTTAAGGTTGTTTAAGAAATAAATGTTTAACTCATTTTAAATGTAATTCATTTTATTCAAAATAAATAAAAAAATCAATTCAAAAGAACTTTGTTTAATGTGTAACGGAACCAGCTGTTCGGCCCTCTCCAACCTATACCACCCTTACGACCTTAGTTCTACAGGCAACTAAGGCCGAACCAGGCAGCAGGAAGGAGAGGGTGTCCAGGCTACGGCTACGCGGCATGCTTGCATGTGCCTTAGGCTATGCTCGTCGGAAAGGCGGGGTTCTTGCAGCCGCAGCGCTGGACGTTGTTACTATTTTCATGCCAAAAATCACAAAGGGGTTCAGAAAAATTCCTGGGACCCGAAGCTATGAAGAGGGGAAGGGTGTGCTGTCGAAGGGGAGGGTCTTGATGTTAGGGCCCTCGGAGGATTTCCCACCCTATGTATCGTAAAGATACCACCATGGCTGCTGCTTCCTCCTATTTTGTGCAGCAGCCCCAAACCGGATAAACTTCAACGGCTACCCTGACCTCAAATCTCCCCCATGCTTATTCACCTCCACCTTTGACCTATAAACTAATTATACCATAATGACAATTACGAAGTCATCTTCAGAATAAAATAAAGAAAAATGTCATTTTCAAGAAAAGATGTTTTTTTTTTTTTCAAGCTCGAATGGTCGGTAACAATCCTAAAAGGATGTCCCTCGACATAAGCTCGAAACTTTTGAACTCCCATAACAGCAGCCAAACACTCACGCTCAGTCACGCTGTAGTTGCGCTGGGCTTTGTTGAGTTTTTGCGAATGGTAGCAAATGGGCCGTTCATTACCGTCGTTGTCCATTTGGGCAAGCACACAGCCAATACCTGTATTGGACGCGTCACAGAGTATCAAGAACTCCTTTGAAAAATCTGCGTTCACCAGCAATGGAGCTGATGTTAGCGCAATCTTCAATTTGTTGAACGCATTTAACGCTTCTTCTGTGAAAACAAACTTTTTCCCTTTCTTAAGAGTGTCGGTGAGTGGACTTGCCAAGGTCGAAAAGTCCTTGACAAACCTTCTGTACCAACCTGCCATTCCGAGAAAACGTCGCACCTGTTTTGCCGAAGTAGGTGTTGGAAAGTCAGAAATGGCCGTCAACTTTCCCACGTCTGTTTTAAGACAGCCGTCGCCAACGATATATCCCAAATACTTTAGCTCTTTGAAGCAGAACTTCGACTTTTGGATATTGATCGTCAATCCCGCCTCATTCAATCGTCTGGCAAGTATCCTCAACAACTCCACATGCTCCTCAAATGTACTTGACACTACCAGCAAATCATCCAGGTACGGAAAGATTCTTTCCCTCAATTGATGAGGTACTACTTTGTCGATCAACCTGACCAATCGCTGTGGCGCATTACAAAGGCCGAAGGGCATGACCGTAAATTGAAACAGGGGCATGCCAGGCACAGTAAACGCAGTCTTTTCCCTTGAAGATTTCTCCAATGGGATCTGCCAAAAAGCGTCTTTCAGATCTATGCTCGAAATGAAGCGTGTATCTGAAAGTCGCGATAGCAATCCTCCTATATGAGCAAGTGGATACGCATCCTTTTTCGTTTTGGCATTTACTTTCCTGTAGTCTATGCATAAGCGATTTTTGCCGGGCTTTCGCACTAGAACTACAGGAGAGCTCCATGCACTATTGCTTTCCTCGATAACACCGAGTTTAAGCATGCGCTCCAATTCCTCATATATGAGTTTCTGCACCGCTGGAGAAATCGGGTAGTGACGCTGTTTAATGGGCTCAGCATCTCCTGTGTCAATGGTATGCACCTCTAACGTCGTCTTCCCTAAGCCTTGAATGGCACTGGACTGGAACAGATCGATGGCATCCTTTAGACACCTGGACTGTTGCTGAGTAAGAACATGCGCATTTGAATTTGAGTCTGTGGTGGGAGGTGAGGATAATTCCGACATCAAATGAGGAGCGATGTCGAACACTCTCCAAAAGTCTATACCGAGATAAAGCCTTTGTTGCAAAGATGGTACGAGGTACAGGGGAATTTTTTTCGTCGTCCCTTTGTAGGAAACATCCGCATAGACTTCGCCTACTATGGCTTGATGTTTCCCATCGGCAGTCTTAACACCAGATGTGAGTTTGGAATAGTCTTGGCCGTGTTTTTGGAGAAACTCGATTCCATTCATACCAAGGCAACTTATGCTTGCTCCACTGTCCAATAAGCCCAAAAGCGGTTCGTCAAAAATTTTGACATTGGCGTAAGGGCGCGGATCGTCGGAGCAGCACAAAGTGGTTGCTTCAATTGCCTTGTATGATAGCTTCTTTTCGTGGAATTTTTGCATAAGCTTCGCGATTTTTTCGGAGACAATCGTATTTTGGCTACCAAAAATACGTTTTCTCACTTCATGGTAATTCTGAAGTCTTTCGTGAAACGTTTTCGTCGGTAGTTTGGGAATAGCTGGTGGAGTTTGGTTTTCGATTTTAGTGGTGTGCAGTGGACGGGGCAGAATTTGTATCTGTGTAGGTGTTAGTGTAGATGTAAATGTAGGTGTAGGTGTAGTCTGGCTGGTTAAAAGGTCAGGGACACAATCGGAATGACTGTCAGAAGAGGTCGCAAAAGTTTTTACTGGCGATCCGGGTTCTTCTCCAGAGAGCAATTCCCCCGGGGTTTCGAACTGCTCTTTGGCTCGTTTTCCGAGCATCGGGGACACTGGGGTG
Source organism: Sphaerophoria taeniata (assembly GCA_943590905.1). Lineage (NCBI taxonomy): Eukaryota > Metazoa > Arthropoda > Insecta > Diptera > Syrphidae > Sphaerophoria > Sphaerophoria taeniata. The sequence continues at coordinate 15,484,942 of OX016542.1, read as the reverse complement.
ACGTGGTGTTTTCCATGCCACACCTAAAACAAAAGAGAGTCCTCTGAGGGTTGGGACATTCGAAAAAAGAATGGCCCTTTGCCTTGCAGTTCCAACAAGTGAAACTGCGAGTATCTCTTTCCCTTTTAGGGTGGATGGCCTCGAGCTCTGGGAAGATTTCGTTCTCTTCAACTTCGCTTGGTACTGCAACCATTTCGGAAACAACTCTACGTGACGTTGGAATAGCTACATTTCGAGATTTTTGGGTCTCTCGGTCGGCAATAAACTTTTCAATCTTCCGACAAACGTGGACCATCTCTGCCAAGTTGTTTGAATGAAAGGTGATCAACAACATTCCAATTTGACGCCGAACATTGTTTCTCAAGACGTCGATGATTTCCTCGTTCGATTTAGGCACGCGCAATTTGCCATTCAGTTGTTGTATTGCGGAAAAAAAATCGTCAAATGATTCTCCATACCGCTGTTGTCTTTCATACAACATCCTGGAAAGTTCTGAGTCTGTTTCCAGACTCCTGAATTGCTCAATGAGCGCAGTTTTTAGTGCGGACCAGGTAACATGAGGATTTGCCTTCAGGTACATCCAAAACCATGTGTCAACGGAACCCGTGATGAAGTGGTGAAAATTAATAACCACATCATCCCACGTTGCTCCATAGCTTGTCTTTAGACGTTCCAATCGGAACAGAAAATCATCGACGGACATGTTGTGGGTATCGAATTTTAGCCCCCACTTATGAAAGTTTTGTAGCCTGTGGCCAGAAAGATTAGGGACAGATTGTAAAGCAGTATTTGGGTCGTTTAATGTTAAGTCATCGAGTTGACTTAAAAAGTCATTCATATTCGAATGAACTGCTGCGGTGTTGTATCTGAGAGATGACCGCGGTGGTGATTGAAATCGAGGAGCAGGAGCTGGGTTTTCCGAATTGCGACGAGGTGTCGGAACTGAAGCCAAGGTATCCCGTATGATTCCGGCCAACTCGTCTCTCAATCCCGTCCTTGTGCGCTCCATTTCAGACGTGAAAATACGGAAGTCTTCAGCGCGGCTTACACCAACTGCTGCGGTGACAACATTTTGTATATAGCCTGTTAACTGTTTTGGCTGGACCCCAATAAGCTCACGTTTCGTGGGTCTTATTTGGCTAGAAGAAGCTTGATCGTCAAGTCCTGGAGCTGTTTCATCGGAAACAGTTGACTTTCGAAGTTTTTGTGACCGAAGAACACGTGAAGTTGAAGATATTTTTGTCTTCTTTGGCCCTCGTAAACTCGACATTTTTTTTGTTGTTGTTTAGATACTATGTTTAAAGTAGGGATTGAGGAAAAATAACTTAAAGGTAAGTATTGCTAGATATTTCGTGTTTATATTAAGTGTAATTAAAATTAGGTGTATTTGTATTTACAGTTTGGTTATGGTTTTATTAAAGATAGGTGTACGTTTACGAAAAGGAAAATATGTGTAAGTATTAGTAAATATTCGATGTTAATAAATGTAACGAAATTGGTTAAAATTTATATATATGATTGGGTTAAGTAAATATAAGTAAATGGGTAAGTATAAATGTAGGAAGGGTAATTATGATATGTTCTTTTATTATGTTTCTAAGTATCTAAGTATTTTATTGTAGGTACGGTGAGTATAAATATGTGTTGGAATGAGTGTATGTTGAGTAACTATATTTGACTGGTAAAGAGTGGTTTTAAATTATTATAATATGTTATCTTCTTTTTCTATCATTTAGGTCAAGGTGGAAGCGACATGAAGAGGATGCTGAAGTCAGGGCTCCCTTCAGCAACACACCAGTTTAACACGGAAAAATAATCACACTGTATCGTCAGTTTTGTATCTTGGCAAATGGTTGATGTACTAAGATGAGGCCTGCATGTCTTCAAAAGCTTTATTAGCCACACTGAAAGTCAAGCCCTTACAATCCTAATATCGAATGAATGTATATGAATTTATGTGAAGAGAGAAAACTTAAAATTGAACAACTGAAGACGAGCTAAAATTGCATTCTATCTTAGGCTTCAATTAATTAGATTTCTGTCATTCCTTTTTACATAGGAATCAAATGCAATGCGCAACTGCGTAAAAGGTAGAAAACCCCTTTACCGGACGAATACAAATGATACCTACATTTAAACAAACTACTACAAATACTTCAGTACTGATACACCAAACCATGTCCAAGATACAATATACTTCAACAGTGCGCTCACCTTCCCGCGTCAAACCTCCCTCGGTGTTGACGTAACTCAAAAACTTCGGGCCCCACGTTGGGCGCCACCTGTAACGGAACCAGCTGTTCGGCCCTCTCCAACCTATACCACCCTTACGACCTTAGCTCTACAGGCAACTAAGGCCGAACCAGGCAGCAGGAAGGAGAGGGTGTCCAGGCTACGGCTACGCGGCATGCTTGCATGTGCCTTAGGCTATGCTCGTCGGAAAGGCGGGGTTCTTGCAGCCGCAGCGCTGGACGTTGTTACTATTTTCATGCCGAAAATCACAAAGGGGTTCAGAAAAATTCCTGGGACCCGAAGCTATGAAGAGGGGAAGGGTGTGCTGTCGAAGGGGAGGGTCTTGATGTTAGGGCCCTCGGAGGATTTCCCACCCTATGTATCGTAAAGATACCACCATGGCTGCTGCTTCCTCCTATTTTGTGCAGCAGCCCCAAACCGGATAAACTTCAACGGCTACCCTGACCTCAAATCTCCCCCATGCTTATTCACCTCCACCTTTGACCTATAAACTAATTATACCATAATGACAATTACGAAGTCATCTTCAGAATAAAATAAAGAAAAATGTAATTTTCAAGAAAAGATGTTTTTTTTTTTTTCAAGCTCGAATGGTCGGTAACAATCCTAAAAGGATGTCCCTCGACATAAGCTCGAAACTTTTGAACTCCCATAACAGCAGCCAAACACTCACGCTCAGTCACGCTGTAGTTGCGCTGGGCTTTGTTGAGTTTTTGCGAATGGTAGCAAATGGGCCGTTCATTACCGTCGTTGTCCATTTGGGCAAGCACACAGCCAATACCTGTATTGGACGCGTCACAGAGTATCAAGAACTCCTTTGAAAAATCTGCGTTCACCAGCAATGGAGCTGATGTTAGCGCAATCTTCAATTTGTTGAACGCATTTAACGCTTCTTCTGTGAAAACAAACTTTTTCCCTTTCTTAAGAGTGTCGGTGAGTGGACTTGCCAAGGTCGAAAAGTCCTTGACAAACCTTCTGTACCAACCTGCCATTCCGAGAAAACGTCGCACCTGTTTTGCCGAAGTAGGTGTTGGAAAGTCAGAAATGGCCGTCAACTTTCCCACGTCTGTTTTAAGACAGCCGTCGCCAACGATATATCCCAAATACTTTAGCTCTTTGAAGCAGAACTTCGACTTTTGGATATTGATCGTCAATCCCGCCTCATTCAATCGTCTGGCAAGTATCCTCAACAACTCCACATGCTCCTCAAATGTACTTGACACTACCAGCAAATCATCCAGGTACGGAAAGATTCTTTCCCTCAATTGATGAGGTACTACTTTGTCGATCAACCTGACCAATCGCTGTGGCGCATTACAAAGGCCGAAGGGCATGACCGTAAATTGAAACAGGGGCATGCCAGGCACAGTAAACGCAGTCTTTTCCCTTGAAGATTTCTCCAATGGGATCTGCCAAAAAGCGTCTTTCAGATCTATGCTCGAAATGAAGCGTGTATCTGAAAGTCGCGATAGCAATCCTCCTATATGAGCAAGTGGATACGCATCCTTTTTCGTTTTGGCATTTACTTTCCTGTAGTCTATGCATAAGCGATTTTTGCCGGGCTTTCGCACTAGAACTACAGGAGAGCTCCATGCACTATTGCTTTCCTCGATAACACCGAGTTTAAGCATGCGCTCCAATTCCTCATATATGAGTTTCTGCACCGCTGGAGAAATCGGGTAGTGACGCTGTTTAATGGGCTCAGCATCTCCTGTGTCAATGGTATGCACCTCTAACGTCGTCTTCCCTAAGCCTTGAATGGCACTGGACTGGAACAGATCGATGGCATCCTTTAGACACCTGGACTGTTGCTGAGTAAGAACATGCGCATTTGAATTTGAGTCTGTGGTGGGAGGTGAGGATAATTCCGACATCAAATGAGGAGCGATGTCGAACACTCTCCAAAAGTCTATACCGAGATAAAGCCTTTGTTGCAAAGATGGTACGAGGTACAGGGGAATTTTTTTCGTCGTCCCTTTGTAGGAAACATCCGCATAGACTTCGCCTACTATGGCTTGATGTTTCCCATCGGCAGTCTTAACACCAGATGTGAGTTTGGAATAGTCTTGGCCGTGTTTTTGGAGAAACTCGATTCCATTCATACCAAGGCAACTTATGCTTGCTCCACTGTCCAATAAGCCCAAAAGCGGTTCGTCAAAAATTTTGACATTGGCGTAAGGGCGCGGATCGTCGGAGCAGCACAAAGTGGTTGCTTCAATTGCCTTGTATGATAGCTTCTTTTCGTGGAATTTTTGCATAAGCTTCGCGATTTTTTCGGAGACAATCGTATTTTGGCTACCAAAAATACGTTTTCTCACTTCATGGTAATTCTGAAGTCTTTCGTGAAACGTTTTCGTCGGTAGTTTGGGAATAGCTGGTGGAGTTTGGTTTTCGATTTTAGTGGTGTGCAGTGGACGGGGCAGAATTTGTATCTGTGTAGGTGTTAGTGTAGATGTAAATGTAGGTGTAGGTGTAGTCTGGCTGGTTAAAAGGTCAGGGACACAATCGGAATGACTGTCAGAAGAGGTCGCAAAAGTTTTTACTGGCGATCCGGGTTCTTCTCCAGAGAGCAATTCCCCCGGGGTTTCGAACTGCTCTTTGGCTCGTTTTCCGAGCATCGGGGACACTGGGGTGACGTGGTGTTTTCCATGCCACACCTAAAACAAAAGAGAGTCCTCTGAGGGTTGGGACATTCGAAAAAAGAATGGCCCTTTGCCTTGCAGTTCCAACAAGTGAAACTGCGAGTATCTCTTTCCCTTTTAGGGTGGATGGCCTCGAGCTCTGGGAAGATTTCGTTCTCTTCAACTTCGCTTGGTACTGCAACCATTTCGGAAACAACTCTACGTGACGTTGGAATAGCTACATTTCGAGATTTTTGGGTCTCTCGGTCGGCAATAAACTTTTCAATCTTCCGACAAACGTGGACCATCTCTGCCAAGTTGTTTGAATGAAAGGTGATCAACAACATTCCAATTTGACGCCGAACATTGTTTCTCAAGACGTCGATGATTTCCTCGTTCGATTTAGGCACGCGCAATTTGCCATTCAGTTGTTGTATTGCGGAAAAAAAATCGTCAAATGATTCTCCATACCGCTGTTGTCTTTCATACAACATCCTGGAAAGTTCTGAGTCTGTTTCCAGACTCCTGAATTGCTCAATGAGCGCAGTTTTTAGTGCGGACCAGGTAACATGAGGATTTGCCTTCAGGTACATCCAAAACCATGTGTCAACGGAACCCGTGATGAAGTGGTGAAAATTAATAACCACATCATCCCACGTTGCTCCATAGCTTGTCTTTAGACGTTCCAATCGGAACAGAAAATCATCGACGGACATGTTGTGTGTATCGAATTTTAGCCCCCACTTATGAAAGTTTTGTAGCCTGTGGCCAGAAAGATTAGGGACAGATTGTAAAGCAGTATTTGGGTCGTTTAATGTTAAGTCATCGAGTTGACTTAAAAAGTCATTCATATTCGAATGAACTGCTGCGGTGTTGTATCTGAGAGATGACCGCGGTGGTGATTGAAATCGAGGAGCAGGAGCTGGGTTTTCCGAATTGCGACGAGGTGTCGGAACTGAAGCCAAGGTATCCCGTATGATTCCGGCCAACTCGTCTCTCAATCCCGTCCTTGTGCGCTCCATTTCAGACGTGAAAATACGGAAGTCTTCAGCGCGGCTTACACCAACTGCTGCGGTGACAACATTTTGTATATAGCCTGTTAACTGTTTTGGCTGGACCCCAATAAGCTCACGTTTCGTGGGTCTTATTTGGCTAGAAGAAGCTTGATCGTCAAGTCCTGGAGCTGTTTCATCGGAAACAGTTGACTTTCGAAGTTTTTGTGACCGAAGAACACGTGAAGTTGAAGATATTTTTGTCTTCTTTGGCCCTCGTAAACTCGACATTTTTTTTGTTGTTGTTTAGATACTATGTTTAAAGTAGGGATTGAGGAAAAATAACTTAAAGGTAAGTATTGCTAGATATTTCGTGTTTATATTAAGTGTAATTAAAAGTAGGTGTATTTGTATTTACAGTTTGGTTATGGTTTTATTAAAGATAGGTGTACGTTTACGAAAAGGAAAATATGTGTAAGTATTAGTAAATATTCGATGTTAATAAATGTAACGAAATTGGTTAAAATTTATATATATGATTGGGTTAAGTAAATATAAGTAAATGGGTAAGTATAAATGTAGGAAGGGTAATTATGATATGTTCTTTTATTATGTTTCTAAGTATCTAAGTATTTTATTGTAGGTACGGTGAGTATAAATATGTGTTGGAATGAGTGTATGTTGAGTAACTATATTTGACTGGTAAAGAGTGGTTTTAAATTATTATAATATGTTATCTTCTTTTTCTATCATTTAGGTCAAGGTGGAAGCGACATGAAGAGGATGCTGAAGTCAGGGCTCCCTTCAGCAACACACCAGTTTAACACGGAAAAATAATCACACTGTATCGTCAGTTTTGTATCTTGGCAAATGGTTGATGTACTAAGATGAGGCCTGCATGTCTTCAAAAGCTTTATTAGCCACACTGAAAGTCAAGCCCTTACAATCCTAATATCGAATGAATGTATATGAATTTATGTGAAGAGAGAAAACTTAAAATTGAACAACTGAAGACGAGCTAAAATTGCATTCTATCTTAGGCTTCAATTAATTAGATTTCTGTCATTCCTTTTTACATAGGAATCAAATGCAATGCGCAACTGCGTAAAAGGTAGAAAACCCCTTTACCGGACGAATACAAATGATACCTACATTTAAACAAACTACTACAAATACTTCAGTACTGATACACCAAACCATGTCCAAGATACAATATACTTCAACAGTGCGCTCACCTTCCCGCGTCAAACCTCCCTCGGTGTTGACGTAACTCAAAAACTTCGGGCCCCACGTTGGGCGCCACCTGTAACGGAACCAGCTGTTCGGCCCTCTCCAACCTATACCACCCTTACGACCTTAGCTCTACAGGCAACTAAGGCCGAACCAGGCAGCAGGAAGGAGAGGGTGTCCATGCTTGCATGTGCCTTAGGCTATGCTCGTCGGAAAGGCGGGGTTCTTGCAGCCGCAGCGCTGGACGTTGTTACTATTTTCATGCCGAAAATCACAAAGGGGTTCAGAAAAATTCCTGGGACCCGAAGCTATGAAGAGGGGAAGGGTGTGCTGTCGAAGGGGAGGGTCTTGATGTTAGGGCCCTCGGAGGATTTCCCACCCTATGTATCGTAAAGATACCACCATGGCTGCTGCTTCCTCCTATTTTGTGCAGCAGCCCCAAACCGGATAAACTTCAACGGCTACCCTGACCTCAAATCTCCCCCATGCTTATTCACCTCCACCTTTGACCTATAAACTAATTATACCATAATGACAATTACGAAGTCATCTTCAGAATAAAATAAAGAAAAATGTCATTTTCAAGAAAAGATGTTTTTTTTTTTTTCAAGCTCGAATGGTCGGTAACAATCCTAAAAGGATGTCCCTCGACATAAGCTCGAAACTTTTGAACTCCCATAACAGCAGCCAAACACTCACGCTCAGTCACGCTGTAGTTGCGCTGGGCTTTGTTGAGTTTTTGCGAATGGTAGCAAATGGGCCGTTCATTACCGTCGTTGTCCATTTGGGCAAGCACACAGCCAATACCTGTATTGGACGCGTCACAGAGTATCAAGAACTCCTTTGAAAAATCTGCGTTCACCAGCAATGGAGCTGATGTTAGCGCAATCTTCAATTTGTTGAACGCATTTAACGCTTCTTCTGTGAAAACAAACTTTTTCCCTTTCTTAAGAGTGTCGGTGAGTGGACTTGCCAAGGTCGAAAAGTCCTTGACAAACCTTCTGTACCAACCTGCCATTCCGAGAAAACGTCGCACCTGTTTTGCCGAAGTAGGTGTTGGAAAGTCAGAAATGGCCGTCAACTTTCCCACGTCTGTTTTAAGACAGCCGTCGCCAACGATATATCCCAAATACTTTAGCTCTTTGAAGCAGAACTTCGACTTTTGGATATTGATCGTCAATCCCGCCTCATTCAATCGTCTGGCAAGTATCCTCAACAACTCCACATGCTCCTCAAATGTACTTGACACTACCAGCAAATCATCCAGGTACGGAAAGATTCTTTCCCTCAATTGATGAGGTACTACTTTGTCGATCAACCTGACCAATCGCTGTGGCGCATTACAAAGGCCGAAGGGCATGACCGTAAATTGAAACAGGGGCATGCCAGGCACAGTAAACGCAGTCTTTTCCCTTGAAGATTTCTCCAATGGGATCTGCCAAAAAGCGTCTTTCAGATCTATGCTCGAAATGAAGCGTGTATCTGAAAGTCGCGATAGCAATCCTCCTATATGAGCAAGTGGATACGCATCCTTTTTCGTTTTGGCATTTACTTTCCTGTAGTCTATGCATAAGCGATTTTTGCCGGGCTTTCGCACTAGAACTACAGGAGAGCTCCATGCACTATTGCTTTCCTCGATAACACCGAGTTTAAGCATGCGCTCCAATTCCTCATATATGAGTTTCTGCACCGCTGGAGAAATCGGGTAGTGACGCTGTTTAATGGGCTCAGCATCTCCTGTGTCAATGGTATGCACCTCTAACGTCGTCTTCCCTAAGCCTTGAATGGCACTGGACTGGAACAGATCGATGGCATCCTTTAGACACCTGGACTGTTGCTGAGTAAGAACATGCGCATTTGAATTTGAGTCTGTGGTGGGAGGTGAGGATAATTCCGACATCAAATGAGGAGCGATGTCGAACACTCTCCAAAAGTCTATACCGAGATAAAGCCTTTGTTGCAAAGATGGTACGAGGTACAGGGGAATTTTTTTCGTCGTCCCTTTGTAGGAAACATCCGCATAGACTTCGCCTACTATGGCTTGATGTTTCCCATCGGCAGTCTTAACACCAGATGTGAGTTTGGAATAGTCTTGGCCGTGTTTTTGGAGAAACTCGATTCCATTCATACCAAGGCAACTTATGCTTGCTCCACTGTCCAATAAGCCCAAAAGCGGTTCGTCAAAAATTTTGACATTGGCGTAAGGGCGCGGATCGTCGGAGCAGCACAAAGTGGTTGCTTCAATTGCCTTGTATGATAGCTTCTTTTCGTGGAATTTTTGCATAAGCTTCGCGATTTTTTCGGAGACAATCGTATTTTGGCTACCAAAAATACGTTTTCTCACTTCATGGTAATTCTGAAGTCTTTCGTGAAACGTTTTCGTCGGTAGTTTGGGAATAGCTGGTGGAGTTTGGTTTTCGATTTTAGTGGTGTGCAGTGGACGGGGCAGAATTTGTATCTGTGTAGGTGTTAGTGTAGATGTAAATGTAGGTGTAGGTGTAGTCTGGCTGGTTAAAAGGTCAGGGACACAATCGGAATGACTGTCAGAAGAGGTCGCAAAAGTTTTTACTGGCGATCCGGGTTCTTCTCCAGAGAGCAATTCCCCCGGGGTTTCGAACTGCTCTTTGGCTCGTTTTCCGAGCATCGGGGACACTGGGGTGACGTGGTGTTTTCCATGCCACACCTAAAACAAAAGAGAGTCCTCTGAGGGTTGGGACATTCGAAAAAAGAATGGCCCTTTGCCTTGCAGTTCCAACAAGTGAAACTGCGAGTATCTCTTTCCCTTTTAGGGTGGATGGCCTCGAGCTCTGGGAAGATTTCGTTCTCTTCAACTTCGCTTGGTACTGCAACCATTTCGGAAACAACTCTACGTGACGTTGGAATAGCTACATTTCGAGATTTTTGGGTCTCTCGGTCGGCAATAAACTTTTCAATCTTCCGACAAACGTGGACCATCTCTACCAAGTTGTTTGAATGAAAGGTGATCAACAACATTCCAATTTGACGCCGAACATTGTTTCTCAAGACGTCGATGATTTCCTCGTTCGATTTAGGCACGCGCAATTTGCCATTCAGTTGTTGTATTGCGGAAAAAAAATCGTCAAATGATTCTCCATACCGCTGTTGTCTTTCATACAACATCCTGGAAAGTTCTGAGTCTGTTTCCAGACTCCTGAATTGCTCAATGAGCGCAGTTTTTAGTGCGGACCAGGTAACATGAGGATTTGCCTTCAGGTACATCCAAAACCATGTGTCAACGGAACCCGTGATGAAGTGGTGAAAATTAATAACCACATCATCCCACGTTGCTCCATAGCTTGTCTTTAGACGTTCCAATCGGAACAGAAAATCATCGACGGACATGTTGTGGGTATCGAATTTTAGCCCCCACTTATGAAAGTTTTGTAGCCTGTGGCCAGAAAGATTAGGGACAGATTGTAAAGCAGTATTTGGGTCGTTTAATGTTAAGTCATCGAGTTGACTTAAAAAGTCATTCATATTCGAATGAACTGCTGCGGTGTTGTATCTGAGAGATGACCGCGGTGGTGATTGAAATCGAGGAGCAGGAGCTGGGTTTTCCGAATTGCGACGAGGTGTCGGAACTGAAGCCAAGGTATCCCGTATGATTCCGGCCAACTCGTCTCTCAATCCCGTCCTTGTGCGCTCCATTTCAGACGTGAAAATACGGAAGTCTTCAGCGCGGCTTACACCAACTGCTGCGGTGACAACATTTTGTATATAGCCTGTTAACTGTTTTGGCTGGACCCCAATAAGCTCACGTTTCGTGGGTCTTATTTGGCTAGAAGAAGCTTGATCGTCAAGTCCTGGAGCTGTTTCATCGGAAACAGTTGACTTTCGAAGTTTTTGTGACCGAAGAACACGTGAAGTTGAAGATATTTTTGTCTTCTTTGGCCCTCGTAAACTCGACATTTTTTTTGTTGTTGTTTAGATACTATGTTTAAAGTAGGGATTGAGGAAAAATAACTTAAAGGTAAGTATTGCTAGATATTTCGTGTTTATATTAAGTGTAATTAAAATTAGGTGTATTTGTATTTACAGTTTGGTTATGGTTTTATTAAAGATAGGTGTACGTTTACGAAAAGGAAAATATGTGTAAGTATTAGTAAATATTCGATGTTAATAAATGTAACGAAATTGGTTAAAATTTATATATATGATTGGGTTAAGTAAATATAAGTAAATGGGTAAGTATAAATGTAGGAAGGGTAATTATGATATGTTCTTTTATTATGTTTCTAAGTATCTAAGTATTTTATTGTAGGTACGGTGAGTATAAATATGTGTTGGAATGAGTGTATGTTGAGTAACTATATTTGACTGGTAAAGAGTGGTTTTAAATTATTATAATATGTTATCTTCTTTTTCTATCATTTAGGTCAAGGTGGAAGCGACATGAAGAGGATGCTGAAGTCAGGGCTCCCTTCAGCAACACACCAGTTTAACACGGAAAAATAATCACACTGTATCGTCAGTTTTGTATCTTGGCAAATGGTTGATGTACTAAGATGAGGCCTGCATGTCTTCAAAAGCTTTATTAGCCACACTGAAAGTCAAGCCCTTACAATCCTAATATCGAATGAATGTATATGAATTTATGTGAAGAGAGAAAACTTAAAATTGAACAACTGAAGACGAGCTAAAATTGCATTCTATCTTAGGCTTCAATTAATTAGATTTCTGTCATTCCTTTTTACATAGGAATCAAATGCAATGCGCAACTGCGTAAAAGGTAGAAAACCCCTTTACCGGACGAATACAAATGATACCTACATTTAAACAAACTACTACAAATACTTCAGTACTGATACACCAAACCATGTCCAAGATACAATATACTTCAACAGTGCGCTCACCTTCCCGCGTCAAACCTCCCTCGGTGTTGACGTAACTCAAAAACTTCGGGCCCCACGTTGGGCGCCACCTGTAACGGAACCAGCTGTTCGGCCCTCTCCAACCTATACCACCCTTACGACCTTAGCTCTACAGGCAACTAAGGCCGAACCAGGCAGCAGGAAGGAGAGGGTGTCCAGGCTACGGCTACGCGGCATGCTTGCATGTGCCTTAGGCTATGCTCGTCGGAAAGGCGGGGTTCTTGCAGCCGCAGCGCTGGACGTTGTTACTATTTTCATGCCGAAAATCACAAAGGGGTTCAGAAAAATTCCTGGGACCCGAAGCTATGAAGAGGGGAAGGGTGTGCTGTCGAAGGGGAGGGTCTTGATGTTAGGGCCCTCGGAGGATTTCCCACCCTATGTATCGTAAAGATACCACCATGGCTGCTGCTTCCTCCTATTTTGTGCAGCAGCCCCAAACCGGATAAACTTCAACGGCTACCCTGACCTCAAATCTCCCCCATGCTTATTCACCTCCACCTTTGACCTATAAACTAATTATACCATAATGACAATTACGAAGTCATCTTCAGAATAAAATAAAGAAAAATGTCATTTTCAAGAAAAGATGTTTTTTTTTTTTTTAATGGAAAATAAAACAATTTATTTTGAAACTAGGTAAATAACATGATTAAAAGAATTAAAGGAATTATGATTATATATAATAACATATGTAGCTAGGTTTGTACAAATAGAGAAATGGAAACATGTACAAAAAAAAATAACGATATGAGATAAAATAAGGTAATTAGGTATTCAAGAATTACAGTAGAATTAAAGGTTAGTATAGGAATGATAATAAGGTAGTAAGTTCGTATCAGAAAATTTTTAAGGGTATGAATGGTGAATTATAATTGATTTGTATCAAATGTGATTATTGACGATATTAAAATCAACTAAGCAATAAATATTATGTACATATGTATAACGAATGTATGTGGTAAATGAATATGCAACACATATAAAGCACATATGTAGATATCTTATCATACAAAATAAATTTTAAAGGAACATAAGAAATTACCTCAGAAACTGCCGCCGTGGTGCACCTCGTGGAATTCTGTTTATTTCTTATACGGAGGTAAAGAATTTAAATAAAATATAAATTAATGGTATATGGGCCTTGGTACATATATACATAGATATTTATTTATTTATTTTTTCTTTCAATAAACACACTTCACATAGGTAAGAGAGATTCAAAGGATGTACAAATTAAACAAAATTTTTCTTGATATATTAAGTATGGTAACTATTCTTCTTTTGGCGGTAATTTTATTGTTTGTTAGTTTTTTTTTTTATTTTTTTTATAATATCACTAGTTTGCAATCAGGACCGTTATGGATAATAATTTCTTTTTCATCCTTTTTTTATGAATGTACTTCTTGATTAATTCAGTTGACACTTTTATTTTTTTTTTTATTTGATAATATTTTGATAAGGATTATCTTTTCTTGAATAGACACATTTTTTCTTTGCATGAAGGCATAGGTTTCGTAGTGAATTTCGATAGAGTTAAGTTTTGTTTTAAAGATTTCTGTGGTTAGTGTGTCACCTTTATGTTATCACTTTTTGTTTGTCGTATTGATAATGTGGATTGCACTTTTGCAAATATTTTCTTCACCAGAGTTTCAATTTATTGTTAAATTTTAGAATTTAACTTGTTAGATTTCTTGACGAAATGAAAATAAGAGCTGCAGAAGAAGGATTCCCCTTTTTCCCTTGCAGAGGACAATTGATCAAAATTTGATATTGTACGACGAGCGGCGCTTGAAGCTGCGACGATACTTTAAGGAAAACAATTTGCAGAAAATTTGCAAGTCTTGAGAGTTTAGATCGGAAGGTTTTGCTCGAATCGTCCACGATGAAAAAAAAACAGCGTTTTTTTCAATTTAAGAGATAACATAAAAAAAATCAAACTATATGACAAGCAAATCAACAAACTTTCAATCGAGTATCCAACAATATACTGAAAATCTATTTTATTATTTTATAAGGATTAGTTTTTCAGAGACGAGTGATGATGTGAAGTAAAGTGTATTTTAGTAAGGTAAGTATTTTGGGGTAAGTGTGTAAATGTTCTATGGTGGTAAGAGTTAAAAGTGTTAAAAAGGTAAGTATTTTTATGTTTTTTTTTTTTATAATTAGTGTTGGGTAAGTATTGTTTAGTTTAGAGTAAAGTAAGTGATATGTTGTCAAGGTAAGTATGTATATGTATATGAAGTCTAATAATGTTTTGTGTTGTGTTATGTTGGGTGGTCTTATATCGTTCCCTACAAATGTTTAAACAAATAAAGAATGAATATATAACAAAACATGTCGTGAGAGGAACTGTGTAAGTAGACGTACCTGAATATTGGAGATTTGGAGATTTCAAGGAGATTTTGGCAAAAAGTATTTTTTCTTTGGTATTTTTTCTATCGTGGGATATTGGCAAGTTGGATTTTTTTTTTTTGGAGATTTTGTCCCCATGGTGATTTTGTCTTTTGGGGATTTCGTACGACTCCCAAAATTATTGTATTGAAAAACAAGTGACTTCGTCAATTCGTTGATCCCCTTAAAGTGACTCACTTGGTAAAAAAATGTGAACTTGCATCCCTGGAAGATTTTTTCGACTTTAAAGACCTAAACACTTTTTCCATTCGTGTGTTGGAATAGAAACTAAGACCAAACTTTGAACGTTCTTGTAAAATTCATCAATTTTAAGCTTAAAAAAATCAATCCTGCAGTAGTCGTCAAGATAGCTCACATAAAAGCAAAGATTCCCAGTCTGAAGGGCACGGCAATGAAAAATGTAATTTTCATTAAAATTGATCACATCTGTATGAAAAAGCCATGAATAAGGAATACGAAACTTCGCAATCAAAATTCCAGCCTCCTAATTCATAAGCAGTAACAGTAACTGAACTCAATCATTTCAGACATAAAAGACCTTGACATCATAATGCAAAAATGCGTATCCAAGGAGCTTACTTAATAGCTCCTCGTGTTCTCAATTCAATTCGTTAAGATCCACAAAATACGAATTAATAATGTAATAAACCATGCCTTCTGTCAATCTGGATTCGTCTTCCTGCTCAATGACCACAATATGATTCATTTCGTTACTAAAAGCAGAAACACAATGGCGCTTTAGGCAGACGCGTCGTTGCGTTACGATGCACCCGCTTCACGTGTGCTTTGAATGACAGTTCTCCCTCCATCATCATCAAACAGATTTGCCACTTTACTCCTTTCGAAGTAGTCTACTTCGATTTTTGAAAAACTTTGAATATCTATTCCAACTTCGCACCATCACGAATGTTTTGAAATCTACTTCACTCGATTTTACTTGATATTTCCAAAATCTGCTTCGATTAACTCATTGAGTAATTTTATGCCTACAGTTCTCTTATTTTCATCAGGAAAATATATAATCGATAAGTTTCTATCCTTATACACGAACAATAAGCGGACACACTTTACAAACACGAAATGTCAACTCATACATATACGCAAAGTATGAGTTACGTGATTGTATTAAAGTGTTTAATATTTTACGCCCTGCGCAACTTGGGTTGGAATGTTGGTTAAATTTAAGCACTAGTGTCATATTTTAGCTTGCTAGTTAAATTTTAACACATCATATCCGCCATGTAGTGTCAAAATTAAATCGAAAGTCAAGTTTGTATACACATTTTAATACAATTCACACACGGCTCTAATTGTAGATCTGTCTATGTATTCATGGTCAATATAAAATACACTATTTTAAAATCTTTTTCGCTTTTTCTCAATCTACTTCGCTTTATTCCCAAATTTACTTCGCTTCCATTTTTTTTTTTAAGTGGTAACGCTGCTCCAAACAACAAATGAACAAACAGCTGTTGAGCTGTCAGACAAAGCAAAAGTTCAACCAAGTTGAACTTTTTTTTGACAGATGGTGGCTTCTTTACGTTTTCTTACGTTTGTCAAAAAAAGCGTACGTAGGAAAAGCGTCATTGTGTGAGGTTACACAGATTTCCTATAGCTGAACTTTTCGCAGTTGTCAAAATCGACGGCAAAGCGCCATTGTGTTTCTGCTTTAATACTCTTCATTTCTTTCCTCAAGTAACAAAAAAACAAAAAAAAAAAGGTCACCACCATACAATATAGACAAAAACAACAACAACAACAACAACAGAAAGAAAAATCACTAATCGCGTGTAATCCCCTAATTCTCGATTTCTTTTGAATAAGAATTTAAATGGCCTTCAGCGCTATCTAGCAAATTAACAACCACTAACCTATTCCGCATCCTTATATTAAGAGTATGGTTTCTTTTTGGTTAAGAAATTCATCAACATCCTTTTCAGCCATTTAAATTTTGCCATATCAATCTAATCCCACCACCAAATCCAACTCGACACCGCCGCTCCACCCGACCGTACCAAGGACTATCAGAGGACCAAGACCATCTACCCTAAATGATTATATAAAATCATTAAGTTGTATTGAAGTCGAGCCCGTTGTCAACGTCGATGTCGATGCCAAAGCTAAAGACAAAGCCATGTAAATGCCTGTCAATATGGCCCCGAAAATGAATTTGGCATATCCCACTTTTATATTCCATTCGTTTTTCGTCAGGACAAAATAATAGTTATAAAAAGGCCGGGAAGACAGTTAAAGCAAAGTCATTTAGCACTATACGGTAGATCCTTCTCATCTCTCCCTCCTCCTTTGTCCTCTTTTTCTTCCTTATGCCACAAGGATACGCTCATACATAAGCTGTGTGTGTAACTTTTATTAAGGCCAAATTAAATAAACATTACAGTTTTTCGGTTTTTGCGTCTTTGCGAGAGAAAATCATGCATATATTTGCTTATGTTCAAGCATATCCTTGCGAAACAAATTCGCGTTAACATACACACTAGTGGCTTCGCTGAGGTCTGACTCTGAGTTAAAGTCGAAGGCGACGACGACGCACTTAATAATCAAAAGAACAAAAGAAAAAAAATCACTCGATTTGCCGTTTCTGCTTTTTGTGTCAGTTTTTTTCTTAAGGCGTTTATTTTATGACAATTGCCTTAATGCCCTAAAGGACATTTTCAAAGCAATCAAGTTGAGCACAGGATAAAAGCGAGCATCGTTCGGTCGTCGTATGCAAAGAAGGTAGACAGAGTCTGGCATCAGCTGGCGTACATTATCAATATCCATGAAAGAGTTAATTCATTGGAAGCGAGAGAAACATCTTTTCGTCCTTAATTTTTGGGCTGATCCTTTATTATCCTTTTTTGTTGTTGTTTCGCTTTATTTTATCATTTCAAATGCGAATGCCGAGTGGAAGCCAAAAAATGTGGGATTTGGATGAGCAACCAATACTCCCTCACCAAAGGACGACTGACGACTACGTCGAATGCAAAGAGGAAGCTTATAACATGTCCCCGACCAAATCGGCTTAAGCAATTTGAAAGAGAGAGCATCCTGGCCTGGCTCTAGGTGACGTGCAGACGCAAAAAGGAAAAATACCCTTTCGGGGACACCCAAATCCTTATCTAGTTGCATCCAGGATCTACCTACCCACGCTTTCAATGACACTTTCAACGGAAGGGAAAAACCCTGGTTTTATAGCGGTGAGGCGTTAATTAATTACGTCTCTCGCAGTAAACAGTTTTTGTGTCCATATTTGAGGGTACGAGTCGTTACTTTGGTAGATTTAGTGAATTTAGCATTTTGGAAACCTTTCTTTTTTTGTATTTTTTCTCGCTTTTGTGTGAGCTATTAGCTATATCCTTTTTTCGTCCCCAAAACCGCAATGTTACGTTATGATAATAATCGGATACTTTGTACACCATTTATATTCCAACAAAATAATAGTTGACTGGGTTTTGGTCACCATCATCGGCGAAGGTATAGCACATCCATCCAGAAAAGGAAAGAAGAATGAGTCAGCTCATATGCTAGGACATCATTGTAAAGGAAAGAGTTTACACTTTTTCGATGGTATTCATGTCTTTCAATGACGTCGAATAAGGCAGGACCAGCGACGCATATACTCAGTTACTCTTGAGAGTAGTAATGGGGAAATCCACCAACATAGCTAGTGGTTTTAAATGCTTGAAAGAAAATAAAGGATTTTCAAAATATTTGATATCCTGAGCAATTAATTTAAATCATGTCGTGCTTCAGTAATTCGCTTCTTCGAATTCGTCCCTCTAACCAACCATAAAGGGCGGAAAGGAATAGCCTGTTTGATCCCTATGACAGTTGTTGATGAATCATCCAGGAATTTGTTTATGTTGATGTTGACCTCTCTTTTGTTCTTTTTTTCTTCTAGTTTTTGTGGTTGTGGTAGTCCGTTTTTTTTCAGATTATTCGAGTTCATGTCCATCCTGGAGTCCCAGTCAGAGGCCATGTTTAAATGTAATTTGTTTTAAGAGTTATTTATCCTTATTAAAAAGGGATACGATATACGAACGAAATGGAATAAGAATGTAGCATAATTTGTATTTGATGAATGAAATGCTTCGGACGGACATTGGCTTTAAGTTTGGGTGTGGATAGTCTGAGCCCGGCAATGTTTGGTTCCACGGTTGAGTCGGTCGTTTGGTCAGGTCTATTTTTGATGGGGCTTTAGTGATGAATTATTATTGTTGAAATGAAAAACGTGTCAATTTATTTTTTGTATTTTTGTGGCAAGTTGTGGGGAATAATTAATGTGATGTTTTTATGATGGTTGAAAAGGCTATATGAAATATGAGAGAAGGTAGGATACTTTCGTTTTTTCTATTTGAGGATTTGTAATATTTAAAGCATTTTTGACAAACTAAGTTCGGGTCATAATTTTCAAATAATTGTCAATGCTCTTTGGATAAGTGCGTTGTAGGCTGACATTTTCTGCGTGAAGGGGTGATGTGAATCTCGGTGAATCGTTATATCAGTTGTTGTTGGTTTTCTGTATATTTTGAATTTTAACTTGTTGTTGTTTTTCTTTATGTTTATGTCCAGGAAGTTTATTTCGTTGTCTATTTCAATTTCTGTGGTGAATTTAATGTTGTTGTTTATGCTATTTATGTAAGTTTTTAATAAATCTATTTGTCTTACGCCCGATTTCTTGACAAAGTTCTAGCCCTTAAAACTCGGTTTAGTGAAATTTTAGAACTCATTTGAGTTCTAAGTCATTTCTTCACCAAGTTCTAGTGCGTTAGAACTTCGATTTAGAACTTTGTTATAGTTACGCCCAATTTCTTCACAAAGTTCTAAAGTTCCCTTAAAACTCGATCTAGTAAATCTCGGTTTAACGTTAGAACTTAGTTTTTAGAAAATTTGGAACTCGGGCATTTCTTCACTTCTCTAGAACTCGATCTAAAATCATAACTGAGTTCTAAGCGCTTAGAACTTGTCATTTTTAGAACCTAGTTCTAGCATGTTTTTTAAATTTTTGAGTCACCCGGCCACAATTTTTGACAGATTTTTCTTTCAATTCAATTCAATTCAAAACAAAATAAATATAATTTTTGAAGTTGCGCTAATTTTTTGTTTGTGTTTGTACATATGTGTGTACGGTGTAGCTATGTATGTTTATTTTGGTGATGTCCGTGGCGTGTTATGGCGTTTTTAATTGGCAATCTGGAAGTGAAAAAAAGCATTCTGAATGCGCTCAAAGTGACAGTTGTGATTATAAAACCAGAATGCTTTTTTCAAATTCCAGATTGCCAATTGAAAACGCCATTAGTTTGTGTGTTGGCTGTAAGCTGTTACGCAGAATCGAATCCTACTCGTGCCCATATCCCATAAACTGTCAAAAAAAAGGACTTCGCCAATGGATGGCGCAATGACCCGTTAGTACCTACACCTATCAGGATTTTAATGTTCCTTTTACTCAGCGATAGAATATACCGAGTTTCCTTTTCATTTGTGTTAGGCCATAAACTTCTAGAGATTACGCAATCGTCCCTGGATTTCTAGGAGTTATTGATTTTCTCTTTTAATTTAAGGTCTATCTTCCTCTTGAGTACCCCAATCGGGACGAGTGGTCCCCTAACTGAATATAGGATCGGCCTTTAATTGTGCATCACATGCACTCAGAGAATTGTTAATGATAAGTGGCTTACACTTAGGCTTTGGCTTTCGTTAAGCTGTCGCCATCGCCGAAGTATACTTCACTGACCATTTGCCAACAAGATTAGCATCATTTGATTCTGATGCAATGCCACCAGATTTCGACGTTTCCCATATCCCATGCTCTCTGGTTGAAAAAAAAGCTACAACCCTAATGATGCCGTCTCAAACCGTCAATTTTCCACCGACAGCTCATGTGTCTACAGCTTTGTCCACCGAAACAACGGTGCCGCGGTCGTCTGACAACACCAACAATAATTCATTACCAACAAATGCTACAAAGTAAATACCAATTTTTCCCACCGAACGGTCGACGCGCGCCGTTGTCCAATATGAAATCAGCAAATTCGTTGAAAAAACGAAATTCTAATAAATCGAAGTTCTAAGGCACTAAACCCCCGAATTCGAGGGTCTAATTTTATCGAAGTTCTAACTATAACAAAGTTCTAAATCGAAGTTCTAACGCACTAGAACTTGGTGAAGAAATGACTTAGAACTCAAATGAGTTCTAAAATTTCACTAAACCGAGTTTTAAGGGCTAGAACTTTGTCAAGAAATCGGGCGTTAGAACTTCGATAAAATTAGACCCTCGAATTCGGGGGTTTAGTGCCTTAGAACTTCGATTTATTAGAATTTCGTTTTTTCAACGAATTTGCTGATTTCATATTGGACAACGGCGTCGAGCGTTCGTTGGGAAAAATTGGTATTTACTTTGTAGCATTTGTTGGTAATGAATTATTGTTGGTGCTGCCAGACGACCGCGGCACCGTTGTTTCGCTGGACAAAGCTGTAGACACCTGAGCTGTCGGTGGAAAATTGACGGTTTGAGATGGCGTTATTAGGGTTGTAGCTTTTTTTTTCAACCAGAGAGCATGGGATATGGGAATCGTCTGCAGGAGTCATATTTAAGACGTCGAAATCTGGTGGCATTGCATCAGAATCAAATGATGCTAATCTTGTTGGCAAATGGTCAGTGAAGTATACTTCGGCGATGGCGACAGCTTAACGAAAGCCAAAGCCTAAGTGTAAGCCACTTATCATTAACAATTCTCTGAGTGCATGTGATGCACAATTAAAGGCCGATCCTATATTCAGTTAGGGGACCACTCGTCCCGATTGGGGTACTCAAGAGGAAGATAGACCTTAAATTAAAAGAGAAAATCAATAACTCGTGGAAATCCAGGGACGATTGCGCAATCTCTAGAAGTTTATGGCCTGACACAAATGAAAAGGAAACTCGGTATTTTCTATCGCTGAGTAAAAGGAACATTAAATTCCTGATAGGTGTACTAACGGGTCATTGCGCAATCCATTTGCACAATGGCCAACAAGATAGGGGCATTTGCACCTGATTTCTGCTGGAGCTGTCAGGATGAGAAGGAAATAGAAACCATTAAACACATGCTCTGTGACTGTCCGAACCTTCAAACTAGCCGACTCCGTCATTTCGGAAACAGGTTTGTTGGAGAACTGGATGATCTAGCACAGGTCTTAATGGCAAATATGAGGAAATTTATAGATAGCACAGGCTAGTTCGTTAACGAGCCAGTCTACGTTAATCGGCAGAATTGAGGAGCATCGATGTTAACTTTTATTTCTTTTATAGGGGATAACAATGGACCAGTAGGCCCCCGTGTACGCAACAGCTTCATGCTGTGAACACCCCTTATCACCTAACCTAATCTAACCTAAAGGCCGATCCTGAACGGCGAAGCACTTTTTTCTTGACAGTTTATGGGATATGGGCACGAGTAGGATTCGATTTTGCGTAACAGCTAACAGCCAACACACAAACTAATGGCGTTTTCAATTGGCAATCTGGAATCTGAAAAAAGCATTCTGGTTTTAAAATCACAACTGTCACTTTTGCAAATTGAGCGCATTCAGAATGCTTTTTTTCACTTACAGATTAACAATTAAAAACGCCATAACACGCCACGGACATCACCAAAATAAACATACAAATAGCTACACCGTACACAAATATGTACAAACACAAACAAAAAATTAGCGCAACTTCAAAAATTATATTTATTTTGTTTTGAAATGAAGGAAATATGTGTCAAAAATTACTGCCGGGTGACTCAAAAATTTTAAAAACATACTAGAACTAGGTTCTAAAAATGACAAGTTCTAAGCGCTTAGAACTCAGTTATGATTTTAGATCGAGTTCTAGAGAAGTGAAGAAATGCCCGAGTTCCAAATTTTCTAAAAACTAAGTTCTAACGTTAAACCGAGATTTACTAGATCGAGTTTTAAGGGAACTTTAGAACTTTGTGAAGAAATTGGGCGTTAATGTGCTATTGAAAATGATGAATGTGTCGTCTACATATCGCGAATATGACGTTATTTTTGATTGGTGAGGGTTAAGTTTTGATAAAATGTATTTGTTTTCAAAATTGTTGAGGTAGATGTCAGCCAATAAACCACTTAAAGGTGAGCCCATTGCAAGGTCTTCTTCTTGTTTATAAAATTTATTGTTGAATGTGAAATAGTTTTGGTCCAATATTGTGTTTAGTAATGATATTATTTCGTCGATTTGTTGTGTGTTGAGTGTTGCATTTTCTATTAGTTTTGTTTTGAGTATTGTTATTGTTTCTTGAATTGGTATATTTGTGTACATGTTGGTTATGTTAAATGATATTAATTTATGTTGTGGTAATATTTGTATATTCTTTATTTTGTCAATGAAATGTGTGGAATTGGTTATGCTGTGGTTGTTTTGTAGTGTTATATTATTTTTAATAAGTTTTTGGAGACTTTTGGCTTCTTTGTAACTTGGTGCTGTTGTGAAATTGATGAGCGGTCTTATTGGAATATTTGGTTTATGGATTTTTGGTAATCCAGTGAATTGTAGAGCTTTGGCATTGGGTTGTTTTTGTTTTTGTTTGGTGATATTTGTGAGGCTACTGTTGCGAATAGTGAAGAGGAGGGAGTGGTTCAGAATCATGTGCAAGTAAAGAATGACTGGGTCACTGTGGGTGCTCGTAAGCAGAAACAAAAACAAAAGAAAAAACAGGTTTCTGATTCTGATGTTACAACGGTTGGAGCAATTCAAAAGCAAAATGTAAATAAAAAGCATTTGGTGCGTGTTTGTGGAGAAGATGTTGCAACAGATGACCTAAAGGTAATCGTTAACCACAAATGGTTTCATGTATCAAAATTTGATGCGTCAACATCTACGGATGCTATAATTAAATATGTTGCTAAGAAAATTGATGTTGCTGAGTCTAATGTGAAATGTTTCAAGCTGATCAAAAAAGAAGCTAAAGACTTGAAATTCATCAATTTCAAAATTGGTGTTCCGGCTGACTGTGCCGAAAAAGCATTATGCGGCGTTAACTGGCCTAGGAATTAGGAATACAGTTGTAAGAAACTTTATTCCAAAAAACGACAAAAAGGTGCCTCCCACCGCCAGCGGCAACGAGTCAGCGAGATGTGGGGCTGATATCGATGTAACCAATGTTATTTCTATTTATTATCAAAACATGGGTGGAATGAGATCTAAACTGAATTTTCTTTCCGCGAATGTTGATTCCTTCAAATATGGTGTCTATGCGTTTGTGGAAACTTGGTTTTTCCACGACATAAGAAATGAGGAAATACTCAATGTTCATGTTTTTCGTCGGGATCGTCATGATGTGGGTAGCAGAAGAGGTGGTGGTGTTCTTTTGGCAGCTCGCAAATCACTTATCGCCCATTCTATTGACCTTGGAATATCTTCTCAAGAAGACAACATTGAACAATTATGCGTTTGGTTTTGAAGGCAATTATGATTGTAAATTATTAATCTTTTTAAGCTATATTCCACCTGATTCTCATTTATCTATATATTTGGCTCATTTAAGTAACATTGAAATTTTTTTATCTTATTACTCTGAACATAACATTTCTGTTTGTGTAGTGGGTGATTTAAATTTGGGTGGAATCAAATGGATGCAATATGAAAACAAGATGCTGCCAATAGCACTCTCAACGGAGAAAGAATTTGAGCTCATTGATGCTTTGTTTGCTCTAAATTTAACTCAAGTTTGTTTTATTCATAACTCTTTGCCATAGAATGCTTGATTCAATATTTATAAATGATAATATTGAAGTTAGAATTTCGAAATGCATCCCTTTGGTTTCAAACTCAATACACCACGTTGCCATTTCAATTTCCATACAAAATATTTGTTTTAAAAATTATGCTTTCCAGTTAGTGAATAATTTTAAATATCACTTCAATTCTTTAAATTTAAGTATATTGAATGATAAATTTTCTAATTTTGATTGGTAATTTAATAGTTCTAATAGCCTAAAACATAATTTCGAATATTTCTTACGTATTTTTATAAGAGAATTGGTTGCCGCTGTTCCCCGTTCTCGTTCAAGATATGATTCTCATTCCCCTTGGTCAAATTTAAGATTACGTAAGTTAAAAAATGCTAAAAATAAAGCCTTTAAGAATCTTAAACACAATAAGAGCGAGCAAAATTTAACTTTATATTTGCGTCTTCGGAAAGAGTATGCTTTTCTAGCGAAATTTTGTTTTAGTAACTATATACATACTACCCGAGATCGAGCTGAAGCAAAACCCAAGGAAATTTTGGAAATTTATAAATGTTAAGCGCAAATCTATTGGCTTTCCTTCAATAATGGTTTATAAAGACAAAGCTTCCAGTGACCCTCAGACTATTTTGATTGGTTTACTGAATGCTTTCAGAGTATTTATAATACTACTGATTTAGTTGTTGGTAACAACTATGATTGTAATACTATATTACCAATAACAGATTGTTGTAGTTTTCACTGTGTTTTAGAAGATGTTTCTACTGCTTGAAGTGAATTTGTCCCATTGAGATCTCCAGATT